>OX375796.1:25598299-26198299 GCA_947359425.1 Lagria hirta | reverse complement strand
AAAATTCAACTTTTGTCCCTTGTAGTGTAATATACTATTTTTAAATAAATTCCGAGTTTTTATGTTTTTTTTCTCTTTCCGGCTGGGTTATTTTCCTTTTTTTTTCGTCGAGTCGATCATATATTATATACCCATACATATAATATGAGTTTTGCCCTATTTTAACGACTATTCTTTTTTTTGTCGACTGGGTCAAGGACGGAAGAAGTCGATTGGAAGTCAAGTAAAACAAAACAATATATATAAAATTAACATTTAAATTTCTATATAAGTACCTTTTATTTCTTCATTTCAAATCACCCGAATATTAATTGGTAAGAATCTCAATCAATCAATAATCAAGATATGTATAACTTTTATCAGTTTTTTCTTTTGGTTTGTGTCTTCAATACATAATCAATAATATTGTATTGGATAAGAATTATTGTATTTAATAAGGATTGACGTAGGCTTTATTGTGTTTTTTTTTGTAATTGAAACGCTGACGGTCTGCAGACTCGATTTTTGTTAATAATACTCAATAACTTTTGTTTTTTTTTTATATTTTTTTTTTTGTTAGAAACTGTAAATAAAGACCAAATAGTTTGTGTTTTAAGAATTGTATTCAGATTTTTTTTTTGTTCACAAAATAAGGCTGAAAGAGAACATGTTTGGCTCAACCCAACCTTAGAAAAGGCAGTTCTTTGGAGGTTCGATACCCCTGAGATTTAGAGTAGGCAACGAAGCAAAACTGCCTTGCGCCTCATTTAACGATCAAGAGCTAACCGGATCTTCTCTGCCTGCGAGTCTCTCATACGGGCTCACCCGGTGGCACTCTCATTCCTTCATTTTTTTTTTCTTGTTTTCCTTTTTTATGTATTTTGTCTACAAATGTATTGCAAACTTTGTTTAAAGCAGTTTAAGAAATTAAATTAAAATTAAACTATATAATATAAACCATAAACAAAATTTTATTTTGTTTATGGTTTAAAATTTTATTTTGTTTATAGGTATTATATTTATTTCTGTATTGTTCTATATCTATTTTTATCTAATTCATAATTAATTATATTAAAACTTTCCATTTATTAATTTTTAATTTAATAAAGTATGTTTTTTCTGTTTATTTTTATTTTCAATTAGTTTTATTTTCAATTTGCATGTATCTCTTTATTTATCATTGATAATGCTGTTTCAAGTTACTTTTTTTCTATATATTCTATCGTTTTTGTGATTTTTTTTTGATGTTTTTTCTTGCGTATTGCATATTTTAATCATTTCTTTATCTTTTAATATAAAAAAATTTTTTCTTTAAAATCTATCTTATTTTTGTTTTTTTCACAAAAATTTGTTTTTTTATTCTATATATAATTTTGTTCTGTTCTACTATCAAATTGTTTCTTCAAACAACATTTCGTTTTCTTTTAATTTTTTGTCTTTAGTTTTTACTTTAATTGCATATCATGTTATCATAGTCTGATTATAAATTGTTTATATAATCTGACTCGTTTTACTAAAAAACATTTTTCTTTTTTGTTTTGTTGTCTTTTTCTTTATTTTGATTATCGATCTCTACTTTTCTGTATACATAATGTCTTCATTATTTTTCTGCTTTTATTAATCTAACTTTTCAATCTAAACAGTTTCTTTTTTTTATATTCTATTTTATTTTTTGTTTATGCTTTATTTAATCTTATATAAGTACATTCTATACAAATACCATAATATTGTTTTTTCTATACTAAACCTTCCATTTTTCTGTTATCAACAAATTTTCTTTTCTTTTAATTTTCCTTTACGTATCTTTTACTTAAATTTGTAGCATAAAACCATCAAAATCGTACGCTTTCAAAGAGCTTGCTGCATTTTTTGTGTGTTTACAAATCAATCAAGTTTTTTACATGTGCTCACTAAACGTTTTGAAACATAACAAATCAAACAAGTTTTAAATTCAGTTTTTTCTAATAGTATCTGAACTTCTTCTTTCCCTGGTGAAAATCTTATATGAGTAATTTGTAATTTAAGATAGAATCTAAAACTAAACTAAAACTTGGTAGGTAAAGTCAAAACACATTACTTTGATACAAAAGTATTAATTACATTGTTACAATCAAAAATTCTAAATACTCCAGCCGTAAAAAAACAGGAGATCATTTTAAGACTCAAAAATTTAGTAAAATTTTAGTATTAAATTCCAACTTTCTTTGTATATAATTTTTGCAAAGATAACTTTTCAACTCTGCATTTACTCTTTTTCTATTTTTCATTGTTTGAAAGCTATATATCTGTTCAAATTTGCAAAAATAAATTTGCTGACTTTTGGTCATGTTTTATCAATAGTTATTTTTGATTTAGGATTGCGAAATAATGCTTTTCATTCGAGAATAAAAGTTTTTTTAGCTAACGCAGCGAGCAAAAAAATCATTCGAGAATGCAAAAGAATGTTGCAGTCGAGTATCAAACAACTTTTTTTGTAAACTGTAGTAGTTTCAGTTACTGAAAATTAAGAGAAAATGTTCTGATTTTTATCCGCCATGATTTTAATCAACATCTTGCTGTTAAATCTAGTCTGTTCTGACAAATTTGTTATGATAGCAACCAACAAACAAACATTACAATTTAAAATTTCGTGACTCATGTGCAAGATTTTTATTTAAAATTTTGGGAGAAACAGTGTTTGAAGTGAAACAAGTATGAGTTGTGAAAGTGATGAAAATGATCTGCCTTCGTATGTATTAGAAGACGCACGAAACGCTGTTTTTAGTGTTAGCCCGGACAAGTCTTCTAGACAATACAATTCTGCGTACAATGATTTCATGAAGTGCTGTAGTTCTAAAAAAAATTTGAAAAAAGTGTTTGAAAGTGTGATACTGGCATATCTGAAATACAAAGCTAGGAAGATTCGGTCGACAACGCTTGGTCCATTTATACTATGCTGAAAAAAATCATTGAATGTCAAGCAAAATCTAGACATTGAAAAAATTCCATAACTGGTATCTTATTTAAAAAATAAAATGTAGGCTATTGTCCAAAAAAATCAAAAATTTTAAACAAAACAAAAATTGAAAAATGTATAAAAAAGGCCCTAGATCACAGCTTTTTATTACTAATTTTATTATTTAACAAAATATTGAAATAAGGAAGCACTAAGCTCTTTAACGGAAATAGAAAATCAAGAACCTTCAATTTCATTAAAGCAGCTATTGTCGTCCAGCGGCTGCAATTTTACAAATTGTACCATATCCATAAATATTAACAATAATAAATAGAAACCCTCAAACTGTAATGTTTTGTTGAATTAAAAATTGCTGAACGTAAAAGTCTTTTTTGTTCTAGAATGTGAAAGTCTTTTTTGGTGAGCTCTAGAAATGTTTGATTTTGCGTTCTAAAATCCGAAATAAAATGTCAACATTTTTTGACAGTTTTGGAACAAAATTATTTCATGCTCATTATTGGCGATCAATATTTTGTTTTTATCATGTTGATATATTTTTTTTCGACAGAGAGAGATAAAAGTAACTCTCACAAAATTATATTTGACTGAGCAATTTGTAAAACACATTTAGGATAAAATTCTATGAGAAATTTTACCAGTATTAGAAAAAAATTTAAAAACAGCAAAAGTTTCATAAAATAATAATTTTAAGAAAATGCAATTAAATCTTTCTAAAAAACCTACTTTTCATATAACATGATTATCATATAAGTTTAGATCTTTGAATTGTACTTAAAAATCATAAATGTTATTACAACAAAAAATTTTAAAATCTAACAAATTAGAGAAGCGACAATCGTACGTGAAACTAAAAAAACGGAATACATAACCTCTTTAAAAAAATGACACATTAAAATAGCAGATTATTTAAACAATGAAACGGTTTATTTCTTACATTTGGAATTTTCAATGTTTTTTTAAATGCTTTAATCTTTAATAATTCTTCTGTATAAAAAAGTATCTTCCTACCTAAAATATAACACTTAAATAAACTATCAATTGTTAAACTTTTTTGTGATAAAATAAGTAAGGTAGAATTACTATTACAAATAAGAACAATGCATCTTCCAATAATCATAGCGACTACACATATACAAGGTGCATCACAACAACGGTCTATGACCCAGATCAACATAGCGAATAAACTAATTCTGTTAAAAAATTCTTTTTATAGTTGAACAATGTCTATCTGTTGTATTAGAGTAATGTTATTTCTAGTTACGTATAAAATAAATATCAAGCTTGGTACTTGAAAAACAGTGGAACAACTTATATTGTCTTTTGAATACAAATTCTCACCTTTTAATGCCAAGTTGAAAGTGCCTATTTCGTATCATAAAAAATTTTATTTTACATTAAACTAGTCAATTCAAATTCTAAGGCCAAATTAAAAATAATCGTTTTTTACAATTTTGAATTTTATTATCTACTGTGATACTTGAGTTAAATTTCAAAAACATTTTGTTTCAATTGAATATTAATAACAGAGTACATTAATTTGTCATATCTAAGCTATGTACAAGGTTCTCTTTAAAAAATTTAAAAATTTTTTTTTATAGATTTTAGAGATCTTTAAAACAAAGGCAACACAATGTAAAGTTTTTGGAATAACCTAACATTAAAAAAAATTAATATTGTATTTAGAATAACAAAGATGATATCGAGCTTGTGTTTAATCACTAGTAACATCGTTATAAAAAAAAATTTAAAAATAATTTATGTATAGCTATAATAAGAAAGAATTTTTAACTAAATGAGTTTTTCGCTTAATTTTTTAAATTGATAGTTATTGTTATACATAATGTATAAAAAAATAGTTTGCAAGAAAAGCTGATTTCATATAAAATACATCCTGCAGATAGCACCAAAATACAGAAAAGAGATATTGTTGCAAACAATCATAATGTTCCCTGTACCAATTCCGTTGGCTAGAATCAACAATAAGTTCATAACAGTTGTGATTAACAAAAAATTTATCTGTTCCCCGTAGTGCATTCTCCATTTTATAATTTAACAATATATATTTTATAGTCTATATTTTATGATCTATATTTAGTAATCAATTAGTAATTAGAGAAAACTTTAGTATACAGAGAATTATATTTTTTATTAAAAAAATACTGACATATATGCAAAATGAAATGGAAAAAAAAGTATAGAAAACTTTTTAAAAAAACAATCAGCTTGCTGAATTTTATTCTTTTTGCAAAGTCAAAAAGTCTCGGCTCTGCTAATGAATAGATAATTTCGAATTTTTATGGTTCAGCATATGCCATATCTGCATATTTGTTTTTATAATTATCGTAGTTGTAGATAAAGTATCGTATGCAACTTGCACCAAATAGCAGTTTTGCACTCGTTTGAATTGCAAATTTTTAAACTTGTGCAAAATGGGCATCATTCTGTGCTTGTTACAGAATATACTATTATTCAACACCTCATTAGTATGAGTTATAAAAATAATATTTTTGATGGAATTTTGGGGTTTATACAAGTGGTTTTATGACTCAATAATAAAACTGTTTTCATTAAATTTAACAGTCTACAGAAAACAGAACAATTCATTAAAAATCAAAAAATACAATACGTATTTACAATTATAACAAACAGGAATCTCTATAACTTTATTTACTTCATTTTCTGTCACTTAAATGTTGTTTTCTCATTCATTCAAATTTTGCTCCTCAGTATTTACAATAACATTGCCTTCTGTTTCCAAATTTCCACACAGTATCTTCTTAGCAATGTCTATTTTGCCCGAAATTGACTCTTCGACACACGATTGTGCCACCGACATACTTTTCTTCGTTGTCGTCTTTCATCGGCCATGACGTTGGACCAAGATTGGCTTAAGCGTTAGACAATAAACTTGCTGATGTGCGTCTGATACTGTGTCCTGTGTAAGACTGTGATTCTGATAATTCCAAAAAATCAGCTATTTACTGATGGTATTTTGAATAGACTATTTATTCCTACTGGCTGTGTACTGTGCATGTCTCATTTCTATAGCACAAGAACAACCTGTTTTAAGAAATATTCTCAGGTCAGAGAGACATATATTTTCTACAAATATCTAGAACATTAACAGCAAGTCTTTCTTCCATAATTGTAAAGCTACGTGTAAAATATTAAAATATGGTTTTTTATGGTACATATACCAACATATAAAATTTTTCATCTTCTAGGTTGTCGATTGATATGTTCAATGATTCACAACATCGACACTCACTTGACACACTAAAAATTAGTGCGTGCGACCTGTAATGTAAAAAAAAAGATTTCATTCTGTAATAACAAAATCAACTTACCTATGACAACCTACTTCCAACAAAATGCACGACACGTGGTATAAATCACAACAAAAATGTCAACCACTTTTATTGTAGGACTTGTAACAAGGGGGCTTTTTAATTCACTTTAAAAAGCGCTATTTGTAATAATTGATACGACGCCAACTACAACAAAGACGCACTTCGAAAGTTTGCATAATATTGAATTATCAAACGCAGGGGTCTTGTTACCTTTACATAACGTTATATAAGAACTTACTACTCAAGATTAGAAACTGCGTCCGCTTTGACAAAATGAGGGCGGAAGGAGTTGTGTACATATGTCTAGTTGTCTAGACTATGATTGGATGTATTCTGCCGGAGCAGAATACTATATACGAATATAAGAATTTTGAACTGCTTGAAAAGAACAGGGAACATCGTACCGTCGCTTGCGTAGGCTTTAAAATTATTTTATCTATGAAATTATTAACGTTAAAAATTTAATTATTAACTTTTGCTATTGAGCACTTTAGTTAATAACTTAATTAAATTAACTTTAATTTAAACTGTTGTATAACACTAATGATTGTTTGTAAGAATTCTAGTCTACTAAGGGTAATCTCATTAAATTGATTCAAACTGAATTAATTTAAACTGGAGAAATAATTAATATCAATTTTCTAATAATAATTGAAATCAAAATACGGTTTAAGACTTAAAAAAATTTACTGTTAATGAAATAACTAAAAAACTATAGTAGATTCACATTAAAAAAGAATGTTTTTTAATAGAAATAATAAACAATAAGCGGGCAAAGTTAGATCTATGAAATGCAAATTTTTGAATTTTTTGCACTAGAAGTTATTTTAAACTATCGCACACCCTACCTATGAACTAATACAGATTGGCGCAACCACAAAACAAAGCTTTTTACATTTCATAATGCAAAAACTGGTAAAACAAAATTGATTTTGACAGATTATTGGTATTAACGACTGCCATTAGTAGATGAAGTATTGACGCTAACTTTTAGTTTTAGCCGCTGTTGAATAGATGGCGCATAGCAAACATGTCTTTCTATAAATGTAGTAATCTGTGTTGGAACACAACGTAAGAACGATCTGACGACCTGACCTGACTTAGTTATTCTATGCTAAAAACTTAAAAACTATTCGACGACACCAAATAGTGCTTCACACAACAGATTAATTGATTGAACAAGTTTTTTTTTATTTTTTTTATTAAAATAAATTTTTATTGGTTCTCTACACATACAGTGTTGCACATACAGTATAACATGATATATACATTTTTTCTTGCTTTCACTATCTCACCATTTTATTCATTCCTCGTCTACTCTCTGATTTAATCTTTTTCTTTCCCTCATTCATTCTATTCTCTCTTTCTTTCATTTCATTACATTCTCTTTCGCTAACATACTTCTTTGTACTTCTACGCATTCTTTCATCATATGCTTCAATGTTTCTCTCTTTCCCACACGTTCTTCATTTTCATTCAGTTTTTTTATCCAAAATATGTTGTCTTTTTCTTTTCCTTCATTCTCACAACTCACATCTAAATCTTGCTATCATCTTTTGCTCTTTCTTGTTTTCTCTCTTCATACTCGTATATTCCGGCAGTTCTTCTGTAATCAGATTCATGTATCCATTATTATATCTGATTTCTGTAGTTTGTTCTCTTTAATCTCGCTTGTCTATGTCTCTGTCTTGCAATTCTCTATGCCCCTTCCCCTTGACTCGCTCCTCTTTTTTTCTCAATCTCCTGTAAGCTGAGCCCATTCTT
The DNA here is from genome assembly GCA_947359425.1 of Lagria hirta. Taxonomy (NCBI): domain Eukaryota; kingdom Metazoa; phylum Arthropoda; class Insecta; order Coleoptera; family Tenebrionidae; genus Lagria; species Lagria hirta. Next base: position 26,190,250 of record OX375796.1, on the reverse strand, counting down.
TTCGTAATATATCTTTCTATCTTTTTCCATTCCTCTATCTCTGATTTTCTACTCAACACTTTCAACTTTCTTTCAATATCTCGCATCCTTCTCTATCTTTTATCTTATCTTCAAACTTTGCGGTTTTTAAGGTGCCATTATTCTTAATTTTTCTTGCTTTTCTTTCTCTCGCACTATATATCCTGGAGTCTCTCTGCTTAGATCTAACATCTACCTTGCATACTTTTTTTGCACTATTTCTATTCCCTCCCAAAGGCTTTTTTTCTCATCTATCTCTCTGCAATTTTTATCATTTCTCTCAGTCGCCGTTCTTCTCTCGCTACAATTACTACATCGTCCGCAAACGCCAACATCCAAATTTTCTTTCTCCCTATTGCCACTCCTCTTTCTTGCCCTTTATTTTTTTGTTTTGCAGTTTAAAAAATTATATAAATATATTTATATGATATTGAATAATGTAAAACCGTACTGGGTAAGATTATACCCTTGCTTTTACTTGGTCAGATTTTTGTTTATGATTGCCTATTGTGAATACTATTAACTTTTACACAATAGACACCCTCATAAAAACAAACTAGTTTTTGGATAAATATATATCTGTTTTTTTAAATTTTAAGTACTGCTGAAGCAAGCTTGTGTTGAACATTACTTACTATGATTTCCTCGTAATTTAATGTATTATAATATTGGAAAAAAAAATAAATTTTATATTAATAAATTAGTTATAATTAATTGTTTTAAAACTTTCTTTTGAATCTAAGCTGGTGGCGCTTCTCTTTTTTATCCAAACTAATTAGGTACTTTTGAATGCTCTTTGTCGTTTTTTGCCACGATAAAGAGTACTTTGAGGCACTTACATAATTTTAATTATATTTAGACGCCATAGACAATATTTCCAAATCCCAAAATCACCAGTTTATCACTTTCGTTTTCTACTATAACAATAATAATACCTAAATGAATTCCTATTCCTCCTAGCGGTGGGCAGCCCGGCCAGGGCTAGGTTAGGCCAAGCCTGTTTAATTAAATTTCTAAAATTTAATACTGAAATTATATAAAAAAAACTATTTAAAGGATTATTTCACCTATATTTTTATTTAAGATACTTATAGTGAAGCTCAAGTCGAGCTGTAAAGTAACAAGCTTTTTGGGCTGTCGGCCTTAGCAAGAACATTTGTAGTCCGGGCCAACCCCGACTACGGATTTTTATAAAATCTTGAACCATGTGAAGCCTTAGTCAGAATATTGTCGGGCCGGGCCGAGCTCGAGCTGTAAAATTTGTCTGTTTGCCCACCTCTATATTCCCCTTCTCGGTGCCGTTTGAAACTCTTTTGAAAAGTGCGCCATCTCTTAACGACTTCATAAAATAAACATAAGCTTAAATTTAGAATAAATCGAGCTTATGATACGAGTTTATAAAACATACTGCGCCATCTAGCATTCTATGTTTAACTACTATGGTTTCCATAACGTTTTTCAGAATGAAACCCCTCTTTTAATACAGTATTGTAATACGAATTATGTAAGTTATGACAAGCAATAAAACTCACGATTTATTTCCAAGATTGCACTTTTGTTCTAAATTTTAAAAACTGCATTTGAACACTTATATTTTCACTAACGTACACCAGTAAATAAAAAAATAAACTTGGTCTATATGCTACAGCTAAATTTATTGAGGTATTTTTTTCTTCCTCAAAATAAGAAAAATGTGGAATTTTAGTCAGGTATTTGTAGAAAAAAACTAAAACGTGGTCCAACAATCAGTATGTTCTTGTCTTTATAAAGCACCAACTTCAGTTGTTCTTTTGCTTTCAATATGATTTATAACGGTTACAGGTTGACTAGTGCCGACTCTTATAGAACCCTTTTTGAAGCTTCTAGGAAATGGTCAAGAGTTGAAGCCCGTCTGGCTGATTTAGTTATTGCTTATTATATATTTATTTTTTAAATTCTATAAATAGATTAATGTACATCTAAATTTATTTATTACAATGTCTAGCAATTCCAATATGCTTATCCCAGAAGCAATCTTTATTGAATACTTTTAAAAGGTTTTAGACAATGACCTTTGGTTAGTTGGCTAGATTAGTTTATTCATTTATTGCTTTTTATAATAAATTATTTGTTTTAAACTTTTAAATAGACATCTATATTTTAATAATATCTATTTACTAAAAAAATTCCAAAATTTATCTTTTACAATTTTATTTATAATTAAGATGATCAGGATATAGTAGACCATAAACTCAGTGTGTTATTTTAAAAACATTTATTTTCAAATATGCAACGTTTCGTTCGTGTTATTCGAACATCTTCAGGCAACCTATGTGTACAAACAATCATGAAAATTAATAAATAGTATAATACGTTACTCACAATAAATAATTACAAACAAAAGTAAATTTTATATATACCTTGAAATGTTAATATATCACACATAGTCCCCAAATTAAATCATACATCCGACATTTCGTCATCAACCTGGAGTCTAATAATTAAAATATTTGTCAAGAACAAGTAGTCAGAAATATTCAAGATCTTCCTCAAAAACTGTCAACCTCAATATTACAATGCATAAATTAAATATTGCCAAGTTAAAAATTAACAATATCTAACCTCCACATAAACACGAGGTTACTATCAAAACCCAATGAATACAATACCACCAAAATAACTATAATGTACCTCCCGACTATCATAAACTACCGAAACTCACCCACAGATGGTGTCAAACGTTCATAGACATTTTAAATTTATCAATTAAACCCAAATACAAACAATTAAGATTCTCAGTGTCAGTTTTACAATTAACAGTATTATGCAAACAGATTTGAATCATCTCACTATAATTTCTTTTTAACTTTATCGACTCATTATCTAAAATCTTTACATTCTCGAAATCAAACTGATGACCTGTTTCGAAATGATGATAATTTATAAAATCGAGTGCAGTTGTGGTTTGGCGTATGTGGGCCAGACTACGCAGTATTTGAAGAAGAGGATTTACCAACATCAATACAGTTGCAGAGACAAGAATAAAACAAAGGATCTCACGGCGCTTGCGGCTCATCATTTCGAAACAGGTCATCAGTTTGATTTCGAGAATGTAAAGATTTTAGATAATGAGTCGATAAAGTTAAAAAGAAATTATAGTGAGATGATTCAAATCTGTTTGCATAATACTGTTAATTGTAAAACTGACACTGAGAATCTTAATTGTTTGTATTTGGGTTTAATTGATAAATTTAAAATGTCTATGAACGTTTGACACCATCTGTGGGTGAGTTTCGGTAGTTTATGATAGTCGGGAGGTACATTATAGTTATTTTGGTGGTATTGTATTCATTGGGTTTTGATAGTAACCTCGTGTTTATGTGGAGGTTAGATATTGTTAATTTTTAACTTGGCAATATTTAATTTATGCATTGTAATATTGAGGTTGACAGTTTTTGAGGAAGATCTTGAATATTTCTGACTACTTGTTCTTGACAAATATTTTAATTATTAGACTCCAGGTTGATGACGAAATGTCGGATGTATGATTTAATTTGGGGACTATGTGTGATATATTAACATTTCAAGGTATATATAAAATTTACTTTTGTTTGTAATTATTTATTGTGAGTAACGTATTATACTATTTATTAATTTTCATGATTGTTTGTACACATAGGTTGCCTGAAGATGTTCGAATAACACGAACGAAACGTTGCATATTTGAAAATAAATGTTTTTAAAATAACACACTGAGTTTATGGTCTACTATATCCTGATCATCTTAATTATACTACATCTAGACCTGAGCACATTCAATGATGAATTTTATTTATTATAAATTTGAAACAAAATCACTATCGCGTTGCATGTAAAACTTTCTCAATGTTGTTAAATAGCATGTACTTTCTTCTAAAACTACATCATGAGCTACAACACACAGTTTAGCTATTTTAAAACCAGACATCTGTGGGTGTTTCTTAACAGTTGAGCCACATTGGTGAAGCTGCTGTTGCATTTGTGCAATATTTCTAAGTAGTTAACAAGTGGGAGAGCAAACGCTCCCCCCACCACATTTACGTCGCATGACCTTGAACTTTGGAATGTCCTTGACCGCAAACCTTGGAACGACCATGGAACACCTGTTGTGTACATTTGCTCTCCCACTACTTTGTTCTTCCCCACCCACATTACTTTCCCCCCACCATTTTTTTAAAAAATTATGATAGCCACTTTGGAGCATTCACTCATTCAGCGCGAGCAAAGCTAGACGTGTTTAAATAAAAAAATGTAAATTTTGCAATACCAAGAATCAAACAATAATCAACCAATAATCAATCAATAATCAATAATCAATAAACAATAATCAATAATCAATAATCAATAATCAATAATCAATAATCAATAATCAATAATCGATAATCGATAATCAATCAATAAGTAATCAACTTTAATTTGATATAATTCTTTGAATTGGAAATACATTGATAAGATGGCGGATCCAATTTTGGAACACCTGCCACATGACCGTGAGCGTTAACACCTGTTGTCTTGATCTTGGAATATTTGCATTGACCCTTTGCGCATGCGCTTCTCACTAGCCTTAGTTAATCCCACAGCTACACTAGGAAATTTATCTCCAATGAATGCCAATGATGATTAACCATCGTCACCTTGATATGATGTGTTCGTAAAATTTATTGCGCAAGCGTCACATATAATGGCGACCATAAAACAATAGCAAGAGCTATCAGTTAAAAAAAATCTAAATTGTGCGAGACCAATAATCAATCAATAGCTAAGTAATAATCAATCAACGACCGTGAGCGTTAACACCTGTTGTCTTGATTTTGGAATATTTGCCATGATCGTTTGCGCATGCGCTTTCCACTAGCCTTAGCTAATCGTGCAGCTACATTTGGAATTTTTCCTCCGTCGATGATTAACCATGAATTTTTTCTTTGAGATATGTGTTCTTGAAATTGATTGCGCAAGCGTCACATATAATGCCGACTATAAAACAATAGCGAGAGCTAAGCTAAACTTTTTCAGGTAAAAATGTAAATTGTGCGATACTCACCAATAATCAAACAATAATCCATCAATAATCAATCAATAATTAATCAATAATCAATCAACATGACTACTTTAAGAAAATTTTTGGAATTTAATATGACTACTATAAATTTGGAAATTTGAAAAATAGAAATGTTTGTATAATATATTACGCTGGGCTCTCGAAAGATAAATATGATAATAACGCCACTATCAAAGTTGACTCATAAAATAAAAATGATAATATTGTATAAAAAAAAACAACGATAGAAAAATTGTCAAAGCAAACCATCACAAACTCTTAAACCCATGATATGCTATCTTATGCCATAATGCCCTGTTGTTCTTATACCATGGTCGATATGTATGTATTGCACCTATTCGAATAAAAAAAAACTTATTATTAAAGCTGACTGAAAGAATCATAACTGATTAGGACTTAAATGCTCTTTAAGGTCTTACAATAATACAGTATTTATTATAAACTCCTATTCAAACATAAAAACTGTTTATAAATAAAAGTTGTATTATTTGCAATATGTAGAAAAAGAAGAATATTTACTCTAAAGGATACCTGTCAAAATTGAGAGTATATGTAAAAGTTTATAATACGCACTATACATAGAAATACAAAAATCTGATTAGTTAGTATTGGCTATCGGGATCAACTCTGAGAAAACTTAGAGTACTGGCTTAGATCTCAAGGTTGACTTTAAAACATCTTAAATGTTTAAAATCTCAATTTTCTAACTTTAAATCTTACTATTTTACCTTTTTTTACTAATTCACAATATAGAAAATCAAAGCTGTATTCATATTGATTTAAAATAGTAAATTTTATAATGCATTATTTCGTTGGCTATTAAGTCAAAGTCAGGAAACCCATACAGCTTCTCATAAGCATACACTATTAACAGTGAGTACAAAGCCCAAAACTTTGATTTTCGAAATTTGACTGTATCTACTTTTTGTTTTTTAGTGCATTTAAAAAAAAATAAATCTGTATTTGATAATTCAAAAAAGGGGTTTTAAGTCTAACTATAGTTTTGTACAAAAATAAATCTTTTTTGTTATTTGTACATGATTATAAATTTGTTTATAGCATATTTACAAAATGTTGTATCGATTTCAAATATCCGATGGTGAACTTTATAAGCAGATATGCTCCAACATGCTAATAAATAAAGTAGAGTACACAGACATTGATCCAAAACTTATACGACTGGCGCATTTTACGTCTTTACAGCAGCCCAGTTCGTTTATCTTACAGCGACCACATTACTTATAACAATTTGTTTACTGCTCAACACGTTCACGTATCGGCTTTAGATACGTGATCAGTCGAACAGGGCAACACTGCGTAGTTGAATAATGTTTACGTATATCTAACAGTCTATTGCTTGTTTGGACAGCTCGTCAGGTGTAAAAAACCATCGCCTTAGGGTGGTCTTGTACCGATTGAATAGTATACCGATGTATAAAGATTAAACATTTTCTAAAAAGCAACCCAAATAATAGCCGCAGCAACAAAAAGTAAATCAAGAGAGGCTGAACAACAAAGATAAGCGTCATAAGTTTTGAAAATAAACTAGATTTGTTATGTTTTATGCTTAATTCATTTTGTAATCAATGTTTGAAAAGTTTCCTTAATGTATGTTGAGGTTGAACACTTGTTGATCCCCATAATACTTAGTGGTATCCGATACCTATAACATATATTTATTTTATATATTTTAATTTTTATTGTTTGAAAAAAATAGAGTTTAATGAAAAAACTCAATTAGCAATATTATTAAAATAGATTTTTTTATAAGCAGTGTTTATATTCTCATTACAAGATAAGTATTAACTAATATTATAAAATATTATTAGTTTTTTTTTGTAAAAAACCAGTACACAAAGCAATAAAAAAACGATATTTACTCTTGTGCAAGTTGAAGTAAATAACATGTGAAAGCTGTCTTAAAAGTGTTGCTTCCAATAATATATAAACTGAACAAAGTTACGTTGTGTGTTTCTAAGTTTATAGTCAATAAGCTTATTAACTTATAATCAGAAACCACTTAAAAAAAGTGCAAACGGCAAAAAGTCTGCGTCAGTCTTAAGTGTTTTACGTAAATTCAACTGAGTTTAAACATAACTTTTGACTTTAGACGGCAGTATGTTGTACAGGTTAACATCTCGCTTGTTAATTTCTGTTAGTCTAATTCTTGATCTGGACGCCGTGAGACAATTTGATGCTCTTAGGGTAGTCGTACTTTTTGCGATGTTTCCGGTATCTTGATACGTTTTTGTGGATTCCTATAAGATTGCAATAAATTTATAAAAACGGCAGCGTTAATATGCGGTATTTCTTAAATACGCATATTAACGATGCTGATGGATGCAGACCGGCAATAATTCTAAGTGCGCTTTTTTGAAGCGTAAATACAGCATGTGATCAGCATGTGTAAATCCTCCCAACAGAAGAATCCCATATCGTAATAGAGAGTGGAATAGCGCATGATACACGCTCAAAAAATGATCGAAGGATAAGTTAGCTTTTAAACGGTTTAATACAAAAATATTAGTGGACAGACGTCCGCAAAGACTGTAAACTTGTTCATGCCATCGAAGAGAACCATTTATTATCAGTCCCAAAAGCTTGACATTTTCTTTCGATGGTTGGTTTTGAGCAGATGAAAATCTAATGATTTGCGTCTTCTCAGTATTCAATTTTATTTTATTCACATTGCACCAGTTAATCGCTTTTTGCTGTGCAAGATTAATGTTTTCCTCTAGATGTTGTCAAGTATTTCCCGTGACCAAAATTGTTGTGTCATCCGCAAATAACACACTCTTTATTAGAAGTAGAAGATTGTTAGGTAAATCGTTAATAAATATCAGGAATAGTATGTGACCTAGAACCGATCCCTGGGGGATGCCATGATTAATTAAAACTTTCTCAGATTTTTCCTCGTTTAATTCTACGTAATTCTAATCTTTCAGTTAGATAGGATCAAAATAATTTCAAAGAAAGTTCTCTAATACCATAAAATGCCATTTTGTCTAGTAAAATTTTATGTGACATTGAGTCAAAAGCTTTTTTAAAATCTAAAAGTATTGCCGCGGTGCCTACTTTTACGTCAAAATTTTCTACAACAGATTCTAGAACTTCCAACAGTGCCGATGTTGTAGATTTTGAAGATCTAAACCCGTGCTGTGAGACGGAAAATATATTATTAATTTCTAGGTATTTATGAAGCCTGCATTTTAAAACTATTTCAAACAACTTTCCAAAAATCGATAGTAAAGAGATTGGTCTGTAACTTGAAACATTGTTTTTATTGTCTTTTTCAAAAACTGGTATGACCCTAGCTATTTTAAATGCTTATGGAAAATGTCCTTTCTCAATGCACACATTAAAAACAGCTGTGAGCGGTGTTTTTACAAAATTTATGCACTCTTTGATAAGACGATTTAAAATACCAAAACAATCACAAGCATTGCTGCTTTTCATTTTTCTAGCTGCATCAATAAATTCTTCTTCCATGATAGCAGAAATAAAAAATGAATTAACACTTGATTTTATTCCATCCATCAAAGTAGTCGTATACAAAGTATACATTGGTATACTTTGCATTATACCAATAATTTTAACTGATTCTTTGATTACATTTTTTATAAAACTGTATTTATTGTTTGTTTTAAAATTATTAAGTGTTTTACTACTGATATGACTGTGATTATAACTAGTTTTTAACCGCGTTAAACTTCGACATCACAGAAGTGAACTGAGCTCTTATTGGTCGTCTTCAAAAATTCTTCGTTATATTGGCTTAGAAGTTAATGGTAAAACTGAAAATAAGACTATAATGCCTAGAAAAAAAATCCATTAATTTTCACAAATAAACTATTGGCATCAAAACATTATTTGTTTTCTACAGATACGTAGATAATATTAGTAGGGTCAATCGCAGTGTTTTTAATTTCTATCACCATAGACGCTACGTGGATCTATTTCGTGTTGGTCGTCTTCATAAATTCTTGGTTATATTGGCTTAAAAGGTAATTGTAGGTAGAACTAAACATGATTAAAATGCCTAAAACAAATTTTTTTATTAATTTTCACAAATAAACCATTAGCATCAATCATTATTTGTTTTCTACAGATAGATTTGACAAGAGTTAACCAGCTTATATGCAGTACTTAATTTTTTCATTTTTATAATAACATAGACTGCAAAGCGATTAAAACTTGCTTGGGCGTAGTTTTAATCAAGGTAAAAGAGAGTAAGAGATGAAAGATATAAATCACCATGAATTTTTCAATTGCGATAAAAAAGTAAAAACAAATTTAAACGGACAATATAAATAATAGAAGTTACTAAATTGTTACATATTGAAAATTATTGAGTAGTATACTTCATTTAAGTATACAGCAAAAATATTAGTTTTATACATTTAAAACATTATAAGAAAAATTTATTCGTGAGAATATATTGTTTTGGTAAATATGTTTGCCTAATGTTAGGTATTTAATAGTTTTAGATCAAATATATCAATGACTTATTGCTGTTTTATGTTTTAAAATTTTGTATGTTATCAATTATTAATAGTTTTAGATCAAATATATCAATGACTTATTGCTGCTTTATGTTTTAAAATTTTGTATGTTATCAATTATTACATAGTCAAAATAATAATTTTAGACCTAAAAGCTTTTTCTTACTTTAGTACTTTATACCAAGATGTAAACTAAGAAAAGCGTTTTATAATAAAAATTAAGTTATTTTTTAAAACTGTGTGCACAATAAATGATTGATTTTAAAGTTGTTAATACACACAAAAATATTTACTTATAGAGTCTAAAAACATATGTAAATTATAAGCTGTAAAATAAAAACCACTTTATTGAACATATTAATGAGTAATGAGCAACTACTTGATAAAACTATTAATGTAAGATCATTTTTCAAATATTATTTTCGTTTATTTATACTTTCAATGAAGTAGATACTAATTTAATGCTACTTATTTAACTGTTAGGTTTAACAAGTTTTATTACTGAAACAAAAAGTAGTCAAATTAACATTATTTGCACGTGTAAGAAAGTTATATTATTTCTAAGAGAAGCGCTTGAGAGACTTGATCAGGTAAAAACCTATAATTCAAATTCTATCGTTAAATAATATTATTACAATTAATATTATCATCAATAATATAGATTTGCAATAAAGTTATTTAAAATAAACAACAAAACTTTTTATTTTAAGTATTTTTTTTTAAGAAAAATCGGAAGGCAAACCTTAATTTGAACATATTTAACCAAATTTGAACATTCTAGCTACTTTACAGTAAATATGGTACAAACTAAGAGTCATTTTATCAACAACACTTTATTATCGTATTTGTAAAAACATGATAAAGTACACCATTTGCAATATCTAACTACTAAAAAATCATTACGTTTTTAATATGATAAGAAATAGTACGGCATGATGTAGATTGTTGACGATAAAAAAGTTAAGAAATGTTTCTTTAGAACTTTAGACTAATGAAATGAAATGTCTAACTATCTTTGTCTTTTTTACACATTTTTTTAAAGAAGCTTTTAATTTGATTAATTTACCGTTTTAAGTCGCATTAGTATTGCTGCTCTACCGTTTAGGAATTGCTACAGAGTTTTTACCAGCGGTCTGCACAAAAATTCAACGATTACAATAATATAAAAACCGCAACGAAAAAAAATTTATTTAGACCACAAATTTACAAATATTTTTTAGATAAACACAATAAATCTATTCAGAACAACAGCAATAATAATTTGTTTCTTAAAACAAATATAAAATGTTTAATATAATATCCTATATTTATCTACAAGAAACACAACGGGCATTTTTTCAATTGTCTAAAACTGTGGAAACATGAGCTGCAGAAGTATTATCAAATTCCTTTTGTGTTAAACTTTTTTTTTCTTAGACAGAATTAACTTTTATAATAAATTATACTTAATACAATGTAGTTTCTGACATTCACCATCCTTATGATTTTAAAGTATCTTACGTGGAGATTTTTAATTGATATTTTACAACGCTCAAATATACTAAAGTTGAATATTAAAGACTAAATGTCTTATAAGAGATCTTAACTAGCTATTAAAAGCACCAATCTTTTTTTTAACTGCATATATGTATGTAAGAAAGCACTGTATATCGCTTAACTCAATCAAAAACCACTGTTTCATAATGTGTCAACTGAATAAATTGTGTTGGTTTCTTGTAAATCTAAAAACAGTAAGTTGTGTTTTAAAGCAAAATTTTGTTGTCTTAACATAAATATTGCAAAAAATAATTAGTTTTCTAATTTTTTTATAAGATGCTAAAAATAGTGCAATAAGTTTTTTATGTAAAGGTTTGGTTGTGATCACTGTCACACCAATAACTCATGGAAGAAGTCAAATGCTTGAATTTTTGTATAATGCGTAAAAAGTTGTATCTCTGAGCATCTCATAAAAATGTAATGTATCTTGTAACTCTTGAGGACAGCACTGTTTTTGGTCTTATTGAAAATTCGTCAGTGCAGGCCATTGCAAAAACCAGTACACTTTTATAAGCTCGATCTTTACTGTATCTACGTTTCTAACAACGGGCATAATAGGTAAATTAGTTGGAATCTTTCATGCATTATGATGTGTATTGTAAGCATTAAGGGCATATTAGGACTCAATCAGATCTATCTTAATCAGGTGGTATTACGTTTTTTATGTTTTTAAAAAATGAGTTGATGTAGATTTATGATTATATTCACACAAATTAAAGTTTAATACCTTAAAAAGATTAATACTACAAAAGCATTAATAAAATATTTTTTTACCGTTGTTGGTTTAGCTTTATTTATATTACTAAACTAAATCTATAAATCAACCTAATAAAGTTCTTAATCTATCTTTATCTTATCTATGTCTATATATAAAACCACGGCACAGAAACTTGACTGTTCTTATCTTTGAAAGAAAGATGGTATTCAAAATTATAGCTTAGCTTAAAAAATAACTAACTTATGTCGTAAAAAAGCTACAAAACTTAATAGAAAATTTACATTGTGTTTTAAACATTGCATCAAAAACTGAATAACATAAATTAATGAAACGTGATAAAAGTTATATTGTTAGAAATCTGTTCACTTTTTTTTGCTGTTGATTGTTATGTTACAATACATTTTAGGGTAAAACCTCTCATATAATATTAATAAATGTTTTTTTAGCTTAAGTAGGTAAAAATTTCAAACAGATATGGGAAATCATACATTTAGACCGCGCAAACATCAATTATGTTAAAATATTTACAAAAACCCTGTTTTTCACATCTAAATCTTCTTTTTTAATCGTCAACAAGTGTCAGTTCTAAATTAAAAAAAATACACTCAAAACAACATATGCTTAAGTATTCTTTAGAAGACAATACAAATTATATAAATTGCACCTAATGGTTGAGTATACTTATTAATTGATTAATCAGATTTTAATAAATAAAAAACTTATTTGTAGTCAAATAAAAAAAATTATACTTACAATTGTAAGGGGTATTTTTTTGTCGCAATTTGCATAAGAATAATGGTGAAGGCGCCGGGATAATTAAATGCATATAATTAAATTACCTAGTTTCATTAAAATACAATATTTGTCAGATTGTTTCACTACATTCTTTCCTGATTATGAATACAACTTAAATACTGCATAAATACAAGATTAACAGACTACATCATTATTAACGATCTACTACAACTCACCCCCTTTGTGGCCGCCGTTAAAAAACCGCCTCGAACGAATTGAACGGATTAGATCAACCATACATGAAACACATTCACACATAATGTACCTGTTAATAATACTTATCAAGGAACTCACCGGGGGCTTGTCCTTGCCGGACAATCTTCTTCCATTCCAGCCTTGTAGAGGGCATCCTCTGTTACGGTGGCTTCGCTGTTTCTATCATATAGACCGGATTTGATGGATGTTGGCGGCTTCCTTCTGCTTCTCCATTCTTTTTATTATTTTCGGTACCAATGTGAGAAGTCAATAGAAGCTTTCTCACGGATGCCTGCACCCGGGTAATTGAACCTAGATGGCCATTGGCTACAGTGTTTCCGGTGAGGAGAAACAAAACAAGATTAAAGGAATAATTGAAAGGTATTTGAACACTGCACCCTTCCATTGCCACAATAGAGAACCCACCTACAACTCTTTTCAGCGACAAGGTACCAGCCTTGACGGCAGCATCAAACCCGGCCTCAAAGATCTCTCCAATCTTTTTGAGAAATCTGAGAAGCTAGATCTCAACCAAAAAACAGGAATTATGTTAATCGGCGTCGAGAGCCAAATAATAAATAATAATAGTAGTAGTAAAGACCGGCTCAAGAACAGAACAAGTTCTCTGCTGTAGGTTTTCATTCTTAATCATTTTACAAAGAGCAACAATAAACAATAACAACCGTGTCAATTCTGACACAAACAATCTGCATGCTCTTTAATACAAACAAATATGCCAATAATGACGTAGATGTATCTGCATGCATCATAATAATCAATATAATGTAATAAAGTCTTACATGTGCTCTTTTCTAAGATTAGAGCAAGTCATTTCAGTACTCAACCTAGCTGCCATGGCCAAACCAGTCACATTGTTAGAAGAAGGTAGCATCTGTCACCTGGCTTGGTTACTAGAACAGAAATGTAAAGACACCACATTCGCACTTCATTTGCACACAATAACAAATTATAATGATATTCGTTTGAGTATAAAGTTAACTATCACTCTCGTGCTCTCGACTTGACTTGACTATGCGCGAGTACCGCACTCGACACTCCTACGAGTACTACTCGCTGACTGCTGTCTACTGCCCTTGCGGCTATCATCCCTCAGCTAAGCGCTCTGCGCAATCTCCACTCAGCTATCCCTCCTTTTTGCAATATTATATTAAAGCCGTTTTGACTTAAATAATTTATAATAATAAATGTATAAAAAGTAAATTCTCACACATCAATTAAATAAATTAGGTAGTCGTAGGATTATAGCCAATTTAAACCATCCAGGGATAGTTCTAAAATAAATAAAAATGTAAAATATGAAAACTAAAGTTCCTGTGCTGCATATTGTGCTGCATGTTTAATATTATACGTATACCACAAAAATGTATACTAAAAAAAAAATGTATATTAAAAATATAAATTTAATTAAATTTATATATTGAACAGCAGTCGCTAGCGAATACTGTTAAATAATTTATTTTTGTGTAGAGAAACCCGAAACAAATTTGGTGAAGCAAACCAGGGTACCTAAAGCGTCTTTTTTCCGTAATTATCGCTAAATAATGCAATTGATAAAGAACTGGTGCAAGGAACTTGATATGAAAAAAATTGCTGCATCAGCGTAATACAGAACAAAGAGACTGGGAGGACAGCTGCCAATTTGAAATTTTTCTTGTCAACTAAACATTGGTTTAATATCAGCTAATTAAAAGGTAAGTTGCATTATTAGTTATTGAATAATAATTATTTTTTCGTTTGTTATAGACTAGGAGACACCAGAAATAAAGATGAAAATCATTAAATGCAATAATTTAAACCATTCAGCAATATTAATATTTTTACTAGTCCAAAAAGAGATTAATAGTTTTTGCTGGATCTTTTAAAGTTAAGTATATATCTATACTAGTAATTTTTTTATATTGATCAATTAAATTAATTTTTTTGTTAAGAAAATGCAAAAAAATCGTAAATCAAAGTTTTATTTGATTTGTTTGGCAGGTATACATTAGTTTTAATATAATTTTCTAAAAAAATCGTATAGTATAAGTACTATTTTTATTACCACTTATATAAATTACTTCAATTTTTCGTATACATTTTTGTGGTATACGTATAATATTAAACATGCAGCACAATAGGAACTTTAGTTTTCATATTTTACATTTTTATTTATTTAAGATCTATCCCTGGATGGTTTAAATTGGCTATAATCCCACGACTACCTAAAACGTCAAAACGGCTTTAATATAATATTGCAAAAAGGAGGGATAGCTGAGTGGAGATTGCGCAGAGCGCTTAGCTGAGGGATGATACCATTGCCGCAAGGGCAGTAGACAGCAGTCAGCGAGTAGAACTAGTAGGAGTGTCGAGTGCGGTACTCGCGCATAGTCAAGTCAAGTCGAGAGCACGAGAGTGATAGTTATCTTTATACTCGAACGAATATAATTAAAATTTGTTATTGTGTGCAAATAAAGTGCGAATGTGGTGTCTTTACATTTCTGTTCTAGTAACCTAGCCAGGTGACAGATCCTACCTTCTTCTAACAATGTGACGGGTTTGGCCATGACAGCTAGGTTGAGTACTGAAATGACTTGCTCTAATCTTAGGAAAGAGCACATGTAAGACCTTATTACATTATATTGATTATTATGATGCATGCAGATACATCTACGTCATTATTGGCATATTTGTTTGTATTAAAGAGCATGCAGATTGTTTGTGTCAGAATTGACACGGTTGTTATTGTTTATTGTTGCTCTTTGTAAAATGATTAAGAATGAAAACCTACAGCAGAGAACTTGTTCTGTTCTTGAGCCGGTCTTTACTACTACTATTATTATTTATTATTTGGCTCTCGACGCCGATTAACATAATTCCTGTTTTTCGGTTGAGATCTAGCTTCTCAGATTTTTCAAAAAGATTGGAGAGATCTTTGAGACCGGGTTTGATGCTGCCGTCAAGGCTGGTACCTTGTCGCTGAAAAGAGTTGTAGGTGGGTTCTCTATTGTGGCAATGGAAGGGTGCAGTGTTCAAATACCTTTCAATTATTCCTTTAATCTTGTTTTATTTCTCCTCACCGGAAACACTGTAGCCAATGGCCATCTAGGTTTAATTACCCGGGTGCAGGCATCCGTGAGAAGGCCTCTGTTGACTTCTCACATTGGTACCGAAAATAATAAATAGGTTGAAGAATGGAGAAGCAGAAGGAAGCCGCCAACGTCCATCAAATCCGATCTATATGATAGAAACAGCGAAGCCACCGTAACAGAGGATGCCCTCTACAAGGCTGGAATGGAGGAAGATTGTCCGGCGAGGACAAGCCCCCGGTGAGTTCCTTGATAAGTATTATCAACAGGTACATTATGGGTGAATGTGTTTCATGTATGGTTGATCTAATCCGTTCAATTCGTTCGAGGCGGTTTCTTAACGGCGGCCACAAAGGGGGTGAGTTGTAGTAGATCGTTGATAATGATGTAGTCTGTTAATCTTGTATTTATGCAGTATTTAAGTTGTATTCATAATCAGGAAAGAATGTGGTGAAACAATCTGACAAATATTGTATTTTAATGAAACTAGGTAATTTAATTATATGGATTTAATTATCCCGGCGCCTTCACCACTATTCTTATGCAAATTGCGTCAAAAAAAATACCCTTTACAATTGTAGATAAGTATAATTTTTTTTATTTGACTACAAATAAGTTTTTTATTTATTAAAATCTGATTAATCAATTAATAAGTATACTCAACCATTAAGTGCCATTTTATATAATTTGTATTGTCTTCTAAAGAATACTTAAGTATATGTTGTTTTGAGTGTATTTTTTTTTTAATTTAGAACTGACACTTGTTGACGATTAAAAAAGAAGATTTAGATGTGAAAAGCAGGGTTTTTGTAAATATTTTAACATAATTGATGTTTGCGCGGTCTAAATGTATGATTTCCCATATCTGTTTGTTTGAAATTTTTACCTACTTAAGCTAAAAAAACATTTATTAATATTATATGAGAGGTTTTACCCTAAAATGTATCGTAACATAACAATCAACAGCAAAAAAAAGTGAACAGATTTCTAACAATATAACTTTTATCACGTTTCATTAATTTATGTTATTCAGTTTTTGATGCAATGTTTAAAACACAATGTAAATTTTCTATTAATTTTTGTAGCTTTTTTACGACATAAGTTAGTTATTTTTTAAGCTAAGCTATAATTTTGAATACCATCTTTCTTTCAAAGATAAAAACAGTCAAGTTTCTGTGCCGTGGTTTTATATATAGACATAGATATGATAAAGATAGATTAAGAACTTTATTAGGTTGATTTATAAATTTAGTTTAGTAATATAAATAAAGCTAAACCAACAACGGTTAAAAAGATATTTTATTAATGCTTTTGTAGTATTAATCTTTTTAAGGTATTAAACTTTAATTTGTGTTAATATAATCATAAATCTACATCAACTCATTTTTTAAAAACATAAAAAACGTAATACCACCTGATTAAGATAGATCTGATTGAGTCCTAATATGCCCTTAATGCTTACGATACACATCATAATGCATGAAAGGTTCCAACTAATTTACGTATTATGCCCGTTGTTAGAAACGTAGATACAGTAAAGATCGAGCTTATAAAAGTGTACTGGTTTTTGCAATGGCCTGGACTGACGAATTTTCAATAAGAACAAAAACAGTGCTGTCCTCAAGAGTTACAAGATATATTACACTTTTATGAGATGCTCAGAGTTACAACTTTTTACGCATTATACAAAAATTCAAGCATTTGACTTCTTCCATGAGTTATTGGTGTTACAGTGATCACAACCAAACCTTTACATAAAAAACTTATTGCACTATTTTTAGCATCTTATAAAAAAATTAGAAAACTAATTATTTTTTGCAATATTTATGTTAAGACAACAAAATCTCGCTTTAAAACACAACAGACTGTTTATAGATTTACAAGAAACCAACACATTTTATTCAGTTGACACATTATGAAACAGTGGTTTTTGATTGAGTTAAGCGATATACAGTGCTTTCTTACATACATATATGCAGTTAAAAAAAAGATTGGTGCTTTCAATAGCTAGTTAAGATCTCTTATAAGACATTTAGTATTTAATATTCAACTTTAGTATATTTGAACGTTGTAAAATATCATTTAAAAATCTTCACGTAAGATACTTTAAAATCATAAAGATGGTGTATGTCAGAAACTACATTGTATTAAGTATAATTTATTGTAAAAGGTAATTCTGTATAAAAAATAATACTTTAACACAAAATGAATTGGATAATACTTCTACAGCTCATGTTTCTACAGTTTTAGACAATTGAAAAAGTGCCCGTTGTGTTTCTTGTAGATAAATATAGGATATTATATTAAACATTTTATATTTGTTTTAAGAAACAAATTATTTCATGCTGTTGTTCTGAATAGATTTATTGTGTTTATCTAAAAAATATTTGTAAATTTGTGGTCTAAATAAATTTTTAATAAGGATGGTGTATGTCAGAAACTACATTGTATTAAGTATAATTTGTTGTAAAAGTTAATTCTGTATTAAAAATAATACTTTAACACAAAATGAATTTGATAATACTTCTACAGCTCATGTTTTCACAGTTTTAGACAATTGAAAAAGTGCCCGTTTTTTTTCTTGTAGATAAATATAGGATATTATATTGAACATTTTACATTTGTTTTAAGAAACACATTATTATTGCTGTTGCTTTGAATAGATTTATTGTGTTTATGTAAAAAATATTTTTAAATTTGTGGTATAAATATTTTTTTTTCCTTACGGTTTTTATATTATTGTAATCGTGGTAAATTTTTGTGCAGATCGCTGGTAAAAAACTCTGTAGCAATTCTTAAACGGTAGAGCAGCAATACTAAAGCTACTTGAAACGGTAAATTAATCAAATTAAAAGCTTTAAAAAAAATGTGCAAAAAGACAAAGATAGTTAGACATTTCATTTCATTAGTCTGAAGTTCTAAAGAAACATTTTTTAACTTTTTTATCGTCAACAATCTACATCATGCCGTACAATTTCTTATTATATTAAAAGCGTAATGATTTTTTAGTAGTTAGATATTGCAAATGGTGTACTTTTTCATGTTTTTACAAATACGGTAATAAAGTGTTGTTGATAAAATGACTCTTAGTTTGTACCATATTTACTGTAAAGTAGCTAGAATGTTCAAATTTGGTTAAATTGTTCAAATTTAGTATTGACTACCGATTTTTGTTAAAAAACAAAATATTTAAAAAAAAGTTTTGTTGTTTATTTTAAATAACTTTATTGCAAATCCATATTATTGATGATAATATTGATTGTAATAATATTATTTAACGATAAAATCTGAATTAGGTATAGGTTTGTACCTGAACAAGTCTCTCAAGTGCTTCTCTTAGAAATATAATTACTTTTTTACACGTGCAAATAATGTTAATTTGACTACTTTTTGTATCAGTAATAAAACTTTTTAAATCTAACAATTAAATAAGTAGCATTAAATTAGCATCTACTTCGTTGAAAGTAAAAATAAACAAAAGTAATATTTGAAAAATGATCTTACAATAATAGTTTTATCAAGTAGTTGCTCATTACTCATTAATATGTTCAATAAAGTGGTTTTTATTTTAGAGCCTATAATTTACATATGTTTTTAGACTCTATAAGTAAATATTTTTGTGTGTATAAACAACTTTAAAATCAATCATTTATTGTGCACAAAGGTTTAAATAATAACTTAATTTTTATTATAAAACGCTTTTCTTAGTTTACAACTTGGTCTAAAGTACTAAAGTAGAAAAAAGATTTTAAGTCTAAAATTATTATTTTGCATATGTAATAATTGTTAACATACAAAATTTTAAAACATAAAACTGCAATAAGTCATTGATATATTTGATCTAAAACTATTAAATACCTAACATTAGGCAAACATATTTACCAAAACAATATATTCTCACGAATAATTTTTTCTTATAATGTTTTAAATGTATAAAACTAAAATTTCTGCTGTATACTTAAATGAAGTATACTACTCAATAATTTTCAATATGTAACAATTTACTAACTTGTATTATTTATATTGTTTGTTTAAATTTGTTTTTATTTTGTTATCGCAATAGAAAAATTTATAGTGATTTATATCTTTCATCTCTCTCTCTCTCTTTTACCTTGATTAAAACTACGCTCAAGCAAGATTTAATCGCTTTGCAGTCTATGTTATTATAAAAATGAAAAAATTAAGTACTGCATATAAGCTGGTTAACTCTTGTCAAATCTATCTGTAGAAAACAAATAATGTTTGATGCTAATGGTTTATTTGTGAAAAGTAATGAAAAAACTTTGTTTTAGGTATTTTAATCATGTTTACAGTTCTACCTACAATTACCTTCTAAGCCAATATAACCAAGAATTCACAAAGACGACCAACAAGAAATTAATCCACGTAGCGGTTATGGTGATAGAAATTGGAAATACTGCGCTTGACCCTACTAATATTATCTACGTATCTGTAGAAAACAAATAATTTTTTGATGCTAATGGTTTATTTGTGAAAATTAATGAATTTTTTTAGGTATTATAATCTTATTTTCAGTTTTACCATTAATTTCTAAGCCAATATAGCGAAGAATTTTCGAAGACGACCAACAAGAGCTCAGTCCACTTCTGTGGTGTCGAAGTTTAACGCGGTTAAAAAATAGTTATAATCACAGTCATATCAATAGTAAAACACTTAATAATTTTAAAACAAACAATAAATACAGTTTTATAAAAAATGTAATCAAAGAAGCAGTTAGAATTATTGGTATAATGCAAAGTATAAAACCGCTCGTATCAGTTATGTTTAAACTCAGTTGAATTTACGTAAAACACTTAAGACTGACGCAGCAGTTTGCACTTTTTTTAAGGGGTTTCTGATTATAAGTTAATAAGGCTATTGAATATAAATTTAGAAGCACACAACGTAACTTTGTTCAGTTTACATATTATTGGAAGCAACACTTTTAACACAGCTTTCACATGTTATTTACTTCAAGTTGCACAAGAGTAAATATAGTTTTTTTATTGCTTTGTTTACTGGTTTTTAACAAAAAAAAACTAATAATATTAATATAAAATAAATTTTATAATATTAGTTGATACTTATCTTGTAATGAGAATATAAACACTGCTTATAGAAAAATCTATTTTAATAATATTGCTAATAGAGTTTTTTCATTAAATTCTATTTTTTTAAGCAATAAAAATTAAAATCTATAAACTAAATATATGTCATAGGTATCTGATACCACTAAGTATTACGGGGATCAACAAGTGTTCAACATCAACAAAACTTTTCAAACATTGATTACAAAATGAATTAAGCATAAAACATAACAAATCTAGTTTATTTTCAAAACTTATGATGCTTATCTTTGTTGTTCGACCTCTCTTAATTTACTTTTTGTTGCTGCGACTATTATTTGGGTTGCTTTTTAGAAAAGGTTTAATCTTTATACATCGGTATACTATTCAATCGGTACAAGACCACCCTAAGGCGATTGTTTTTTCCGCTTGAAGAGCTGTCCAAACAAGCAATAGACTGTTAGATATACGTAAACAGTATTTAACTACGCAGTTTTGCCCTGTTCGACTGATCACGTATCTAAAGCCGATACGTAAACGTGTTGAGCAGTAAACATATGGTTATAAGTAATGTGGTTGCTGTAAGATAAACGAACTGGGCTGCTGTAAAGACGTAAAATGCGCCAGCTGTATATGTTTTGGATCAATGTCTGTGTACTCTACTTTTTTATCAGCATGTTGGAGCATATCTGCTTATAAAGTTTACCATCATATAATTGAAATCGATACAATATTTTGTAAACATGGTATAAACAAATTTATAATCACTTACAAATAACAAAAAAGATTTATTTTTGTACAAAACTCTAGTTGAACTTAAAACCCTTTTTTTGAATTAACAAATAGGTACATATGAATTTTTTTCTAAAAGCCGTAAAAAACAAAGTAGAAAGAGTCAAATTTCAAAAATCAAAGTTTTGGGCTTTGTACTCACTGTTAATAGTGTATGCTTATAAGAAGCTGTATGGGTTTCCTGACTTTGACTTGATAGCCAAAGAAATAATGCATAATAAAATTTACTTTTTTAAATCAATATGAATACAGCTTTTATTTTCTATATTGTAAATTAGTAAAAAAAGAAAAAATAGTAAGATCTAAAGTTAGCAAATCGAGATTTTAAACATTTAAGATGTTTTAAAGTTAACCCTGAGATGTAATCCGGTACATATACTATCTGTTCAGTCGCATTTATAATTTTATATATTTTTAAATTTATATTTTTATTATATTTTAAAATAATTATTTTTGTCTAGACTTTAGAGTTAAATTCATTTGTTTAAAATTATAATTTAAATTCATGCTTCTTAAAAGCACTTAAATTTTATTGCACTCAAGTTTATCTGTTTATTGTAGTCTTAGGCTTAAAATTTATATTAGTTTGTCGGCAAGTAAGCTGGGTTTTTTCCGGTCATTGAGATATTATATGTTAGAAAATATTAAATTATTTGCAGCTGAGGAGATGGGTATTCCGGCTTATCCCTTTATAACCATAAATTATTGTACAGTTGGATATTCTTGGTAAAGATTGCCATTAGGGCTCAGCCCAACCGTTAGCTTAATTTATTATCCTCAGGTATGTCTTTGGATCCAATAACGTCAGACCTTCCACCTGGCCTCTCTCGCCGCCTACCCTTCCCAAAAAACTTCCCTTGTTAATTACTCCTCCCTCTGGTCATCTGACCTACTTGCCATTCGTTGCCAATTTTCCTCTTCCTATTTCTCGATTCCCACTCTTAAATATTGTAAATATTGTAAAGTTATTGTAAGATCACTTACTTTAGAATTCTTCCAGCGAACAGTCGCATAAAATAAAATACTTGTTCACTTAAATCTTGAATATATTTTTTGGTGCAAAACTTATTGCAAGTCTTGCACGTAACAACAATCGCTTACGGTAAACCAACCGCGAGTCTAAACATTGGTCCTTCGAGCCGGATTAGTTAAAATTAATTAACTTTCCAGTGGCATTTTCTATTTTTTGTGTTATAATTACGTTGCAATTGCGCAGCTTTATTAATATCGAGTCAGTGCGTGCTCAACAAGATTTAAGTGCAATCAGAGTTTGCATTATCAAGCTTCGACCAGTGAATACATCTGCAACGTTTGTTCCTGTTCAACAATTGTCCTCCAGTGGAAACGACATCGTCTGTTCCTGTTCAACAATTGTCCTCCAGTGGAAACGACATCGGCTGTTCCTGTTCAACTTCTAGTATCCAGAGTCTCCAGTGCGTTCTCATCACGTTCTGCAGTCATCAACCAGTTGATAAAGTAAGTCAATTGACTACCAATTTCCTTACATTTCTTAATTATATTATTCCATCCTTGAATATTTTTGGTTATTGCCTTTATTTTGATTTTTTCGCGTTTTTATATTATTGTTACATTAAATTGGCTATCTCACTATGACGGAAGCTCTTATTAAATCATTGACCAACAAACGGGCTGGTGCCAAGAGATCTTTCACTGCTTATTCTAATTTTTTGGCTAAATTTGGACCAGAAAGTGATCTCTCGGTTCTCGAAAAAAGGTTTAGCGAAATAGAGAAAGTGCGTATTAAATTCCTCGGGTTTCAAGAAGATCTTGAAGGCTTACAGGATGAATCTGATGAGCTTTTTGCACATCGTATTGAATTTGATGAAATTTATTATAATGCATATGGTATCGCTACTAAGCTTTTGGCGCAGTATTCAAAAAAGTTCGCGACACCTGCAGCTCCTTTGCAAGATTCTTCTCAAAATATCGCGCCACAGCCACAAGATATCGATCCTAATAATACGGAAGCAAATACCAGTAACTCAACGCTTTCAATTAATAATCAGGTGCTTGACCCGCCTGCCGCGATTTCAAGAAGCCAGAAGCCAGGTCTTCCTGCGCAACCTGACCCTGGTCAGCAGATTGAAGGTTCTCGTGTTTTGAATCCTTGTAATCAACCGCAATTAATGCCTCAAGTTTCGCATAGCTTTTCTTATGATTCTTATGCAAATGCTGCATCCGGATTGCCGACTATTTCGTTGCCAACTTTCAAGGGGACTTATGACACTTGGTTGGGTTTTCATGATTTGTTTAATTCTCTTGTTCATAAAGATTTAAATATCCCACCTGTGCGTAAGCTGTTTTATTTAAAAGGTTGTTTGAAAGGTGAAGCAGCTGAGATAATTGAGGCCATTGAGGCTTCTGATGAAAATTACGAAGTGGCTTGGGAACTTCTAAAAGAATGATATGATGATCGTAATTACATACGTGATTGTCATATCAAAGCCATTATAGATATGCCTTCTTTATCCAAGGAATTATCAGTGCGATCTTTCCTGGATAGCTTACAGAAGCATTTACGTGCTCTCAAGGCTTTGAAGGAGCCCATAGCTTCATGGGACTCCATATTAATTATTACACCTCGTGAGACCATAACTAAAAGGATTATTTTGTCTCAAATAGCTAAACTCTTTGATCCTCTTGGACTTCTTGGTCCTATTATTGTGTACGCCAAAATTCTCATCCAGCTACTGTGGAAGGCTGGTGTTGCTTGGGATGAATCAATCCCGATTGAAATTCATTCATCGTGGTCTGCGTATCAGGACCAGCTATCATTAATTGAAAAATTACGTTTTAATCGAGGAGTGACAATAGCTAATGCTGTTAATGTGCAACTGCACGGCTTCTGCGATGCTAGTGAAAAGGCTTATGGCGCCTGTTTATATTTGCGCTCGACTGACACTCAGGGACGAGTCCATATGCGCGTAATTTGCTCGAAATCACGCGTTGCACCTGTCAAACCTCTAACATTGCCTAGATTAGAGCTCTGTGCTTCGCTATTGTTTGCTCGACTTTATCGTATTGTAAAGCCGACTATATTGAAAGACATTAATGAGTCATTTTCACAATCTCATAATTTAATTATTAAAATGATCCAATTATCATCATTTAAAAAGGATATCGAATTAATAAGCAGAGGAGAACAGCTTCCTGCTACTAGTAAATTAATTCCATTGAATCCAATTTTGGATGATTGTGGCATCTTGCGTGTTGGAGGAAGAATCGCACATGCGTCTATAGCTTCTGACCAGCGTCATCCTATTTTATTGCCGAGCCAGCATCACATTACAAAGATAATTATAAGAGCAGAGCACATAAGGCTTAAGCATGCTGGTATACAGTCGACTCTATATTCTGTGCGCCAGGTATATTGGCCTATGAACGGCCGGAGTACTGTGAGGGGCGTAATTCATAAATGTGTGCCCTGTTATCGGGCTAAGCCACGTCTTTTGGATCATCGTATGGGAATTTTACCTGCTCAACGTGTGACCTCTTCGAGGCCCTTTCTTCGCGTTGGTGTGGACTATTGTGGTCCCTTTTATATAAAAGAAAAGCGACATCGAAACCGCGGTCGCATAAAGGTTTATGTAGCGGTATATGTATGCATGTGCACAAAGGCTGTACACTTAGAACTTGTCAGCGACCTTACAACAGAGGCTTTTATTGCAAGCCTGAAGCGCCTTTTTGCGAGACGGGGAAAATCCGTGGAAATTCACTCCGACAATGCTACTAATTTTGTTGGAGCTAAAAATGAGTTAAACGAGCTCTATAATATGTTCAATTCTGAAGCGCATCGGAGCGCTATATTAAATTTTTGTAATGAGGAGAAAATCTCTTGGCATTTTATTCCTCCCAGGTCTCCTCATTTTGGAGGGATTTGGGAGGCTGCAGTCAAATCATTTAAGCATCACCTCGTCCGTACCGTAGGTGATATCTTGCTTACTTTTGAGCAGTTAGAGACATATATTATTGAAATAGAAGCAATACTAAATTCTCGACCCATATCTCCTATGTCCTCTGATCCCAACGATCTTCTCCCATTGTCTCCTGCCCATTTCCTTATAGGTAGTCCATTGACTTCTTTTCCAGAGATTGACTTTTGGAGCAAACCAGCTAACCGTTTGTCAGCCTGGCAACATGCTCAGCAGCTTAAGCAGCACTTCTGGACACGTTGGCACAAGGAGTATCTGCAGCAGCTTATCAAATTCAGCGGATCTCGATCACACCCACCAAATCTCAAGGTCGGATCTTTAGTTCTCATTCTTGAGGAGAATTTGCCTCCTTTAAAATGGGCTCTGGGACGCATCGTCACCGTGCATCCGGGCCAGGATGGTATCGTTAGAGTAGTTACACTCAAGACCAAAACCGGCGAATACCAGCGATGTGTTAAGAAGCTCTGCCCTCTTCCCATAGATGAAGAAGATGACGACTTCACTCCATCTGATTGAACCAGGCCGTTCAAGGGGGGCGGCATGTTCAGTCGCATTTATAATTTTATATATTTTTAAATTTATATTTTTATTATATTTTAAAATAATTATTTTTGTCTAGACTTTAGAGTTAAATTCATTTGTTTAAAATTATAATTTAAATTCATGCTTCTTAAAAGCACTTAAATTTTATTGCACTCAAGTTTATCTGTTTATTGTAGTCTTAGGCTTAAAATTTATATTAGTTTGTCGGCAAGTAAGCTGGGTTTTTTCCGGTCATTGAGATATTATATGTTAGAAAATATTAAATTATTTGCAGCTGAGGAGATGGGTATTCCGGCTTATCCCTTTATAACCATAAATTATTGTACAGTTGGATATTCTTGGTAAAGATTGCCATTAGGGCTCAGCCCAACCGTTAGCTTAATTTATTATCCTCAGGTATGTCTTTGGATCCAATAACGTCAGACCTTCCACCTGGCCTCTCTCGCCGCCTACCCTTCCCAAAAAACTTCCCTTGTTAATTACTCCTCCCTCTGGTCATCTGACCTACTTGCCATTCGTTGCCAATTTTCCTCTTCCTATTTCTCGATTCCCACTCTTAAATATTGTAAATATTGTAAAGTTATTGTAAGATCACTTACTTTAGAATTCTTCCAGCGAACAGTCGCATAAAATAAAATACTTGTTCACTTAAATCTTGAATATATTTTTTGGTGCAAAACTTATTGCAAGTCTTGCACGTAACAACAATCGCTTACGGTAAACCAACCGCGAGTCTAAACACTATCAATTTTGACAGGTATCCTTTAGAGTAAATATTCTTCTTTTTCTACATATTGCAAATAATACAACTTTTATTTATAAACAGTTTTTATGTTTGAATAGGAGTTCATAATAAATACTGTATAATTGTAAGGCCTTAAAGAGCATTTAAGACCTAATCAGTTATGATTCTTTCAGTCAGCCTTAATAATAAGTTTTTTTTTCTTTCGAATAGGTGCAATACATGCATATCGACCATGGTATAAGAGCAACAGGGCATTATAGCATAGGTTAGCATATCATGGGTTTAATAATTTTTCTATCGTTGTTTCTTGATACAATATTATAATTTTTATTTTATGAGTCAACTTTGATAGTGGCGTCATTATCATATTTATCTATTGAGAGCCCAGCTTAATATATTATACAAACATTTCTATTTTTCAAATTTCCAAATTTATAGTAGTCAAATTAAATTCCAAAAATTTTCTTAAAGTAGTCAGTTTGATTGATTAGTGATTGATTATTAGTAGGTGTCGCACAATTTACATTTTTACCTAAAAAAGTCTAGCTTAGCTCTTGCTATTGTTTTATGGTCGCCATTATGTGACGCTTGCGCAATCAATTGTAAGAACACATCATATCTTGCAGAAAAAACTCATGGTTCATCATCGACGGAGGGAAAATTTCAAGTGAAGCTGCGCAATTAACTAAGGCTTGTGGGAAGCGCATGCCCAAACGGTCATGGCAAATATTCCAAGATCAAGACAACAGGTGTTAACGCTTACGGTCGTTGATTGATTATTGATTAGCTGTTGATTGATTATTGGTAGGTATTGCATAATTTACTATTTTACCTGAAAAAAGTCTAGCTTAGCTCTCGCTAATGTTTTATGATCGCCATTATATGTGACGCTTGCGCAATCAATTTCAAGACCACATCATATCTCGAAGGTAAAATTCATGATTAATCATCAAAGGAGACAAATATCCAAGTGGAGCTGTGCGATTAACTAAGGTTAGTGGAAAGCGCATGCGCAAACGGTCAATGGAAATATTCCAAGATCAAGACAACAGGTGTTAACGCTCACGGTCATGTGGCAGGTGTTCCAAGCAGCCATCTTATTAATGTATTTCCAATTCAAAGAATTTTATTAAATTGAAGTTGATTACTTATTAATTGATTATCGATTGATTATCGATTATTGATTATTGATTATTGATGATCGATTATTGATTCTTGATTATTGATTATTGATTATTGATTATTGATTATTGATTATTGATTATTGATTATTGATTATTGATTATTGATTATTGATTATTGATTATTGATTATTGATTATTGATTATCGATTATTGATTATTGATTGATTATTGGTCGATTATTGTTTGATTCTTAGTATTGCAAAATTTACATTTTTTTTTCATTTAAATACGTCTAGCTTTGCTCGCGCTTAATAAGTGAATGCTCCAAAGTGGCTATCACAATTTTTTTGAAAAAAGTGGTGGGGGGAGAACAAAGTGGTGAGAAGAGCCAATGTACCCAACAGGTGTTCCATGGTCGTTCCAAGGTTCAAGGTCAAGGACATTCTAAAGTCCAAGGTCATATGACGTAAAGTGGTGGGGGGAGCCACTGCATTCTCACTCTTTATCTACTGTACACATTATCCGTTTTTCCTCTGCCTTTCCATAACTCCGTCGATAAGTCTGAAAGCATCTTTTTTTTCCACCTCTGTTTTAACTTTTCTTGCAGAATAATTGTATAGATGAAGCACGGTTCAAAGTCATTGAAATATTCACATCTTTTGGAAAAGACCGTGTCGAAAAGTTTAATAAAGCCGTCGACGTTTGGCAGTCCATGCGGTAGAGTGCATCAAGACAGGAAAATAAAAGTGAGAACAAGCACGGTAACTCGACGTGTAAACACGCTAGAAGCAAAACTTATTATGGCTAGACCTCGTTGCTGCTAGGGCTTATATTGTCCTTTCGTTCACCTCAATTTTTCCGATATTTTCAAACGATTTATTGTTTGCTATTTTCTCTCCCTACGTATTATCTTTCTTTGTTTATATCAATATCTTAATTTACTACTTCCGACTAATTTTTTTCTAACATATTTCTCAGTTCTTTGTAAATCTGTTTTCAGTTATGTAGAAAAAGTGATCTACCTTATTTATATAAAAAAATAAAACAACATATAAAATGATAAAAGCTTTATTATCAAGTTATTATAGATGTTTATGGTAATCATTGATAGTGTTCAAATAAAAAACTTTTTTTTAACTATTAATTCAATTTAGCTCAAATTTAGATAAATTTCAATTTGATATATTTCAATTGCATAAAATCGTCGCAAATGTCTCTAAAACTGTTCATAATTTACTAGGTGTATTATAATGAATTAATGTAGGAGCAACTAAAGTTTTAGAGTTCTACAGGTTTTAGATGCAAATATTTTACTTATTTCTACTAATTAAACTTTTTACATCAGTTATATGCATTTGTTATTATTAGTACTGTAAAGCGTATTTTTTTTTGACGCAATTTGCATAAGAATAATGGTGAAAGCGCTGAGATAATTAAATTCAATTAAGTAAATTACTTAGTTTCATTAAAATACACTAACTGTCAGATAGTTTCACCACATTCTTTTTCTGATTATGAATACAACTTAAATACTGCATAAATGCAAGATTAACAGACTACATCGTGATCCACGATCTACTACAACTCACCCCTTTTGTAAACGCCGTTAAAAAACCGCTTTGAATGAATTGAACGGATTAGATTAACCACACATGAGACACATTCACACATAATGTACCTGTCTACAATACTTATCAAGGAACTCACCGGGAGCTTGACCCCGCCAGACAATCTTCTTCCTTTTCAGCCTTGTGAAGGGCATCCTCTGCTACGGTGGCTTTGCTGTTTCTATCATATGGACCGAGCTCCATGGACTTTGGCGGCTTCTCTTTGATTCTCCATTCTTCAATCTATTTATTATTTTCGGTACCAATGTGAGAAGTTATAAAAGCTTCTCACTCTCAAGCCTGCACCCAGGTAATTGAACCTAGATGGCCAATAGCTACTGTGTTTCCGTGTTTCACAAATAATCTGCGTGCTCTTTAATAAAAACAAGTATGCCAATAATAACATAGATTTATCTGCATTAGGGTGCTTTATTTTAAGACAATATTTTTTTTCCTTTGTGCTACCCGAAAATCTGATACTTTATAAAAAATAAAAAGTTATGCCGCCTGGTAAAAGGCTTTAAGCACAATGGCGGCTTAGCTCATTTAAAAATTTAATTTCCTATTTAAATAACATAGAAAAAAATTTTTTTTGGTTTCAACATGATTTTTTAACGTGAAAAATTTTTTTTGGAAAAACGCGTGTATGGCTTTTGTAGAGCATAAATGTTGCTACAAAAAAATCTTCAGCGTAAATCCTCCCCGACCAACAGCTTTTGAGTTATACAGCTGCGAAGATAAATGTTTATTATATTTCACATCAAATCATTTTTAAATAAAGATTTATTATTTTTACATTAAATAATAATTTATTATAGACAAAAGCACGCTTTATTTAAGTCATTATATAATTCAGATTTTTAATTTCAAAAAATATTTTTGAATAAAATAGAGAAAAATAAATTTTAATTAATAAATACATATTTTTATTTTTACATTAAATAACAATTTATTATAGACATTAAGAAACTATTAGTTTTTGTATTTCCAAAACCACTAAAATTTTGTTAACAAATATAAATTTTGATTGATAATTAATGATAATATCTAGAAGTGTGACTTTTTATGGTATTGACGAATTTCTGTTGACATTAATAATTATAATAAAATCAAATTAAAAATTCGTTAAATTCAAATTTTTGTTCACATTTTATTATTCGACGAAAGTATGATTACGCACCCTCCGGGTGCTTATTCTACTCGCTTGAGTAGAAGGTTGCCTGCGGCAACGTGTATGAACCTAGAAGGGTTGCCTTCGGCAACCTAAAAAATAAACGCCTTTAAATTTAAGCAAGCATATTATTAGTTATTAATAAGCGTATTATTATTTTTATTATTTAATTTTTTTTTAATTATTTATAGTTTTCATTTATTTATTTATAAAATTTTTTTCTTTAATTTTCAATTTTTTTTTGATTTTTTTGTTGAAATTTTTTTATTACATTTTATTTATTATACTTTTTTTATTTTCTCTTTCTTTCCATTGTCTTTCTTTTTTAGCTCTGCAACTCTTTTTGATTTCGTTTTTTTATTTTTTTTCACTTTTTTCTTTTTGATTCTATTTGTTCCTATTTTTATGATGTTATTACTTAATTTTATTTCTTTTTTTTATTATTTTTTTTCCTACATTTTTTTTTATACTATTCTTTGTTTTAATATTTTATTATTCATCTATAAACTCCTGATATTTTTACATCTTTTTTTTTCGTATTTATAATATAGCTTTCCAATCTAAACATTTTCTTTTCTATAAATTTTTTTTCAATTTTTTTTATGCTTCACTCAATTTTATCAACGTTTATTTTTCTACAGAAATACTATAATTTTGTTTTTCTATACTACTTAAATTGTTTTTTCTTTTTTTTATAAACAAATTTTCAATTTCTTTCAGTGTTTCTTGATGCTGATTTTACTTAAATCATCGCATGTCTTTTAGATTAACATTTGATTATTTCTAATTTTTTGCCTATTTGTTTTTTGCGCATTTAATTGTCGGTAATTAAATAACACAAATTTTAAACTTTTCTTTCATAATTATTAATTAAAAACCTTTGTTTATCACTTTTCGATGATGAATTCAACTCAAAAATTAAAATTAAAATTATAGAAGCAATTAATCAAAAAAATAGTAAAAATAAAAACTTCAAGCGCGTCGATGTTAAAAATGTCGAGATTAGTTCTTTCATGACAAAAAATTTGTATGATTTTGCATCAAAGCAGTCAATAGTTTTATTTGATAGACTTTAACTCCCGACTGATTTTTTAAAATTACATCCAAATGAGTGGAAATCTAATAAAGATTATGATCAGTGTATAAAAGTTCTGCGAAGTTTACAATTGATAGACGCATTTAATCGGAGTTTAACTCACGATGAAGAACAAAAACAATACTTATTACAAATTGTGGCAACGCATAGGAAGCATTTTCCTAATGCTAATAAGTATTAATGTCAACAGAAACTCGTCAATAACATAAAAAGTCACACTTTCAGATATTAGCATTATTTATTAATTAAAATTTATATTTGTTAACTAAATTTTAGTGGTTTTAGAAATACAAAAATCAGTAGTATCTAAATGTCTATAATAAATTGTTATTTAATGTAAAAATAAAAATATTTATTTATTAATTAAAATTTATTTTTCTCTATTTTATTCAAAAATATTTTTTAAAATTAAAAAATCATATAATGACTCAACTAAAACGTGCTTTTCTCTATAATAAATTATTATTTAATGTAAAAATAATAAATCTTTATTTAAAAATGATTTGATGTGAAATATAATAGACATTTATCTTCGCAGCTGTATAACTCAAAAGCTGTTGGTCGGGGAGGATTTACGCTAAGAAACTTTTTGTAGCAAATTTTATGCTCTACAAAAGCTATAGACGCGTTTTTACCAAAAAAAATTTTTCACGTCGAAAAATCAAGTTGAAACCAAAAAAATTTTTTCTATGTTATTTAAATAGGAAATTGAATTTTTAAATGAGCTAAGCCGCCATTGCACTTAAAGCCTTTTACCCGGCGGCATAAGTTTTTATTTTTTATAAAGTATCAGATTTTCGGGTAGCACAAAGAAAAAAAATATTGCCTAAAAATGAAGCACTCTAATCTGCATGCATCATAATAATCAATATAAGGTAATAAGGTCTTACATGTGCACTTGATTTTCTTTCCGTCTTAAAATTTTCTTATCTAAGTAGGCGTTGCTGTGTTTTAATTTTTGAAGTTCAAACTCATAAAAACCGCTTTTAATTGTTTTTCCCAGGTAATCTTGAATAATATAGGTGCAAGGATTGGTCATTTGTACTTTTACAATAGAAAATATTTCATTACTCCATGCTGGTGTGTAACCTTTTTTGAACACACTGCGGTCTTTACTCACTTAATCTCCAATTTTAAATTTTGGTTTTTTGACATCAATAATTTTAAGATGGGTGTAGGCTTTCTGCCATATTATGTTTTCATTCTGTTCATTAGCATCACACGGTTTCCCTGCACTTTTATCTTTAATAGGATAGCACGTATTTTGAAAATACAATTATTATCATTAAAATATATCGATGTCTTTTATTGATTCTAGCATCTTATTATGAAATGATTCCAACTAAATCACACTGATATAAATCATTGAGACCCTTGACTTTTGACTTGGATAATTAACTCAAGCAGGTTTATGTAATTTCAAAGGCTTTTTTATAATAAAGTTTTAGTAATTGTTGACCTTTTGAACTAGTTAATAATAAAATTAATATCATTCTCATTGTTCGTATTTCCTGCTAATTTTGATGCAGCCAACGTTTGAATGAGCTTAATTAGTGTTAGGATCTCTATACGGAACAAATTGCACTTTCTTGTTAGTTTAAATAAGAATACGTAAAGATTTTCAAATTTTTAAGATTGAGCTCAAATTTTTTTGTTTCACGCTAGTTAAACTTCCTGTTCGTGGACGTTGTTGAAAAAACGGTGCAGGTTTATAAAATTCTTTTATAATATTTTTATATTTGACGCTTGTATTACCAGCAATTTGAAAGTTGGGGTTATACTGCTTTCTGCTGGCGGCTGTTTGCTCCACAATATCACGGTATTGTGTGAGATTTGATTGATTATATCATTTAGGATCTTGTTTAAACAGTAACTTAAATAAACCTGGTTTACCTTTGTATAGTAAATTTTCATTGCCTTCAAAATCAATTTTTGAATTTCCAATAAAAAATTTGGCCGTTTTCACATTATGACGCATACCATACTGAGTCTCATAAGACCCATCGACGTCCTTTATAAGTTCTTCAATATATTGATAAGGAAGGCCATACTATAATAAAATTAGTATTATCACAAATAAGTTGCTTTGGTACGGCTGAATAGGTTTGAGCTAAATAAAAGCAATTGATATAATAATGTCTTCCAAAACTACTTTTGTTTTCATCACATATTATACTTTGATTATCACATATGACATCATCAAAAATTATGATTGAAAATGGTTTAGCTTGTTGTGGTGTTAAAACCTCTTTAATATCTTCAAACTCTATTTAGGAGACTTCTTTTATAGGCTCCAGAACTGTTTTTAAAAATTGATATTTTGGCTGATTTAGAATAGAAATAAATATTCGAAAAACCTTAACCCGTTTTCATGAAGTAATAAACTTAGTAAAGTATTAGTTTTTTTAGACTCGGGGCTTCCAATTACTAGTACTCGCTTCACTGTAGATCCAAAAAGAGAACTGTGTTTTTTAAAGGTATTAGGAACGCTACAAAAGTCATGATTTATAACGTGTAATAATTTTTTTGGTTTTACAATATTCATGTCTTATACAAGTTGTAAGTTATAACTAAATATTTTATATACAATTTTATAAACAATCAAATTTAACATTTAAGTATTTTTCAAAAGATCAAACCAAAGGTTGAAATTGTTTTTACGTTCGATATCATAATGGCTCTATGCTAATGTTTTATTAGAACTTTGAACTACGTAGCGTTTATCATCAACTGCAGACAATGCAATTTTATGACGTAATTCTGTATATATGTCATGCAAATAAATTAAATATTGACATACTGAAATAGACTGATCCGTTATTAATTATTACAGATTAATAATCTGCAATTTGCAGTTTAGTTTGTTCAACGTGAATTTTTACGGAACTCATAGCTTCCTCATCAATTATTTTCACTTCATGTTGCCGCCGCCATTCATTAAATACCTTGTATTCTTTATTGTAACGCTTCTCAGACTTGAGGGGAATAAGTTTTGCTGTAGCTGCTTTACTTTTTTCTAAAATTTTGTCAGAATTCTTCATATTTTTATCACACATTTTTACTTTTTCGACTGATCGCAATTGTAAACAAACAACTCTACCGTCCATAGCAACCCCGCTAACCACGATAATTGTTCATTTTTGCTTGACGCACGTTTGAACAAATGCATTTTTGATTCTTCTTAATAATAAAATTGTGTAAGTGTTTCAGTATGAAATAAAGTACGTTACGTTATTCGTCCGGTATTAGGATATTACGTACTCATTGCGCAAACAAATTCTGACTCGGTCGCCTCGTCCGAGTTAATTGCTTATTCGTCCGTAATATCCGTCGTATCGGACTTATAACGTAAATAACTATTAAGTATCTCTCACAAAGACTTCAAACCAAATATTATGAAGCACTTTTAGAACAAATAAAGTGCCTTCATAATTTTTTTTTAATTGATACTAAATTTTACTTTACAAAAAATAGACATAATATTACTCTTTCCCGCTTTCAATATCAAAATTAAACAATTTTCATTTGCTAGAAGAAAACGCCGCTATCGCGTTTTATTAGTATTTAATTAAAAATACATTGCAAAGTAGCACTTTAGATCAGCAACAGTAGGTTCTATTGATATCGATCATACTTATCAAATATGATATTAAGCTTTTAGATGTCTTGCTTTAATAACAGTCACAATATTGGTTTAGATTCAACGGTAGCTATAACATTTATCAAAACAAATTTATCCAAACAGCTGTCTGTTAGAGCTTACTAATGCCGGAATTCACAGTCGTATCTCAAGTTCAAGCTTGAGTCCGTCTCAAGCTTGAACTCGATCAAGGACTTCGGCAATGCTCGGGAAAGCGTTTGCGTGCGTTTTCAAATAGTTTTATCGCTGATTCCGTCGCAAGCAAGGACTTTGGCAATGCTCGTGAAATCTGATATATATATCTTGAGCTTGAGATCGATCTCAAGTCCGGATCGGTATTCATAGACAATTCTAAAGATCTAAATATCAAATTACAATGTTCATAAGGGCGCTTGTTGCTTGATGCGCAAGCGCACTGGGTCTATCTCAAGTGGGTCTTAAGCAAGACCTCGACTTGTCTCAAGTCCGACTCAAGACGCCATTTGCAGGTTATGTCATTGTTTGACGTTGGAAAATACTGAAGAGTATTATGTGTTGCATTTCATAACAACGAACATTGACATGTTGGACGAGTTATGTGCGGGATGCTGCGAACCCATTGGAATTTTTTCCAACTTTGAATTTAAGCGTCGCTACAGTTTCACAAAAAATAGTGTAGTGAATGTAGGATTGCTTGCAAATTACTGGAAAGACAATTATTACTTACACAAAGTTAAAGGGTTTGCCACATTTTGTGCAAAAATGAAAGCATTGTTTTAATAATAATAAAAGTCACAGATATTTATTAATTGGATAGTAATTTTATTTTGTAACACCTTCTACTGGTAAAAATAAGTACAAAAAAAGTAAAATTTTTATTAGTTTACATTATAAGTGTAAGGCATTGTTTGCAGAAGCATAGTAGACAAAATTTCAGCTGAAAACTTTCATCTTTACACACTTCTTGAATAGCTCCTAGTACTACTCTGATAACTTTTCTGCATCACATTTCCTGCAATAAAAGTGGGTAAAGATTTGGTAAGATTTATATTAATGTTGCACTTACGTTGTCTCTCTCAAAAGCGCGCAATGTGAGCTCCGCTAGCTTCTGTTTGGTCTCACTTTTGCAGCTTTCGTTTTTCGAAGAGAATGTAATAATGGTCCAGATCGTTTGCTTTTCTTGCACTATTGCGGCATCCGTCGTATTACTTTCCACATTATTGGAGTTGTCCATGTGGGACTACAAGGGTTTTGCTGTTTTTATATACGCAGCTTTTTCGTCTATAATGCACATTTTATGAAGTTACCATACACGTATTCTGTCAGTAGACATGTACTCACCCGACAACACAAAACACTTTTGATATGACCCCTGCGGCATTGAGTTATTACCCGACCTTTAAAGTAAATATAAACACGCAGAATGACAATCATGCGTTATAATTGTCAAACCTAACCACACAAAAATTACTTCTTTTGTGCCTTCTGGATGACGCAGGCAAACGCTTCCCCCAAGCATTGCCAAAGTTTTTGCTTAAGACGGAGTCAAGCTTGAACTCAAGCTTGAGCTTGAGAGACGACTATGAATACCGGCAAAAAAAAATCTGATGAGAAGAAACTTATCTGTGTCCAAAAATCTGGTCTTTTTGGAAATATTTGATAGCCAGAGTGTATTTAAAGCTTTTTCAAGGTGTAAAACCAAACATTAATTGGCTTGAAGTACTTCTTGTATTTTTATCAACAAAATTGTTACCAAACTGAACTAAACCAATCTTGTTTATCGTATAATATTTTTTTGATACCGATTGAAATAATGCTATCAGAACAGTTTAATTTAAGCGTTCTATTTAATTATTTGCTCTTAAGTAACTACCGTATTTACACTGGGTTGTATATTATTTTGCTTAAAAAAAAATTTAAAAAGTTGCGATGTGAACAAACTTCTTTGATCGCTCATAATCTTGAATACTCCATAGGTTGCAAAAATATCTTAAAAATAAATTAGAACGTATTTTGTCTTTGTATTTCGCGCGGTTTGTAAATATAGAAGCGTCTATTTCAACAATAAAGTAAACGTTTTTTTCCCAACTTGGGAATGTTAATAGATGATCCACATAAAAGATATTTCTTTAGAGTACACCTTTTAATATTGGATGTAAGCTCCCCATATTTTATTATGCGAGAGGACTAGTACATCTCACATAGTCTGTACAATATCCGTTCAACTCTAAAATAACCAAAACTCTTGTACAAAGCTCGTACCACGCGTTGTTTTATCCCATTCTAAACTACCCACAGTATTTTTTTTTATTGTAGACAACATTTTAATAATTTTTGTAAACGTTTTTTTTTGTAGTTTGTTATCATTTGTACATGGATTTCTAGTAAGAGCGTTAGCGTGATTCATTCTGAACAAGAAAAGTAAATTCTTGTAATGCCAACCAACGTTATGCAATTTAAGGTATCAGGTGTTTTTCTTAGTAGGAGTCTTTTTAAATTAGAATCTGTAACTACAGTAAGCCAAATCTTAATTTTTAAAGATTCTCGTCTATTATCACTCATACAAGTGTCCAACGTGTATGAGTGATAATTTTGTTCCACATCTATTCTGTAGTCTAACGATGATATTGCGTAGCGGGGCAAAACGTTCAACAGTATGCTTTTGATGGAATAATATACCTGAGCTGCATTAGTATGCATCTCAGTATCAGCTTTTCAATCAGAAAGACTCAGAGCCAAATCAAGGGTTAAAATGTTTGGCCAATATCAAAACCCGGTATTCTGTTTCTTTTTAATACCCATCGTGTTTGCACTCATCGTGTTTTAAAACTCTCGTGTAACAGTAAAAGAATGCTGCTCATTGATGATAAATACTATTATGTACTCACGTGGCTGACTGTGATACCAGACTTCATCTGTAACGTGTTTTTGTAATTTTTTTTTGGTTTTTTTTTTATAATGATAGGTATTTTTTGTTGATAAGTATCTTGATAAAAGTTTATCCTACACGCATTTATACGCGTTGAATTGATAATCTTGTTTGTTTTAAGACGTTTATTTTGTTTATGTAGATATATACTAGATTATCAAAAAATAGTATAATTATTAACATGTAGGTGCCAACAACATTATGCAAAGAAACATGCTAAAATAAAAAAAACGGTTGCAAATTCTGTCAACCTTTTGATTAAATTGAAAATCGTGTTTTCTTTCAATTCAATACGATAAAGCTCGGAATAACAATTAAGTTCCATCACAATCATCTAGACGTTTTGTCGGTTAACCCTACGGAGACGTTTGCCTTAAATTGCACCGAGTAAAAACACTTTTTTTGTGTAACTTTTTTTACTTAATACTCTCAAGTGACACAACGCGACAACACAGCGTAGGTTTTCGACATAGCACACTCAAGTCAACTGGAATAATTATTATTGTAAACCTGACGCTGAGAGGTAATTCAATTTTTCATTGGGATTTACTACAATTTGCAGAAAATAACTTGTAAAAAGTGCATTGTTGTGCCGCTTTTATTTTAGACTATATCAAACGAGATTTAAAAAACAGCAAAACATAATTATACTTTAAACTTAATATTTATTTAAAACACTTTACAGTTCCAAATAAATTAAAATTGGGCTTAACCGGATTAAAAACAACGTTGCATAGACAAAATGATAAAAAAATATTGTAAAACATTGTTTCAAGTACAGAGAAGATGTACAGAAAAAAAGTAAAAGTTTACAAAAGTTCAGTGAAAAATCAAATAATCTTCGCAAAGCAAGAATGGTGAACCAAAGTTTCGTCATCAAGATATAGCAAGGAGTATAGAAAAACCATTACATATAAAAAAAATTAAAAAAAGATTTGCAACAAACAGATGAGAAAACCCAGAAAAAAAAACAATTATTTGAAAAAAAGAATAACAGAAAAATTGTAAAATATTCAGAGAGTCGGAAGATAAACCAATAAAGTAAGCTAAGAATAATATAGTAAAATTACATGACTAGATCAAATAGTACTCTAATTAAACAATACTTACAGTCCGGTCGAATGAGGCCAAAAAATGAGAATGAAAGTACCAAAATTGGCACCCAGCTCAACACTGTTATAAATAAAATCAAAGTCAAAGCTACAAATAACTAAACCATCTAATTTTTTCATAAAAACCGTCTTCAATGTAATTAATTATCATTTTATTTGTTTAACTGATTCAAATTGCTTTTAACTAATCTGATATTTAATTATGTATATTAGAATCAATTTTTTTATTTTTTTAAAAATTCTTATATGTTTTATATATTAAAAAATGCTTTAAAAAGCATACAATAATTGCTTAGACTTGTATGCTTATAAAACTATTAAATTACTTGAATACTACAATGTACAATTATTCTTATATGGAGTCGTTATCAGTCATGGTATGATGAGCGCTCGCGTCTGCTTGCCTGTGCGCCACGTGTAGTTAGTTTAAATATTGTGTATGCTAATTTAGATTAGTATATCTTAAGATACATAAACAACCTTACACAAATCTACCTTGACTGACACCGACTCCAAAAATAACAATAATTGTACATAAAAGTATTTAAATAATTTGATTGTTTTTTAAGCATACAAGTCTACACAATTATTTTATACTTTTTGGAGCATTTTTTCGTTTTTAAAAATTGTTTTTTTTTGTTAAAAATTTTTTATTTTTTGATTTTTAGTGGATTCAATCAATATTATTTGTTACATAAAGGAAGAAATATTTATCTCAAAATAGAAAATCTACTGTTTACTTAATATTTAATTAATTCAATTGATACTATTTTATATAAGTTTTTTTTTAGATTTGCGCTTATATAATTGAACATTGTCAAGAAGACATTTTCCTTGATATTGTAATGCATTATCAGTCAAAAATATATGTCAAAAAAAGCATTAATAAGATTAACTCAAAAACTACTAATGACATATTTATAAAATTTAACCAAATGTAAAGCAGCAGCTTTCAAATAAGAGAAAAATCATTAAAATCGTTTTCCCAGAAAAAAAGTTCTGAGGGAACACACATAAAAAAATACAGTTGAATTGATAACCTTTTCTTTTTTTTAAGTCAGTTACTGCAGTTTTTTTTTGAAATCAAAAAAAAGAGAAAAAGTTATCAAGATTATATGACATACTTATTAATGTCGTAAATATTATTGCAAACACCGTCTCCTATTATTCGTGTGTATTCGAGGCTATGCATTTTGATTGAACATAGAAAATCATCTATAAGTATTTGCGCCTCCATAGCAGTAGACGTACTATTCTAATTTTTATAACATATATACATAACATCTACAGCATCTTTGTTACAAATTTGGTAATATTTATTTTTTACACAACGGCTTACTACTTTTTTGGTTGTTGCTCCTATTATAACGATAAAATCGGATTTAGCGTAGGAATTAGTTTTATAGAAGCGCTTGCACCATCAACAATCACCGGTATATATGGAATTCCATCTGCA
Source organism: Lagria hirta (assembly GCA_947359425.1). Classification (NCBI taxonomy): domain Eukaryota; kingdom Metazoa; phylum Arthropoda; class Insecta; order Coleoptera; family Tenebrionidae; genus Lagria; species Lagria hirta. The sequence continues at coordinate 26,149,110 of OX375796.1, read as the reverse complement.
TTGACATCATCCCCTTTAATTGAAAAATTTTTTTTTCGCACCTGTGCTTATCATTATTGCGTGAGCATCTTGTTTAATTAAATGAGATAAAGAATTCTCGTTTGACATAAATGTATTACATGACATTGGCGGTTAATCTAATAATAATAATAATAATAAAAATAATAATAATATTTATTCAACCTAATTCATATAGTTATAAAAAAATGCCAAAAATAACATAAGTTTCTACATTCCAGGTTGAATCTTCAGTATTGTTTTGATTATATGACTATACTGGATCTAAAGATTAATCACAAAGAAAGAAATAACAACAATAATAACAACTTTAAAGTTTGTGTCATCTGAAAAAAAAGAAAGAAACAAAAAAAATCTATTAAATTTACATTGCTATATTAGCGGTACACAAAATCTCTTCTACAGTTTCCTTGTTTTCTAGGAGCCAACGTTTTAGAAGTTTTATTTTGCCTTTTAAATTTTGGTAATTTTTAATATAATCCGGCAATTTATTGTTAATAGCAGGTCCTATGTATAGAAAACAAGTTTTAAAAATACATTTATTAACTTTGGGGAGCTTGAGCCTGCTAATGCAAGTGTTTCTCGTAAATTTTGTATAGTATTGAATTCCAAAGCAATGTGATCTTTCAAAAAACTCTTTTAGCACCTTATAAACATATAAATATCTGAGTGGCAGTATACCTAGAAACCTGAAAAGAGGAAATGAAGGCTCATATCTATTGGACAACAATATATTCCTAATTGCTTTTTTTTGGTCTATTAAGATGGGTTTTAAATGAGATTTGTAAGAACCACCCCAGACTGCTAGGCCATACTCTATTTTTGAGTGGTAAAAGGCAAAGTAAAGCATTTTTTTTGTGTTTATATCCACTGTATCTTTTAGATAGTAAATCGCATGATTTGCAATTAGGCAAGCTTTATATAAATGGTTAATATGAGCATGCCACGTCATCTCACTGTCTAGAATTAAACCAAAGTGTTTCTGCTCAAATGTTTTTTTAATCTCAGGACATGTACATTCATTATTATTATTATTACCATTACAGCACTTATTAATATGAAATTTTATTCGTTTCATAAGTGTTGATGGAATGTTTTTTTTTCGGCAAGCAAAATACATTATTTCTGTTTTATCAATGTTCAGCCTAAGTTTGTTATACTGAAACCACAGTTTTAATAATTCAAGGTCATTTTCTATTTTTTTATTTAAAAGATCCCAGCTTACATCACTGTATAGTAGAGCCGTGTCGTCCGCAAAGGCTGTAAGCTTTCCTGCAAATTTCCCATTATATAAATCATTGCAATAAACTAAAAATAATGTTGCAGAAAGGGCACATCACTGCGGTACTCCACTGTTCATTACTTTCCAGTCGCCAACAGTATTACCGATCTTAACCGCTTGATCTCTATTTGTCAGATAGCTACGAAACCATTTGTTACATATACCTCTCACTCCCGCCTTATCAAGTTTCTCAAGCAGTATCTCTCGATCTAAAGTATCAAAAGCTTTTTTAACATCCAAGAATAGTCCCCCGCTTTTTTTCCCATCATTTATGTTTGTATATATATTACTTGTAAAATTAAGTAGTGCTTTTTCAGTATTACAGTTTTTTAAGAATCCAAATTGATTCTTAGAGAAAAAATGATTTTTGTACAAGAAGTTAAGAAGGTTTCTATTTATTATTTGCTCAAAAACTTTTGATACAACAGAAACGAGTGCTATAGGTCTATAATTATTAATATCTTCTTTATTTCCAGATTTAAAAATAGGAACTATTAAAGATTTTTTTAGGAGCTTAGGATATATTCCTGAAGCTATACTGAGGTTAATTAAATGCGAAATTACTGGGCTTATTGCATTTGAAATTTTTTTTAATAACGTTGTTGGAGCTTTGTCAAATCCGGTAGATTTTTTGTTTGGAAGTGCATTTATTGTGGCGGCTACCTCATATTCATGAGTTGGATTCATCAAAAATGTATTAGTGTTATTGAGCTGTGTAAAATGCTCTATATTTAAGTTATAAGAATAATGTTCTGTCAGATTATTTGCAGAAGACATAGTTATCTGGTTAGAAATATTAATAAAGTTATTATTAAATATATTGCAAATTTCAATATTATTTGTTAAAACTTGGTTGTTAATTTTAATCGGTTCAATCTCCCTATTTTTATTGATGTGTTATTGAGTTTAGTATATCCCATTTAAGTTTTGTATTATTTCCCGCTTGGGTAAGAGCTGTTTGAGTATAATTTGATTTTTCCTGTTTAATCTCTAAATTAATTTGATTTTTAATATTACTAAATGTATTTACCAACTCTTTATTGAAAGGCTCTTTGGTGAGTTTTCTATTAATTTTATTTCGCTTTTTTACCATCTTTATAATTTTGTGAGTGAACCAAGGTTTATTTAATTTAATTTTAGATAGTTTAGATCTGGTTTTTATTGTAACTGCCTCTTCTATACTTTTAGTTAAATAATTGCTGAATGTATCATACGCTTTATCAATTTCAGATATATTAAATATAAAATCCCAATCAGTCTTAGTAATCTTTTTCTCAAATTTGTTGTAATCTATGATAGATTGTTTGAAGTTTAAGGCTTTTCTTTCATGTTTATAATTATCAATTTGAAATTTTATTGCAGTCAAACTATGATCTGTTATTCCTAAATGGAATACCGCCGCTGAGATATTTATGAGATCTTGGGCTCTAATGAAGATGCGATCTATGCACGTTTCTGAGTGCGCAGTTATTCTTGTGTTACAAGTTATGTAGGACCCAAATCCCTTACATGCCATTATCATTAGATACCTTTTAATATCAATCGATTGATTCTCTTTATTATTAATATTTATATTCAGATCACCTATAATAATGCCGTTACGACTACCAATGATGTCAAGAACTGTTTCTAGCTCATCTATAAATTCTTTTATCAAATAAGAGTGTAGTCTGTATAAACAAAGAATTTTTAATAGTGTTTTACCTACTTTTAATTCTACTGTGATGCTGTCAGCCGTTTTGAAAATATTTGTGAAACTCAAATTAACATTTAAGTTTTTATGAATATAGATCATTACTCCTGCTGATTATATACAGTTGTGGCCTTGAATCTTAAAAAAATTTACTTCATTATCACTAATCCAGATTTCTGACAGTATTTAGATTTGTGGCAAATCAAGAAGCTGGTCAAAATTTTTTTTGACACTACGAATGTTTTGGTTAATTATTGTTATGTTATTGTTATTTAATAGGAAAAAGCTTTCAGATGACACATCTTCAAAACAAGTACATATTATTTCATTTTTATTGTTCATATGTAGGATAGTTAATCACACCCACAAAAAAAAAAAAAAAGCAACAAACTTTTATCAACAAGTATGCAGATAATATAAAATTGCTAAAAAGATTAATTTTTTTTTTATTTTTATAAATATGTAAACCTATAATAAGGAAAAAATTATACTATTGTGAAAGTTTTTGATTTTATAATAATTTATAGTTATTTTTTTAAGTAAAAATAAGCCGATAAGGCGCTAGATCGCTTGTATAATTAAATCATCTCGATGAGGGCCATATGGCATCTTAAGTAAAAGAGGGAGAACATGGGCTTAGCATCCCTGGAAGGGTGGAGGCCAGTCAGTAAAAACTGAGCCGGGCGTCAGAGCAGTCGGACGGGCAGTATTATGGATATTTAAACTGTTAATTGTTTATTGAAAGAGAAAGATAGTTAACCTGTTGATCTTGTTGATCATGTGTTGTTTTGTGGTATAATTGTGAATTCAGTGCTGTCTCCCTGAATTCGGAGGAATAATGAGTAAAGTTATATTGATAAACATCAATATGTTAATATGAAATATCCACGGCAGAAACTATAGTTTAATACCTGGGGTACGGTCTATGTGTTAATTCATTTCAGACTGAGGTGGTACTTCCATGACGTCTGTAGACATTTACAGATTGCTATACTGGTTCTCTACTTCCTCGAACAGAGGCGAAGAGGTAGAGGGGTGGGCTGGAGCCTGTTAACCGCTATGGTTATGTTCCTATCAGTGTATAAAAAGGTTGTGGATTTCCCTTTTGCTGGTATGACGGGGTAATGCGTAATGTCCTTAGGTTCTTCACTCATTAATCTTTATTTTATACCTTTTCCTATTACGTATTATTCTTGGCCAGTCTATTTCGCGTAATGTGATTGAGGCCTAGCGACACCGTCCACGTTGCTCCCGAACCAGGTACCGAAACAGTGAAGACATCATTGAGAACACGATGCTAAAGAAAAGGGGTGAAGATTGAGTCAATCGAGTCCATGGGGTGGTTGTCCAAGTCCAATGAGCCTTGTGATGTTTTCTACAATCAGTTCGAGAGGAAGAGAATCCTGCGAGGGGGAGAAAAGCCGCCGGTGAGTTACTTTACAGGTATTATTGACAGGTACATTATGTGTAAATATGTTTCATGTGTTGCCCAATCGATCCGTCTGACTGCTCAAGCGTTTCTCTAACAATGAATACAAAGGGGTGAGTTGAAGTAGATTGTTGATGATAATGTAGCTGGCTGTTGCTATTCTGTACACTGTTTTCGAGTGAATAATTAAGGCTATTAATCGTAGAACATAGACATCCTGACAAATTTATTATGGAGAAAGAGTTAACTGTTATTTAATTCAATTTAATTGTTAAAATTTGGCAAAACGTAAGATTAGAATAAAAGAGTCTTACAAATTTCAGAAGTGGGATAAGAATTTGCGTTAAACCTCAGTAATTAATCAGCTAAATAGTGCATATTTAATAATTAAAAACAATAGCATCGAATGACAATCGAAATGTCCAGTTTAAGTAACTTTTTGGGATTAAAATCGTAAATATAAACAGCAGCTACATTATTGTGACTTTCTGCAACAACAACATTGTACAAATTGTGATTTATAAATGGTTTTTATAAAATAGTTAAATTTTATACATAAATAACAGTTGCTAGCATATTCATCTTGAGTATATTATTGGGACATAAAAATGTCTGATAGGAGTTTCTTTAAACAAAATTGAATATGAATTAATTTGAATTAATTTATTCAAGCTTACCTGATGATTAAAGTGTTCAATTGAAGTGATTTTATGTGTTTATAAGAAAACATTTTTGTAAAATGAATTTAAAGTTTTATTAGAGTTCTATTCTAGTTTTTGCGACAAACAATATTGCAAACTTAATTTATTGACAAAAAAACAAATTGCATTAAATTATTAATTTAATCAAAGAAAAGCAGCTGTATAGTACAGTTTTTAGATTTCTGTATATAGTCTGAGTCTGGAGTTTAAAGGGTTAAAACGTAGTTTATATTAATTATTTGAAATGTCATATAGACTAAATTATTGTTTACTGCGTTATAAATGATGACAATCAAATGAACAATCAAAGTGTCCACTTTTAGGAAAGACTTTCAAATAAAAACAAAAAAAAAAGGGATAAAGTTAAATTTGCAAAGTTAGTTATAAAGTATTAAGTGTAATTGTTGTGGTGTAATCACTTTAGATAAATAGAAGATATTTGAAAGGTGACTGAGAAACCAATCGCTTTAAAATAATGTAAATATTTGATTTATTGAAAAGCTTGCTCAAACATTTAAGGCTTAATTCTTTAATATTATTCTTGCAATTTAAGAAAAACTTTATAAAGTCGGACTTATTTAAATTATGACTATCTTTTTGGCGACATTAAAGCGACGGTTTTGTTTAAATTCGAACCATATGTTGAAAATCATGTACAGGTCTAGATAAAATTTATGCGACCCCTCATTAAAGAATCTCAAATGTTAGACCAGCCTCAAGAGCTTTGACAGATTGATGTTTTTTAGTTATATCTTTGGTTTTTGAAAATTTTAGTTGAATAGATTTCAAGTATGTATTTATGACAAACAGATTGCCACATAATCTTTGGTTAAAGTAGGGTAGGTGTCATTTTCATCTCGACATATTAATTTGGGGTTTTAAGTGTTCGACGAGAAACAAACTGACCTATTTAAAATCTTAGAATTTCTGTGAAATGAAATCACTTTAAGGGTGTTTAAATAATTGATTACAAAACGTATTGTATGAAAGGGGACATGAACAATAACTAGTAACAAGATTATGTAAATTTTATGAAGTATATGATTATCATCAATTTTAAAGAGAAAGCTCTAGTTAATATTTTGTTTTAGTTGATACTGGGTCAGTATTAATTTGGTAAATGTTGAATTAAGATTTAAAATTAATAAAATCATTGAAAGTAAAGGATTAAAATGTTGAAAATGGATTTGTGTAAGTAGATTATTGCGATTTAAAAAAAAAAAAAAAACATTTATATTTTGAAAAGTATTTTTATGAAATTATATCTTGTCGACTCAGTCCATATGGTAAAGATAATTCTCTTTTGACAGCTAATTGAAAAACGGGAATGTTTAAGAAAGCTAGCTTTTTGCATCAAATGGATTATGAACTTCCAAATTTTCTCAGTCGTTCAGTAATGATTTGTTAACATTTATTCAAACTTTTTGAGGAATTAATTTGAGTAGAAAAATTAAATTTGTGCCTAAACGGAACTATTTATTAATTATTGTATTGACACATCTATAGCTTTTTGAGATACATGTTCTAGTTGAAAATATTCAATCAAAAATCTATTTATGAACAATAATAGATTGCATTGTTTACAAAACACCTCTTGGAATTTTTAATGTTGTGGTAACATCTACTAAGGCATTGTCTTTCAATATTAATAGCAAAGTGAATTGTTCTATGATAACAATAAATAATTGTCAAAAACCTAATTCAAAATAGCATAAAACCAGAACTTTGCTTATTTAGATTTTCAGCAAAATAGTGAAATAATTAGACGAAAATAGAAATCTGAAGAAGAGGTTTTTCAAAAATAATAGGTCAAGGTATTCTTTAGAAGGCTTTCTAAAAAAGGCTTTTAGCAAAACTAATCGGTAAAGTGTCAACAGCTGCAACACAACTGAAAAAAAAAGAGGTCATAAATTATTATTGTCAAGGGTGAAGGCAGTTTGAGATACTTACTCAATTGTTAAAATAAAATTTTGAGAAGTAATAAGTTGCAAATACAATTTTCTAAATTGTATTGATAATAAAATAGCTAATTTGAGTAAACAAAAAAAAATAATAATAATCGCTGACACAACAAAGTTAAAACAAAATAAAAATTTAATAGAAGTTAGTTTTGAGTATTAGTAATTAGAAATATGTAACAAATTTTCTTAAATTAAAGTTTGACACTCTAAAATTATCAGCGATGAATGAAACTATAGCAATGATTGTTAGTTTAAGAGTCTTATTTTCAATTATTTTTCTTCAAACAATTAGTAGGCAGTAAATAGGCAACTTGTTCTTTAAAAGCAATTATCATTTTTAAATTATTTAAATTATATTACAAAGAGTAGAAGAAAAAAAAACAATCAAAACTAAACTGATGTGATTGGTTAACATGCTAAAGCTTAATTTTTGATTAAGTCAGGCGCCGTTAGTTTTAATTGAAAGTTGATTAAAAAAATAAAAAGGGGTAAACTATGTAGTTAGAAACGTTTAAATGTTAGTCCTGTTTCAGTCAAACTATTTGAACTTGTAAAATACACTGCTCCTACTCTCTTTACAAAAATAAAATAAATAAAAACATTTTTAATTTTGAAAACAGAAGTTTTAATAAATGTTTTGTTAATTGGCTAGATAAGAGACCAAAATGTTTCAATTTTAAATAGTGAACACGTAAGTGCTGACTTAATTAGTAAATTAAAATTTGACAAATTAAAAAAAAAAATAAATAAAAAAAAACAAATAAATAAAACAATTCAAAAAAAAATTAAAGTATGATTTTTCAATCTAAAAGGTTTCAAACAAGAACTTAATTATATTAAAGCAATAATGTTCATCTCAAATATCTTATAAGTATCTCATTTTAATAGTTGGGTGACTTGACATAAAATTACATCGGTTAAGTAATAATTAACAACTTAAAAGTAAATATACGTTAGAAACAACTAAGGGTATTCATGACTTATAACTTTGACTATTGACTAAAAGGAAAATGAAACAACAAAAGAAGAAAGAAGAGAGAAGATAAACATGAGAAATAATTGGATGAAGTTAGCAACTGATAACGTGTGCACACAAACCAAGAAAAACTATAAGAAACAAAAGCAATTGCTAAATTACATCAAAGATTATAAATAACAAAAAAGGTATACCTTATCAACGATTATGAGATCTCAAAAATTAAGAAACAGCACAAAAACAAAATAAAGAAAGAAAAAAAAAAGAAACTACAGCATCTGTACATATATAAGGATTGGTGACATATTGAACTTAGAACAATTAAAACTGGAAGAAGGGACAGTTGACTGTTGACGTAGACAAACTCAAATGGGGTCAATTTTTTATCTGCTTTTGATACAGTATTGCTATTGATTTAGGGGGTAACAAGTATTTTCATAGTTGTAATTGAACAGTAAAAAAAAAATACTTTTACTCTTGTATTTGATAACTAAATATTGAACACATTTTTAAGGTTTAAGCTAATGTGAATACAGTTGGGTTAAAGTAAAATAATTATTGATAACTTTTAGATTAAAGCTTGAGAATAAAGCGTAAAATCATCATTAAAATAATAAGTAGAAAATCTTGGGGACAAGATTGAAGTCAGGATGGCCGAATGTGAGAGTTTTTGATTTTATAATAATTTATAGTTATTTTTTTAAGTAAAAATAAGCCGATAAGGCGCTAAATCGCTTGTATTAAATCATCTCGATGAGGGCCATATGGCATCTTAAGTAAAAGAGGGAGAACATGGGCTTAGCATCCCCGGAAGGATGGAGGCCAGTCAGTAAAAACTGAGCCGGGCGTCAGAGCAGTCGGACGGGCAGTATTATGGATATTTAAACTGTTAATTGTTTATTGAAAGAGAAAGATAGTTAACCTGTTGATCTTGTTGATCATGTGTTGTTTTGTGGTATAATTGTGAATTCAGTGCTGTCTCCCTGAATTCGGAGGAATAATGTGTAAAGTTATATTGATAAACATCAATATGTTAATATGAAATATCCACGGCAGAAACTATAGTTTAATACCTGGGGTACGGTCTATGTGTTAATTCATTTCAGACTGAGGTGGTACTCCCATGACGTCTGTAGACATTTACAGATTGCTATCCTGGTTCTCTACTTCCTCGAACAGAGGCGAAAAGGTAGAGGGGTGGGCTGGAGCCTGTTAACCGCTATGGTTATGTTCCTATCAGTGTATAAAAAGGTTGTGGATTTTTCTTTTGCTGGTATGACAGAATAATGCGTAATGTCTTTAGGTTCTTCACTCATTAATCTTTATTTTATACCTTTTCCTATTACGTATTATTCTTGGCCAGTCTATTTCGCGTAATGTGATTGAGGCCTAGCGACACCGTCCACGTTGCTCCCGAACCAGGTACCAAAACAGTGAAGACATCATTGAGAACACGATGCTAAAGAAAAGGGGTGAAGATTGAGTCAATCGAGTCCATGGGGTGGTTGTCCAAGTCCAATGAGCCTTGTGATGTCTTCTACAATCAGTTCGAGAGGAAGAGAATCCTGCGAGGGGGAGAAAAGCCTCCGGTGAGTTACTTTACAGGTATTATTGACAGGTACATTATGTGTAAATATGTTTCATGTGTCGCCCAATCGATCCGTCTGACTGCTCAAGCGTTTCTCTAACAATGAATACAAAGGGGTGAGTTGAAGTAGATTGTTGATGATAATGTAGCTGGCTGTTGCTATTCTGTACACTGTTTTCGAGTGAATAATTAAGGCTATTAATCGTAGAACATAGACATCCTGACAAATTTATTATGGAGAAAGAGTTAACTGTTATATAATTCAATTTAATTGTTAAAATTTGGCAAAACGTAAGATTAGAATAAAAGAGTCTTACACTATATCAAAAAAATAATAAAATTATAAAAGATTTCTTTCTTAGTATCGATATACCTGATTGGTCCGGTATAAGATGTTGGATGCTGCTAGTGTGGCCGCATGCTGTTTATAATTCTCCGATTTGCTCCGGCTTAATAATTTTTTTAATTTTATGATTTTTCTTCACATATATCCCGTTTCACGTGAATACATTACGAGATCCATACACCTCAATCGCTTTTGTAAAAATGGCTAACTGTGCGTTTGTTAAGTCTTCCTTGATGATCGTTTTTATACCTTTTAGTTTGGATTTCCTTTTATAGATAGATTGCCTCATTTGAATAGACGAAAATCTAACCATAATAGTACCTGGCTGATTTCTAGTACAATTATTTTTTAGTCGATAACAGTATTCTATATCGTCTGTTCTACAAGGAAGTTCTAGCTTTTCGGTAATCAATACTGCGCATATTTTATAACATATCCCTACAGCTAAAGATCCAAGTACTGCAGCTGTATTCACATTTACTTTTGACTCGTTTTCTGAACTAATAGTATTAGACACATTGCAAACATTACATTTGGCAACAAAAACGCTTTTCAAACTATATCTAATTTGTTCTTTTTATCAGTATAACTTCAAAGCAATACATGTCATTAATAGAGAATTAACTTATTAAGATACAATAGACTTACTAATAGTGAGGTCAATAACTAATTGAAAAAAATTTTAATTTAGACAAACTCAAATAAAAAATGTAGACAGTTAAAAACTCAACAAAAAAGTAATACATAAAAACAATTTACTTATTGTGTCGGTGTTTAAAGATGTTATCAAAAATATTCAATTTTTTTCTCGACTTATCACAATTAATTCTGGTTTATTAATATTGGATCAAAAAAGTAAAGAATTCATTGTTTTTCGACATTCTATCTGTCGATAAATATTTGTTTTTAAAAAAATAAATAAATAAGTAAAATTTTATTTAACGTAGGAAACAAAATTTATGTCAAGTGTGTTATTTGTTTAGATGAAAGAAATAAAAAATAAATAATACTCAGATAGTTCATATCACCTCTTTTTTTCATAGCGTTGATGTGTTTCTTTATATGGTTTCTATACATCAAATTCCCTTTTCACCGCATTGTTTTCTGCTTCTAATATTTTTGAGATGTTGAAATCTAAGATATGTTTAGTTTTTATGCGCATGTGTTTCATGCGTAAAAAGTCTTCTTAAAAAAAATGGCTCAAATAACATAACAGCAAATTTGTCAAGATAGCTAGCTATGATTGTGATTGATTTTGAAAATTAGTTTTTGGAATATTATTTTACTGTTCTGATTCTCTTCACAGATGTCTTCAGAATAACACAGTTTATGTTAAGGTTTTAACTGTAAAGTTTATCGCTGAATTAATGAAAAATAATTAAAAAATAGTTAGGGAAACCAGATACGACGTAGTGAATGTCGTGCTAGATAAGATTTAATGTTGATTATTGTCTTTTTTAAGTCTAAAATTGTTTTCCATTATGTTGGAGATCATTTTTTATTACTGATAAAAATGATGAATTACTTTTTTTTGCGTAAGTATGAAATTAGCAGACGGTTATTAATACGCCCGCATATTATGAACCTAAAGCATATTTAACAGACTTAGTCTGTAAGCGTATCACAGGCGAAAAAAATTAATATCATAACTAAAAAATAATTTATATAACACATCGGAAATAGATCACGTCATGGATTGCAATCCACTCCAAGCTTGACAGATTTACTGTTTTTTTTATGCAAATCCATTTACCTAATTTGTCTTTTAAAGCACGGTTTTATAATTAAATATTCGGTTTGTGTACTCTTGAAAATGAATGTAACGCTTTTAGTAAAGAGAGCTTCAATAAAATCGGCAAACATTCAAATGTGTCCGTAACTTACTGCGCTAATGAATAAAATTAGATCGTCTAAAATTAGATCTTTAATTAAAAATTTTGATTTTTGCTTTAAAGTTGCAAATCTAGATAGTGAATAAAGTTTTAATCTTAAATAAGCAATAATTAATAAAAAAAAATCAAAAGGTTGTATAAGCTGAATTTTGAAAACAAAATTAACAAAAACATCAGTCACAAGCAGTAACAAGTTATTAAAAAAAATTTCAGTTAAATTTCTAAATACGATCTACTGTGAGTGCTTTTGAAATAGCTGAAAACATCAACTTAAACACTAACATCAAGATTGTTGTTGTTGATGTTTAGATTGATTAGCGATTTGATGTGAGAACAGGTTTATTTCTAAAAATTTTAATAAAGTTTTTATTTTGGCAGGTTACTACGAAGATAATAACTACTGCTTTAACATATTATAGAAAACTTACTTTTTTCAATTTGTATTAAAAAAAGTAAATTGTTATAAAAATCTAACCTATGTTGTTCTAAAGTAGCAATTAAATACTTTGACAGAGGGTTCAGTAGCAAATTCACTAGATTCTATTGTTTAATCTATTCCTAGAATACAATACAGACATCAAAGATTTACTGTTAGAGAACAAGTTCTTTTTAAGCTAATGAAGTTTAAATAAAATATGTTGTTGGCAATCTTAGCAATATTTTTTTAACTACCCAAATTTATATTCTAAAAAACAATGTCTGTTTAGTCAAAATATTGTATTGAAATAGACATTAGCATTAGAAAGTGTGTTTGTTCTACAATAAAAATGTATTTGCACTATAAATTGAAACATACTGTGAAATTTATAATCAAAGTGAGTTATCAAATCAAACAAACATTGTTTTTAAGCAAAGCAACTTAATAAAATGCAACATAAGATAACCAGCATTCCAAATCTGTTCACTTTCAACGAAGTTGTGTGAAGTTACAGTAGAATTTAAAAACAAAGGAATTGTATCAAAACTCACGCGTACAGCGTCAGAATTTCTTATAATTGTTGCTTATTGTTATTTATTCTAAAAAACTTATGAAAATTACATAAATATAAAACACAGTTTTTCTGTTATAAAACATACATTTGTCTTGCAGTTATTATTGCGGCAGCAGTTCTCTACCTTTTTTTAAAATTGGATGCTAAAGATAACCATTTTGAAGAAATTGATATGACTGCTTTGAACGATGCAATTACAGTGAAAATTACCTGTACAATTTACTAAAGACTACCCTGTGGTAGGGCGGCTCTTATGTTTAGGCCACCAATGACCAACTTGTGGTAGGGCAGTGGTCTACCCCCACTGCTGTTTAGGGGATGTAAAATAGTTATTAGTTTTGTAAGAAGCAGTTGGTAATAAACGTTCAGACAGTTAACATTACATTCATTTTTTATTCAAAATAATATCACACTTAATCATTTAAACAATTAACAGAGATTTGCAATGGAATATTAAAGACTTATCATTTTGCAGAAAGATGGAAAAAAGCAATAACCATAATGCTACCAAAACCTGGTAAATTTAGAAGTGATCCAGTAAACTATAAGCCAATAAGTTTACTATCAAATCTAAGTAAAATAGCCAAAAGAATTATATATGCACGTCTCAAAAGAGAGACAGATGATAAAAGAAAGTCCTTCCCGATGAACAGCATGGTTTCAGAGAAGGACATGGATGCGGAAATCAACTGGCAAGGATCACTGATTTGATTTTAAAAAATAAAAACAAAGACTACTGCTCAGGAGGAGTTTTTCTGGATGTCTACAAAGTTTTCGACAGAGTATGGCACGAAGGTCTAATTTATAAAATGGGAAGAAAGAAGTACCATAATGGAATAATGCGACGCATAAAATCATATTTGACGACTAGAAAATTCCAAATTTGTATTAATGAGGAAATGTCCCTAGAAAAGGGCATAGAAGCTGGAGTGCCTCAAGGATCGATTTTAGGACCTGTGCTGTATAATATCTATACTCATGATATCTCAAAATCACCGAATACAACACTAGCTATGTATGCTGATGACACCGCCATCATCGCATTAGCTCCAAAAAAACCAAGTGTAAAAATAAAATTGCAGACCCACAGCGAAATTTTAGAAAAATGGTTCAAAAATTGGCGAATCAAAATCAAAGAATAAAAAAGCCAAGCTGTCATTTTCGGAACCAAAACAAAACGTAGACTTTCAGAAGAGAGAATTCAACTGAATGGAAAAGGAATAAAATGGAAAAGAGAAGTCAAATACCTTGCTGTGACTTTCGACGAACAAATAAAGTTTAATAAGCACATAGCTATTAGAAACAAACAGGGGAGACAAATAAAGGAATATCTGTATTCATTAATGTCGAGGAAAAGCGAACTGAACGAGAAAATCAAGCTGACTTTATACAAGTCAATGATAAGACCAGTGATGACTTATGGGCACGAGGCCTGAGCACATCTCAGCAAAAAAAAATTGAACAAAATGGAAACAACACAGAATGTGTCATTAAGACAAATAACAAATTCAGAATGGTTTATAACAAACAGCAAAATTCGGGAAAGAACCGACATGCTAACGATCAAGGATTATGTAATGAAATTAAGCAAAAAGAGCTATGAAAAGATGACGACACATAGTAATCAATCCATTAAAAGAATAATGGAAGATAAAACAGAAATGGGAAATAGGAATATAAAACAACCACGATTGGTGCTTGATGCCGAGAAACCTCGCAGCTAATCCTAGCAGTAGATATGCTGTACGATATCAGGAGATCTCGGCGACGTAAACTTCTGCGGAACCTACGGTATTCGTCCTTATGGTACTTTCCATCAGTACCAATACTGAAAAATTAAAAAAATATTCCACCTATAAAAAAAAAAAGAAGCAACAAACATGCACTAATCATTTCAAATCAATGAAACACCACTAACCGGTTCTGTAAGCCGGACTTGTTAATAGATATATAAACATGTAGAAATGACACACATTTATGAAACAATAATTGACCCAGACACCAGCACAAGATGCTCTGTAAATATAACCACAAATAACCATTGATTAGAATAATCAAAGCTATTAGTTCTCAAGACAAACAGGTGGCCTGTATAGAAGCGAAAGAATTTTTAAATATAGCTTCTTAGGCGTTACCAATGAGACATGATTTGATTTGACACTTAATCATCAGAGATCAGAGCTTCTAGTGACTATGTTGAGCTTTCAATAATCGGCACATTATCAACATACACCTCACAAGGTTAAACATTACCAGCAATGCATCATAAATGGTAATGCTACGGGTGCATTTATTAATAATAGTTTTTCACATTAATAAATAGATTATGCTTTAACTTTTTTTTTGTAGTTTTTATTTTACATTTTAACAATTTTAATTTCAACTTGCAATTTTTATTTTGATATTCCGCGGATCAAAAATAAATAAACATAATAAAGAAGCACTGTATCAAGTCTAAGTTATGTCACTAAAAATTTATAAAATTTACTAGAATTTGCAATGTTGCCAAAGCACCAACTTTGAGTCGATCTCAATAGATAAGAATGTAAGAGTATGAAAATGTGAAATTAGGGTAGTTACAACAAATAACTTTCTAAATAAAGTTTTTTAATGAAGTTAGCAAGCTCCAGTAAATTTCTCTCCGTGAATGTGAAATTTTAAAGATTTTTGGTGGTGGAAAGTGAAACATGTATTGTTCATGTATTGTTTGTTACATTTTTTACAACGCTGTCACTTTTGATTGTGTTTAACAATGGTAATATATTTTTGAGACTTGAAATTTGATGCACTTGGCTAATTTTCATGTGTTTGGGTAAGGTAGAGCTAGTCACTAACCTGCGCGGACACGTGGCAACTGATGAAATAACTAGAGGCTAAAAATTTTTAGTAACTTCTAAATCTTTCAAGGGTCTTGCAAAAAAGCTATATATATTGAGACAGACAAGTGCAAAGTGAAAAATTTAGCTGACGTTTTAAGCTTAGTAATAGTAAAGAATTACGAGTTTGAGCTTTTGGGCATAGAGGAGCAGGATGCTAAAAAAAAGCTAACGAGCTCTAGTTAATCGCATAAAAATAAAAAAATATATTGTTTTATTGTAATCACTAATTAACAGCGTGCGTAATAAGACAATAAGTTTTATTAAAAAAGCGAAAAAAATAAACTATAGCTAATAAGCTATAACTAAAAAGTTTAGAAGCAATGGTTTGTATGGCAGAAATGCGGCGTTGAGTGTATTTTCCCGCTGATTTTAAGCACTTGTTTGGCAATTGTACCAAAATGTTGCATTACCTTTTGAATGAGCGATTGCAGAAAATATTTTCATTAATTACTTGTCTTAAACATGACACATGTCAATATTAAAGCTAACTCCAGATATTTGCAAAAGCCAATGCGAATAAGAAATTTATCAAGCAGCGTGTACGATAGGTTATGTTTCCCAAATTCATCAAGAAAAGACATGATATCAGTTTTAAACAACAACCAGTTGCAAATTGAAAATAATACCATTGAAAAAACAATTATTTAAATGTATAATTGTTTTGATAGAGCTTTCAAAATTATTAACTGATAACTCTGTCACAATTTATTGTCGCTAATGTGGTAAATTTTAAGGTAGACGGTAACATTTAATTAATATTATTGAAATATTTTTTTGAGCGATCTTCAAACAAACAGATTTTTGCAATAGAAGCAAAAGCTCATTTCTAACGACGCTTAAAATGTTCCACATTGACATCTAGGATCTTTCAAACCCAAACAAGCAACACTCAATTAGTACACTACTAATTTTGATAATTCCAGCAGGTTGTTTTGTGCAATTAGAGCACTAATAGTTTAAACAACTAATGCTGAGTGGTTATTGACCAAAGAATAGCATATTTACAGTTATTATACATCTTTTACATTATTAAAAGTAAGTTTAACCAGCTCTTGTCATCACGTTGCGTTTTTAATTTTGAACACCAAATTTACCGAAATCTAATTCAATTGCAAATCATATTTTGTCCATTAAAATTGCTTGTGTATTCTTTATTATTTAATATTGAACATGTGCGAGGCTAACTCTGGTATATTAAAAAAGACATAGCGTAATCTTAACATTTTGTGAATAAAAAATAGTAATTAGTTTCTTGTGCTAGTTGTCAATTATTTTTTGTTTTTTTTTTAGTAGGGAAATAACTTGTTGGTAGTGCTTTCATATTTTCTTCTGCTAGGCTTTGCGCTCGGGTTCTTAACAGCAGTCGTACTAATATCTACTTTCTAATTTTGTTAAGAAAGCTACTTTAGCGTGATCATCTAAATTATACAGTTTAGCAATATATAGATAGAGTTCATTTTTCTAAACAATCGTGTTTTGTTACAAGTGTAAAACCCCAATAAAATTTTATTTTTGTTTTTGGAATTAATAGTTAATTAACTTTGCCACTTTTAAGGAAAAGTGTTTATAAATACCGGGAGTAATTTGTTGAGTTACTAATCACCTACTACTACAAATAAATAAATAGTTTTAAACATTGTCTAAAATAATAAAAGATGAGTTATGTCTAAACTTTGGTTGCTCATAGTATTATCATACTTATCGCTAATTGGCTTTGTGGTTTTATATCATACATGATGCTAACAAGTAATCTGGGTAACCATCATTCAAATTTCAAACGACGTCTAACGACTCTTAATATGCACTTTTATAATCAGAATTAAAAGTTTTACAACCAACGACAATCTTTTAAATTATGTTGCTTATAAACTTGTTTTGCTTATAAACAAAGTTTTGATGACTTTCTTGAACGTTAGGGTGAATTCGAGCACTACAAATGTCTTAGTGTTCGACAAAGACAAATTCTAAAATTTTGATTTTTTAGATGAATTGAAATTCTAGATTTTAAATTCTGAGATTCATTTTGATGTTTACTAATAAACTCAAATTTAAAGAACTCATTGCAGTTGCTGTGACAGACAACTCAAAACTGAAAAGCCAACTGTCTTTTCTAAAATGTCAGAACAAATATAAAATTAGCTGTAAATCCCTCTGTAAAACAATACATTTAAACAAGCCATAGAAACGGGCGCCAAAAGTAGAATCATGAAAAAAAGAAGAATGATAAAAAGAAATCTTCGTTCATTAGCGAAGTTCAACAGCATTATATTGTTTTCGTATTTTGCATGATACGAACTTAGCAGCTCTAGCGCTTGAGCTCTATTTTTTAACTTACGTAACTCAGTGTTCGACTGCATACTGATTTTATTAACAACCTCTGGCGCTTAGCAGTTTAGGGACGCTTGAGTTCAGAACCCCTGTTGGTTTGCACAGTAGTGGCCTATCTCAGAGTAATACCGTTTTGCGTATTTTGCTTGATACGAGCTTAGCAGGTTAGGCGCTTGAGCTCTATTTTGTATTTTACGTAATTCAGTATTTTTTAGTCCGATGTTTTTATCAACAACAAACGTAGCAGCCCAACCGCTTTAAGCTAAAGACCATTGTTGTTTGGAACATTTGAATAATCTCATCTTAATACGGTAGGCAGTGTCGAGCCGCCCAACTAAGCCATGGGAACCTAGGAGAAAAATCGATTTCCTCTAAAGCTAACTGATGGAACCGCTACAGCAAACCATGCCAATCGTCTTTTTCTAAACTATAAATTCTTGGAGAGATGTACGAGACCGATCTTTTCTTAAACGAAAGCTGATGGAACCGCTACAACAAGTCAACCAAACTCACATTTTAAACGATGAAAGTCTTGGACAAACGTTTATCTCTCTCTAAACAAAACCGATGATACCGCTGCAAGTTAGACGATCATTTTACATATATTTTAAAATCACAGATATTTTTATTCTATTAACAAAACTGATGGTACCGCTGCAGGTTAGACGATCACTTTACATATATTTTAAGATCACAGATATTTTTATTCTATTACATAGAATTTATTAGCATTACTAACTAGATCTGGCTAAACTAAAATTAATCAAATATTTATATTTGGCTAATTGCTGATTATATCAATAAAAATAAAAATTTTTTTTTTAAGTAAATTGATGTTAGGATTACTTTTAATAACACTTGTGTACAAATCTTCTTGCTGCTGCAAGAGAAACAAGGAAGTGAAATTTTGTTTCAAAAGCACAAATGCCTTTCTGTCATATTTATGCATTGCTTGTGTTATCCTATACTATCCTTATTTTTTCTCGACTTGTTGTCAACTCTGCTGCACCCTGATTAGAAGAAAAAAGATGACCCAGTTACTACGGGGAGTGATTTTGACAAATTTTGATGTTGATTTTACAATATCTAGTGAATGAACTTGTAACTGGCTCTAAAAGTAACAAACACATTTAAATTCTAAGATTAAAAGTCTTCAAAGTTGCTCTGAAAGTAGCAAACACATGTATTTACATGTGTTTGCTACTTTTAGAGTTTTAATACTAAAAGTCTTTTATTCTAATTTTTCTATTAGATCAATGCTATTCATTTGTTAACATACAAATATTGTTTCTAGATTTATCTAGAAACCTTTTAAACCAATCAACTAACTGTACAATTTACAGTAAAACGCATGTCATGTTTGTAAACATGACAAAATAAAACAATTCTTAATTTCTTATCAGATTAAGTTTTGCCGCTGGAATAATTTAAAACTCTGACTATCACTCACTCACTTATCTTGAACCAACTCAAAAAGCAGCCAATTTTTTGGTTTAAATTATTTAATTTATTTTTTCTTTCCTTTAATAAAAAGAACTGGAATATTTTCTAAAATTAAACTTTGTCTGTATCACGTTTCTTAGACAGGCCAAACGAGCTTACACAACGAATATGATATTTTTTACAAGTTTTGTTTTTATAGGTACAGACATCAGCTCAAATTAGCCCCGATAATTTTAAATAAAAATTACACTTTCATTTCAAACGTTTAATTTGCTCAGTGTCAAAGCTATAATCTCACCAAAGTCAAAAGACTGCTTCTACCTTTCAGACAAATGACACACGTTTGCCTTACGTTAATATTTGTCTGTTTTCCTAGCAGAAAGGACGATTGACGAGACACTCGTTATAGAGATAATATCTGTAAGAATTTGATTTAAATAAATAAAAACAAATAATTATGTGATTCAGTAATACGAAAATAGTGAGATAACATTTATGTTTTGAAATCTTTTCCAAGTTGTTATTTCATCAGATTATGTACAAATTTAGTCTAGCTTTGCATAATCTGTAAACACCTAATCAAAAGTTATTTACAACATAACTTTTAATGATTATTTAAAGGATTAGGTATATATTTAAAAAATAAGAGATTATAGAAAAACAATTCTAAGTAAGGTCATATAACGTTATTTTGCTAAGACTATTGGACTCACAACAGGTTTACCACAACGGCCAAAATCATAGATCATTTTTAATTTTTTTTTAACAAATGGTACAGCAATGGGTAGTCTGGCTTAATTATTATAAATCATTATTTTTGGACGTTTTAAATAGGTTAATTGTAGGTATGTCTTTTATTATATTTGCTACCTCAGAACTTTCGGACAGTGAACCGATTTTAAAGATTCTTTTGTTTTTTAAAAGCTGATATATTATTACCTAGTTCATTCTATTTTAGTCAATAATTGTTTTTATACGTCTTCAAATAAAAGAAAACTAATTTTTTTAATAAATTTATTTATTTTGAATTTAAACGAAATGGTGAAACGAAACAAAAATTTTGATTTAAATTCTTAATAAATACACTTTAAACAAAATATTATTTAAAATTTTTTAAAGTAATCAGGGTTTATTTACATATACATTAATCTATTAAGAAAATATATAAAAAAATATGATAGGCAATAAATAACTCAGCCTAGCTGGTTCCAGCTGTGAACCATTTTCTAGAAGCTTCTAAAAGAAATTCCATAAGCTGTTAAATTTCTAGTAGTTGTAAATCAGACTTCTTAGTCTGATTTACTTTTGCCGCCCCTTTGCAAGAGCAAAGAGGCGGCTTATTGTAAGACGGTACTATACAGGGGCAAAAAGGTGATGATTGTAAAGCACGTTTAGATCTTCGCCTTAACTTTTCCAAAACCGTAATTTCTAAAATTCTCTAAAAAACAATATTAAAAGAAATTTCTGAAGATTTTAATTTTTGGAAGAAGGAAAGAAATAATATCTAAAGTTCTAATATTTAAACCAGTGCTTATTTTGGCGGCAGTGAGAAAAAGTCTTCAAGTTCAGTTGTTAAATTTAAGAGCATCGTGCAATCCAGATAATAAACCGTGAGTAACTGACCTCACAGAATTTGTATGACACTATTCCGCATTAATGATTTTGATGAGTTATCTATCAGTTAATACATTTGTAAGCAAATACATTTTTTTGTAAAAATAAGAGAAAACAAAACTATCAATCAGTTAATCTAATGCTTTGTAAAATTAGCTAAAAATAGCACATTTAAATTTAAGCCTGAAACTAACAAAAAAACACCCTTCTTTTACCTGCCGTAGGCAAGATTGCTAAAAAGGATTAGATCTGAACCAGCCAAAAATGTGTGGTCTACAATTGATTACATCTTAAACAAATAGGATTAAGAATAGGATTAAAAAACCTTCTTTAAAATAGAACAATATATCAAAACTCAGACAATTAGCGCTGCTAAACTATTAAAATATTATATTTAGAAACAATTTAAAACACTACATTTAGTACCGTAAGAAGGATTTCAACATCTATTGTTGTTCATCTACGGTCACTACCATCAAATTCTCATCTGTACTAACCCCAAGTGCAAAGTGTCAGAGACTTATAGTTCATGGTTTTTTTTATAAAATTTGTCAAATAGAACGGAGGAATGCTGAAGTAAGCAGTCAAACAAATTTTATTTTCCATTTATTAATTTACACGGTGATCTCAGTCATATTTGAGCTCGTTGTAACAGAGAACACTTCATTTTCTTTTTCATTCATTTTTTTTACACAACTTGTTTTATTTACACAACAAATTAAGTTTATCAGTAGAATTGTAAACTGTCTGTAAAATTTAAAGTGTTTTAGTGAATGCCAATAAATTTAAAAAATTCTAATTGAATTATAGAATTTCAGTTTGTTTGCAAAGTGAATCTGTAATCAAGAAACAACTTTACTACTTCAAACTGACAATTATTTTAACAGTATATTTATATCATTAAAATGGTATATATAATATGTAGAATTATATACATAATTGACGGTGAGTTTTGTCTTTTACTTTTCAAGGTTGAGGTTCTTGCTGGTTGTAAAGAGCGCGACAAGTGTTTTTTGTTTTAGCTTAGGTCCGCAAGTTTTTTTTTCTAGTAGAGGTATTTTCAATAAATTTTCAATGTGTTGATTCTTGGTGTTATTTCACTTATTTCTTCTTAATGTGAAAAAGTGTTTCTAATATTGTTTGTGTGATACAGAGGTAGAAACAAATTAAAAGATTTTAATCCAAGATATTGCGGATATTAATACAGCATTAAGCAAAAAAGAAGCTGATTGTGAGAATATTTCAACTCAATTGGATAAAAACAAGAAATTACACAAACAACCCGTTAAAAAAACACCCAAACCATAATTAATTTACCTAACAATTTGATTGAGAAAGTGCGTAACACTAATTCATATTCTAAACTAAAAGTTATTGAGAAAATGTTCACATCAATTTCTCTCAAATTAAGCGCTTTAGAAAATGACAAAAGCCGGGTTGATTTGGTACACAATCGCCCATTTCAGAACTGCATAATAAAAAAAATTGCGTTCAAAGAAGACTATTTTCAACGCGTAAACTTTAACGTACTGTTTAAAAAAATATTAGTAAACCTTCTTTTTCAAAAACACGGGTGTTAACAGCATCTGTGTTACGTAAACAATAAAAAATTATTGCAAAAAGAAGAAATTTTTATAACGAATTATCTTCATTTTCTTTTTTTTTAAGTTAAGAAGTTGTGTTGGCGAAATAAATGACCACGGTTAAGTCAGGTTAGCTATATTGGCAAATAAATCAATTATTATATTTTTTGTTTTTTGTTTTTATGCTTAGCGAAATTCAATACTTTTCATTTTTCAAATTCAGACTTCAAAACCAAAGACGGTTTCTGATTAGGTTGTATTTTGTTTAAATGGTTTTTTATAATTTAATCATAATATTTATAAGCATGTTTGAAAATGTTTTGTTTTATGTAAAAAGGTATACTTACCTATTTCCAGGCTGTTTCCATTGTGTTCAAATTATAGCATCTATCAAACCTCTTTATATTTTATAAGAAAAAGTTAAGTATTATTTAGCAAGGCAAAACTGATGAAGAAGACTACAGATTGTTACCACCATCTTCAGTGATAAAATTAAGATAGTTGAGCGACCTTGAATGAGACAAGTTTGTGTTGTTTCGTATGTACTATGTTTTTGCCGATTTTGAACAGATTTTTTCAATTATTTCTTTTTTAAATAAGTTATACATTGAAAATTGTGCTATTCATAATCTGAAAATTAAACGTTTTTAAGATTAGAACTAGAAGATAAATTTTTAAATTAGGTTTTACACTTAGACGTTTTTTATTTTATTAAAGAGGTTATACTTGACTCATACTAATTAAATATAAAAAACAAATACATACTTTTAGGTATTAAATTTAGGGATTAAATACATACCTTTAGGTTATTTATTTAAATTATTTACTGTACTAATACTAGTATACTAATTTTTAAATAGCTTATTTTCTGGATGAATTACAATAGGTATAGTAGATAGAAGTACAATAAACAGAAAATAATGCTTTGGTTCAATTATGAGGTAGTTTTTAATCTCAATTTTTCCGTAATATCTTAAAATTTAAAACAGCCTTATCAATGAATTAATTAAGAATGTAATAATTATGTATTTTACATATATAAAAATATTGAATTTTATTTTTATAGAAGTCGTATATAAATATGTGGCAGTATATTTTTATCAATTTAGAAGAAAATTTTAGTGCTAAGAAAATTTTATTTATGTGGATGACTTTACCGTCATCCATTATTAATATTGCTGAAGCAAAATATGTGCAGTTTGTTATTTTTGTTTAGTAAAATTTCCATATAGCACAGCCAGGACAAAGCCGCAGAGCCCGAAGCAACATCGGTAGATAGTCGTGTGCACGCACCGCTGAGTTTCATTAAAAACAACCCCAGTTACTCGAAAAACTCCCATTCAACTAGATATATTCGAAAAACATAAGTAAACAAAACTGTTTATTTACAGATTAAGCCGTCTCAAGCGTTAATTGTTATTGTTTAACTGTTTATTGTTTTTTATTTTGATAAAAGTTTATGATAAAAAAATTGCAGTTGAGTGCACTCTAATTTATTGCGGTGAAATCGCACCTGTATCTTTTTAAAATTTTTTTTGCAAATTTATGATCTTTGAATGTAAATAATTGTAAATTAAAATTTTTAATCTGATGAAGAGAACAATACAAAATACTGCGGCTTAGCTAAATTATGTTTTTTACTGAACAATAAATTTTTAGCTATGCTAAAATACATAAATCAGCACTATTTTTCTTTGTACTGTGAGTATTCGCTTTTTATACAGTTATTAATATAAATTATTTAAGTTAAAACAGCTTTAATATAATATTGCAAGAAGGAGGGATAGCTGAGTGGAGATTGCGCACAGCGCTTAGTTGAGAGATGATACTATTGCCGTAAGGGCAGTAGACAGCGGTCAGCGGGTAGTACTCGTAAGAGTGTCGAGTGCGGTATTTGTGCACAGTCAAGTCAAGTCCAGAGAACGAGGGTCATAGTTATCTCTACACTCGAACGAATATAACTTGTTATTGTGTGCAAATTAAGTGCGAATGTGGTGTCTTAAAATTTCTGTACCAGTAACCTAGCCAGGTGACAGATACTACATTCTTCTAACAATGTGGCTGGTTTGGCCATGGCAGCTAGGTTTTAGTACTGATACGACTTGCTCTAATTTTAGAAAAAAGTATGTTAAATAGTTAAATATGGACAAAAAACAAAACTCTTGGATTGAATTTGAAAATCTTGCAGTGTATAACTCTTTAGAAATTTTTAAACCAGTTGCTTCAATACTTCTCTGAAATCTAGCAGTCTCTTGCAATCAATTCCCATTGCCAATGCGTGCTTGTTGGTATGCAAAACTCCAAACATGCATAACCTTTAAACCTAACAAACTTTTAATTTTTTTTTAATATTTGACATGTTGCCATATTTTTTTGTACCACATCAGGTTCAAAAAGCATCATTACTATTTTAGTGCGCAAGCGTTTTTATCAGGTTACATAACTTTAAGTAGCTCTTTTATATTCTCCAGCATATTACCTTGCATTTTACATGATCTTCTTAAAATTGATTCATAGAATTTTCTAAATAGATTTTTTTAGAGTAATTGTAGTGTTGTTAAAATTAGCTGTTCTAGGAAAAATAATAGTATAATTGCACTAGAAGGGCAGAAAGTTGAGATTCCTGCACTGCGCGTCATAATCATGGCGCGCAGTTCAGGGTTCTCAAACTAAGGTATCGCCTTCATAACAATAATAAAGATATCATTTTTAATGATGTTTACTAAAACTGAGAGAAACAAACAACTGAATTTTTTGTTTTTACCAATCTGTAAATAATTGAAAATGAATTGTTTTCTTTAAACATTAACTCCATTTAATAAAATATTAGCTTTGTCTGATATAAAATTTCTTCCGATGCAATTCAAATGCTCATTGTATTCCAATACTAATCTGAACATAGAAGCTTTGTTATTTTATACAATACATAACAATACCGACTAGTTACTAAGAAATAATCACAAATTAGAAGCTTTAATACTCTACAAGTATTGTAAAACTATATAACAAAGTCAAATCCCATTAACCAATTAAAATCTCATAAGCGCATGAGAATCCTATTTATCTGATTTTGTAATCCAATTAGAATGCTGAAATTAAAATTTCACAACATTACAAACAAACTGAAATTCTATAATCAAAATATAATTTTTTGAATAAATTGGCATATACTAAATTACTTTAAATTATACAAAAAATCTAATTTCTATTGATAATTTTAATTTTAAGAACTTATTGAAACTGCTACAACAAACTGCGCGAACGTGAAATTATTCTCAGTTCATTCATAATTTAAAGTCAAGTTTTTAAAAAGTAGATAAGATTTTGAATTACTTTGTGAAGCACCCATGATATAAATAGCGCTCCAGCGTTAATTAAGCTAGTGTGTAGTATGTGTACGCACTTCTGCGTTCTCACGGCTAATAAATTATCAAACTAATGAACCTTTATATAACTTTTTAGCCAGTGCGATGTAGGTACAAACACCACTTCTCACGTTTGCATGTTATTGAACCTTCAAACGCAGAAACATTGTTTTTTTCATATAACCTTTTATAAGATCTTACTGCTCAAGTTTAGAAACTTCCCCAGTTCAACAAAATGAGAGCAAAAAGAATAACAGTAAAAGTAGTAAAAAAAAACCAAGAAATAAAAATGTATAGCGTTGAGAAAATTGAGTAAATGAGAAAATATAGAATTGAAAATCAATATGTAAAATTTAGAAAAAAACAAATGTGAGCAAAAAGAAAGATATGTACTACTCATTAGGTGTTAAATATATTTAATAATTTATTACATATAAAACAATTTTACAAATAATTATTTATCAAGATAGTCGCTTAAAATGTAGTTTGTGCAATTCGTTATTGCAATAATAGTTATAAAATCTCCTATTATCACTATATGGTGCAATAATGAGTTTAATAACATTGAAATCAAAGTGACATTTTTCATAATAGCCTTGAAAGTTTATAACTTGTGTTTATAACATTCCAGAAAGGTCAGTGCTGGGATAGAGGCTTCTGGAACCTTCCAGACAATTGAGTCAATCGATTTGTTAGAAATAAATAAAATAAATTCACTTTCTAATAATTAACTATTTGTTTTTAAATATTCCAAAGATCAGCGAAATAAATTCATTTTATAATGAGATATATTTTGAAGTAAAAGGTTTTAAAATTAATGTATTAATGAATGTTCTTGCTGATTTATTGCTAATTTTATGTTTTTGGCTATGATGAGTCTAAATGTGACAATAAAACTTCCAGCGGTAGAATCTTCATCAATACAAAAATAAGAAAACACTATGACTCGACAAGTAAGCTACGCTAGAGGCAAAACTTATTCTCAGATAAGACTTGACATAAAAATTTGAAGTAGAAATCCTAATAAAATCTTTATGTTAAGAATAGTTTTGTTTAAAAAAAATAATTAACAAAAAACTACGTTTTATCTACAACTGACTTCTAATAAGTGAAACAACTAGTTTTGAATAACGGATTAATGTGAAAAATTTGGAACAATTATTATTAAAAGAAATAAACAGATAACAATTCATACTTTATAATATTGACTTAAAAATACAATTATTTTCTATTGTTGAAATTTACTAAGTAGCAAAGAAAGTTTTTTTGTTAAATAGTAGGACTTGTTACTAATTAATTTTATTATTGTTACTAATCGTTCAAAACAAAACAAAAAAAATTGGTCATAATTGAACTGTTTAACAAAGTTTTATCATGCCTTGTTGCAAAATTTGCATATTTTATAAAAAACAATTTTTTTACAATTAATATTGTTAATATTATGACTTTTGTACTAATTACGTACATAAACTAGTTTATTATTTGTTTTAATTGTATTCAAAATTAATTAAAGAATAAGTTGTCGAAATTGAGAGATAAAAGTTTATATATTCACTCAAATTCAAACATCTGTAAAGCCTTACGACTCTTTATAGATCAAATTTAAAAGTAAAAAACATGTTTTTAAAATTGCGTGTATTTACAGACCTCCAATAAGTAGCTCTAATTACAGTCCAGATGATGACATTAATTTATTTAATACAATACAGTCTGTTATTGATGAATACCCTAATTTAATTATTACAGGGGATTTTAATTTTTCCGGGATGCTGGTCTATGGAAAACGCAACAGCCAGTACAAATATCGAAAAACAATTTTACGATCTCCTACTTGAAAACAATCTGAGACAAATACTGGATGAGCCTACACGATTTAGATTGGGGCAACAACCATCTTTACTTGATTTAGTAATTTTATCAGATTATGAAAAGTTGAATTTGACTTACAGTTTATGACGTATTCAGAACATAAAATAACAACTGAAACAATATCAACAGTTAACTACTCTGCAGCAAACGCTTAACTCTTAGCTTACGACTGGAATCGCTTAAACCCATTAAATTTGGAAAGCATTGGAATAATTTAAACTCAATTTGGCAAACTTGTCTAAAAAATAACAGAAACATTTTTACTAATTATTCAGACAGTTTAGCTGTAATTTATAATGTAAACAAGACAAAAACAAGTATTTCATCATTTATGCCTATAGGAACATTTGGCGAGTTGTCTGATATTGATTTTACTCCTAACTTGGTAGGAAACCAGCTGCGTGCTCTTAGACTAAATACAGCTCCAAGCCCGGATCACATATCTTCTAAGTTGCTTAAAACTTGTGCGTCTTTGTTGATAGGCATCCTTGCAAATTTTATGAAAAAATTGTTCTTGCAGGGGGTTGTGCCTCAAGAGTGGTTACAAGCAATAATCACTCCATTGTACAAGTCAGGAGATAAACTTGATCCTGTAAACTACCGGCCTGTAAGCATCACGTCGATATGCTGTAAACTTATGGAAAAGATTATAGTCAAAAAACTATTATTGCATATGCAGAGTAAAAGCTTGGTACCTCAGCATCAGCATGGTTTTCTGCCAGGCAGGTCGATAAATACCAATATGTTATCATCTACAAATCAGTGGACAAAGATGCTAGACTTAAAACAACCTGTAGACATAATCTATCTTGACTTTAGTAAAGCGTTCGACAAAGTGCCACATAAATTGCTACTAGCAAAACTGAAAGCCTACGGTGTGACAGGTAATTTACTCAATTGAATTACAGCTTTTTTATCATACCGATCGTTTAGTGTAAAAGTTGGCGGTAAGTTTTTGTACTCTAAATCAGTTTTGAGTAGTGTCCCACAGGGCTCCGTTCTTTTATCTTTGCTGAAAAACTACATAGCATATGTGGATGACATTAAGCTATTATCAAACCCGCTTATTTTGGACCTTCAAGATCAACTCAATTTAATATATTTGTGGAATGAAACTTGGCAATCACCTCTAAATATTTCCAAATGCTGTGTATTGCAGTGTGGGCACAGCAACTCTAAAATAAATACCTATATCACATTGATGACACCTTGCTCACACATTGCTGACCGTAAAAACTTCTATCAGAGATTTGGGGGTAATTGTCAATAGCAGAATGAGTTGGTCAAAACAGTGCATCGGAGCGGTGGGTAAGGCGGGTAAAGTATATTATTTGTGTTACCAATGTGTTACCAAACCAGACGCCAAGTTTTATTTCAAATTTCAATTACCTTGTAAGCCGATATAACCAAGAATTCACTAAGACGACCAACAAGAAATTTATCCACGTAGCGTCTATGGTGATAGAAATTGGAAATACTGCCCTTCACCCTAATAATATTATCTACGTATCTGTAGAAAACAAACAATGTTTTGATGCTAATGGTTTATTTGTGAAAATTAATGGATTTTTTTTCAGGTATTATAATCTTATTTTCAGTTTTACCATTATTTTCTAAGCCAATATAGCGAAGAATTTTCGAAGACGATCAACAAGAGCTAGGTATGAAAGCATACGCTTAGACGTAGGTGACATCCGCTTGCCGTCTCTAGTAGATTTCATGGGAGTAAAGGTATTGATGGATCGTATTTATTTGTGATCTATATTCCACCCGCCATATCAAAAGAGTTATATCAACAAATTCTTGACAGTTTACTCCTACTTAAATATCTGTATAATAAGAATGTTGTTATGTTTGGAGATTTCAATATTACTAATTTATCTAGTCATATCAAACATCTGTGTCACTGCTCTATTGCACAAACACTTTTAGATCTAATGCAGTTTTTTTGTTTCTACCAGTGCAACTCTATATTAAACTCAGAAGGCAAAACACTAGATTTGGTCATTTCGAATACTCAACTGGAAGTCATTGAGTCAGCCGATAATTGTTTGTGTACAATCGATATTTACCATCTGCCACTTTCATTTAATTTTGACTTCTTCAAATTGCAAGACGCTTTATATATAAAACTATTGTCTGTTAAGAGGTTTAACTTTCGGAAAGCTGATTTGAGAAAGTTATCTCAATGATAAAACGTAAATTTTGAGCGTTCTGTAAATTTAAAACGTCTGGTAATAGTAATGATGGGGAGAATTACAGAGAGTTGCGATCAAAACTCAAAGCCTTGATTAACAACTGCCACAATAACTTTTTGGAATGTGCGCAACATAGAATCAATTCTGACCCTAAATACTTTTGGAACTTTATTAGTATGAAACTAAAAAACACTGGAATTCCTAATAAAATGCATTATGATAATCAGCCAGTTGCTGAGGCTTCAAACATTTGTAATGCTTTTGCAAACTTGTTTAGCGTTAATCATGGCTCGAAACCGTCAAAAATGGCCTTCTCCTCGTTGTTACAGGTTAAAAATTTTTCATCTTTTAACTTTTCCGAGGAACAAGTATTCAAGAGTCTCAAGCGACTGAATGCTAAATGGAGTGCTGGACCTGATTCTATTCCTTCCTTTGCTGTTAAAGATTGTGCATCCGTATTTGCATATCCACTCACTTTATTATTTAACTTATCCATTGCAAATAGCATTTTTCCCAACTGTTGGAAGATTTCTAAGGTAGTCCCAATATACAAAAGTGGTGACAAGTCAATTATTGAAAATTATCGGCCTATTTCTTTGATCAATAATTTTGCAAAAATTTTTGAATACTTGTTGACAGATGAGATATATTTCAATATTAACCAGTCAATTGTTGAGAACCAACATGGTTTCGTTCGAGGTAGATCGACCACAACCAATTTGCTTTGCTTTACGCAATTTGTATCAAATTCTTTAAATAAAGGTCATCAGGTAGATGTGATCTATACAGATCTAAGCAAGGCTATCAACCACGACTTGCTTGTTTCAAAACTATCTAGATTGGGTTTTCCTAGTACTCTAGTAGCTTTTACTAAAAGGAAGTTTTATGTCTATTGCTGTAAGCACGTATCGGAACTAAAAGATGTCATCTCTGGTGTACCGCAAGACTCAGTTTGGGGTCCCCTGCTCTTTAATTTATTTATAAATGATATAACCAATATCTTTAACTGTTGCTCGCTACTATATGCTGATGACCTTAAAATACATAGGGTGGTAAATTCTATAGAAGATTGCCTTGTTTTACAAGAGGACTTGAAGGCTATTTTTATGTGGTGTCAAACAAATGGTCTAAAACTGAACTTTTTAAAATGCACTGCCATGACATATTCTCTTAAGAAAACATCTATTGAATTCAACTACAGTATTAATACCCACATATTAACCCGACCAGAAACCGTTAAGGACCTTGGAGTTATTTTGATTCGCGTCTGAGCTTTGTAAACCACAATAATAAAATTTGCGCTGATGGAATGAGAGCTTTGGGTTTCGTCATAAGATCGTCAAGAGACTTTAATGACATAAGGGTATTTAAGAGTTTGTATATTTCTTTTGTCAGATCTAAACTGGAGCATGCTTCGATGGTTTAGACCTCTTTGTATCAATGTCATGTCAACTGTATTGAAAACGTGCAAAGACGATTTCTAAAATATTTAGCTTTCCGAATTGATGGCAGTTATCCAGTGATTGGCACTGATCAAAATCTACTACTGCAGAGGTTTGATTTTACTAGGCTACAAAACCGTTCTAAACTTGCAATAGTTTAATTCTTTATAAAACTGATACATAACGAGATTAGATGTCCGGATATCCTCGAGCAGGTTAATTTTAATTACTGTTGAGTATATTCAAGAAATCCTAGACTTTTGTATTTGCCGCAATCGAGAATTAACGTTCATAGTCACTCACCGCTGCATAAATTGTGCAATGCAATTAACTCTCTTCCCACTGAACTTGATATATTTAATATAAAAAGTCTCTATGTAGGGGATATAAACCTAGATGATGTGAGTCTGCTGCCTGTTTAGCAACAATAGTTAATTAAAGTGATTCTTTTTTTCTTCTTTTGTTTTTTTTTTTTTTGTATTTGCATCTCTCATACCCTTTGTTTGGACGAATGTCTGTTGGGTATGCGCGTTTTTCTGCCTCAGAGTCGCATCTAGCAATAGATCGGTGAATGTTTCCATGTATACTTGTATACACAGGAAGTGCGCTGGGTCAGTAATTCAATTATCATAATAATAATAACTTTATTTAGATTTTCCAGTAATACAAAATAAAGGCACAAATTATAATAAGTATATTTATGAAATGTAAATAAGAAGATATTCAAGCAAGATCATCAAATGATCTTATTCTCTTTACTGTTTCTCTCTTTTCCTTTCATTTCTTAATAAATTATGTCTGTTTTTTTTTATTATTCTATTCTCCCTTTTTTATCCTGCTCAGAATCACTAAGCTAAAGCTTGTCGCGATACATGGGAAGAACTGAAGGGAGTTATATGTTATATTTAGTATACATACACATGCGTACACCTATACACTCACTTACTCTTACATAAACATACACACATACATTTTGATATAAATATTACACGCATAAATACATAGCAAAGTAATTAACAAGAATTTTAATATGGAGGTAGAAATAAGGGAATATTCTGCCGATGTAACAGATTCATAATGCACTTAATACTTTTTATATACGTATGGTAACCAACCAAAGTAATTTCATTAAAATTTCTGTATTTTGATATTGTATTATAGACAATAGGAGTATAATACACAAAACTTGATTGTCCAACAGATTTTTTTGTGTATGTTGAATAGCTTAGGTTGGAACTTTTTAATCTAGTTGTATACTCATGGGTGGGAAAATTTGAAATTTGTTCGGTATTATTATTTTTTGTTTTGTACATATATTTTGCAACTGATAGAAAGTAAAGTGGATTTAAGTCGTACACACCAGCGTCAACAAACAGTTTATCACTAGGGTAGCGATATTCCTTAGCAAATATGGTACTAATTTTTGTACCACTTCTAGTTTACGTAAATGGGAAGGTAGGGCTCGATGCCATACCAGTATTCCATAACTTAATATTAATTGAATGAATCTAAAATAGAAAGTTTTTAGTGATTTAATGTCGAAAATATGACGAAGAGGTTTAAAGAGGTAGATAAAGGTGCAAAAATTATTTTGGAGTTTTAATATATGAACATCCCAACGCAGATATGTATGAATGTATATTCCCAAATATTATATTAATTCGGTTCTTGAAATTGCAGTACTACAGACACAATTAGCTTTATCACACTGAGCGTCATGGATAATAATTTGGTTAATATTAGGAATCACACTAAATGTTATGAATTTAAATTTGTTACTATTTAAAGTCAATGCATTGTTGTTGAACCAATATTTTAAGAGAGATAATTCATTCGATGCTTTTTTAATAGCCCCATTCCAAGTGTTATCTGAAATGCATAAGACAGTATCATCTGCAAATGAGATTAGTGCTGATGTAGGGCACATTTGTAGCATATCGTTGATATAAATCACAAATAAGAGGGGGCCTAAGACTGTTCTTTGAGGAACACCACATCAGTAGTAAAACACTTAATAATTTCAAAACAAACAATAAAAAAATACAGTTTTATAAAAAATAATCAAAGAATCAGTTAGAATTATTGGTATAATGCAAAGTATAAAACCGCTCGTATCAGTTATGTTTAAACTCAGTTAAATTTACGTAAAACACTTAAGACTGACGCAGACTTTTTGTCGTGTGCACTTTTTTTAAGCGGTTTCTGATTATAAGTTAATAAGGCTATTGAATATAAATTTAGAAACACACCACGTAACTTTGCTCAGTTTATATATTATTGGAAGCAACACTTTTAACACAGCTTTTAGATGTGATTTACTTCAAGTTGCACAAGAGTAAATATCGTTTTTTTTTATTGCTTTGTTTTTACAGAAAAAACTAAGAATATTTTATAATATTGATGATACTTATCTTGTAATGAGTATGTAAACACGCTTTTAAAAAAAATTATTTTAATAATCTTGCTAACTGAGTTTTTTCATTAAACTCAATTTTTTTAACAATCAAAATTAAAATATATAAAATAAATATATGTCATAGGTATCTGATACCACTAAGTATTACGGGGATCAACAAGTGTTCAACCTCAACGAAATCTTTTCAAACATTGATTACAAAATGAATTAAGCATAAAACGTAACAAATCTAGTTTATTTTCAAATCTTATGACGCTTATATTTGTTGTTCTGCCTCTCCTGATTTACTTTTTGTTGCTGCGACTATTATTTGGGTTGCTTTTTAGGAAATGTTTAATCTTTATACATCGGTATACTATTCAATCGGTACAAGACCATCCTAAGGCGATTGTTTTTTGATTCTTTCAGTCAGCCTTAATAATAAGTTTTTTTTTTATTTGAATAGGTGCAATACATGCATATCGACCAAGGTATAAGAACAACAGGGCATTATAGCATAGGTTAGCATATCATGGGTTTAATAATTCGTGATGGTTTGCTTTGACAATTTTTCTAACGTTGTTTCTTGATACAATATTGTCATTTATATTTTATGAGTCAACTTTGATAGTGGCGTCATTTACATTTATCATATTTTTCTATGAGAACCCAGCTTAATATATTATACAAACATCTCTAGTTTTCAAATTTCTAAATTTACAGTAGTCATATTAAATTCCAAGAATTTTATTTAAGTAGTCATGTTGATTGATTAGTGATTGATTATTGTTTGATTATTTATAGGTATCACACAATTGTTGTTTTTACCTGAAAAAGTCTAGCTTAGCTTTCGCTAATGTTTTATGGTTGCCATTATAAGTGACGCTTGCGCAATCAATTTCAAGAACACATTATATCTCAACAAAAAAAATTCATGGTTAATCATCTTCATCGACGGAGGAAAAATTCCAAGTGGAGCTGCCTGATTAACTAAGGCTAGTGAGAAACGCACGCGCAAACGGTCATGGCAACTATTCTAAGATCAAGACAACAGGTGTTAACGCTCACGGTCATGTGGCAGATGTTTTAAAGTCGAGACCTCTATCTCATCACTGTATTTAATTCAAAGAATTTTATTAAATTGAAGTTGATTATTTATTAATTGATTATCGATTATTGATTGATGATTGGTCAATTATTGTTTGATTCTAGGTATTGCAAAATTAACATTTTTTTTCTTTGAACACGTATAGCTTTGCGCTCGCTTGATGAGTGAATGCTTCAAAATAGCTTTCACAATTTTTGAAAAAAGTGGTGGGGGAAAGCAAAGTAGTGGGAGAGCAAATGTACACAGCAAGTGTTCCATGGTCGTTCCACGGTTCAAGCTCACTCTATCTACTATAAATAATTAATAAATAACAATACTTTATAAAATTTTAATACAGTTCACTTATGTCTAATTTTTTTTGAAATTTTGCTAAAAAGGTGTCAAGCTCAACAAAATAATCAACTTTAATATTAATAATAATAATAATAATAATAGTAATAATAATAATAATAATAATAATAATAATAATAAAAATAATAATAATAATAATAATAAAAATAATAATAAAATATAAAAAGAAAAACAAACTGAAGCAAGAATAATAAATAAAAAAGAAGAAAACTAAAAATAACTAGTAAACTAAATAGTAACCATAGTAATCTAGAAACCATATATTTACCAATATAATGACCGGTTTCTAATCAAACATATACATCAACAGCAAGTGTTTTTTGAACATTTATGATTTATGTAACTGACTTTTAAGTTTGTCTATATTGTTCTTCAGGCCGGAAAAAGGTGAAATTCTTTAACCATAACGTCGTTTATATACTGTAGAAAACATCTACATTGGACCGATACTCTAAATCCTTCATAAATTTTTTTTTAATATAATATTTCTAATTATTTTCGTTTTAACAGATCTTATAGAAATCACAATAATGAAAAAAGAAAAGACCCCATTTAATATATAATTAGTTATTGAGTTTTATATTAAACTCAATACACCCTAAGATAAAAATCGTTGGTTTCTCTAAGGACTTAACAGAACCCGATATTGCCGATGTCCTAATAAATCAAAACAAAGATATTTTTGATTACTCTTTTTGTAAACTGATAAAGTATTAGCGTACTTGTAAAAATAAAGACATATATCAGGCAATTCTGCAAGTAGGTGTAAACACTTACAATCAATTGTTACAGCGAGAGAATGTCTTAATTAGGTATAGTAGCTGCTCTGTCTTTGACGCTGTTGAGCTCACGAGGTGCTATAAATGTAACGGTTTCAACCACACCAGCACGCGTTGCACAAAAAAACTTATATGCTCTATCTGTTTGTTTGAACACACTGTTAAATAGTGTACTAATGTAGGCAAACCCCAAAACAGTGTGAACGACACATTTCCCTTGTCTGGTACAGTTACCTCAAAGGACAAGTTCTCATTTTAATATCTCTTTGTACGGTTGTATTATCAGAATGTGCGTGGAATTAAGACAAAGACACATAAAATTTTTAAGTCATCCAATTTGATTGATTTTGATGTGGTCCTGCTCACCGAAACGTGGCTAGGTTTTTCAGTCAGAAGCAGTGAAGTTTTTCCGTCAAATTTTATTGTTCATCGCAAGGATTGGAGTTTTGATCTTTGTCATCGTTCTAAAGGTGGAGGTGTTCTGATAGCAGGTGATCTTAAGCACAAAAGCATTCCTCTAGATTTGAGAAATATTTCATTGCCCTCATAAGTGGATTTGGCGGGCGTTAAGGTGAAGTTATATTTTTGTGTTCAGTTTTCTGCCATCTTTGTCGCTGGAGTTGTATCGACAGGTATATGAAAGCATGCATGTATATCTCTTTGCCAAAATAAAGTGGTCATTGTCGAAGATTTTACCATTTCTGGTTTAACCAATCATTTAAATAAAATCAGCTATTGTCCAATTGCACAAGAATTCTCGAATTTCTTAGAATTCATTGGTTTCCACCAGTGTAACACAATTTTAAATCACATGAGCAAAGTCTTAGATGTTGTGGTCCAACCAACCAATTGCCCCTGTGATATAGATGCGTATCATCCACCTCTCATGTTTAATTTAAACTCTTCATCGTCACAAATTTCTAAGTCCATCAATTTTTTATCGGTTTCAAAGTTTAATTTTAGAAAACCCAACTTTTCCACTTTATATCAAGCGCTATTAGACACTGATTCGTCGTTTTTGTCAATGCAATCTGACATAAATTTTGCTTGTAAACAATTTTATGATCGCTTTAATGCTATCTTAAAAGAACATGTGCCTTTGTCACGATTACGCAAAGAGAGATATCCTCCTTAGTATTCTAAGGAAGTCATACAAACTATAAAAAAAAATTTAGTTCTTTTTTTAGGTACAAGAAATCTGGTAATATGAATGACTGGTTAAAATACAAAAAACTGCGTGCAAGTAAACGCTTATTGATGAGTGTTACACCAGCTTTCTCCTGACTGCTGAGAGTAAACTTACTACAGATCCCAAATAATTTTGGAGCTTTATCAGAGCATAGCGCGGCGATACTGGCATCCTCAAAATTATGCTTGAAAACGATAGAACTGGTTTTAATTCAGAAAACATTTGTAAAGCATTCGGAAAATTTTTTAGCTCAAACCATGGCTTTAAGTCACTTTCATCAGCTTTTTCTTCTAACTTACCAGAAAAGTTTTTTTCTTTTAGCTGCTTCACCGAAGAACAAGTTTTTACAAGGGTGTGCGTCGTTTAAAGGCAAAAAAAAACGGCTTGACCCAATCAACTTCCTTCCTTTGTTGTTAAAGACGGTGCCTCAGCTTTTGCATATCCTTTGGTCATGTTGTTCAATCTTGCTATTTCGAATTGTATCTTTCCCAAGTGCTAGAAAACTTCTAAAGTGGTTCCTATTTTTAAAAACGGTGACCGTTCTAGTGTAGCAAACTACAGACTTGTTTCCATTGTTGATTGTTTTGCTAAAGTGTTTGAATATTTAGTATCAGATCAGATTTACCTTCAAGTCAATCAGTTAATTGCTGATAGACAACATGGTTTCATAAAAAGCAGGTCAACCTTCACAAATCTAATTTGTATCACGCAATATACTTCAAAGGCGTTAAATAAAGGCCACCAAGTGGACGTTATTTATACTGGCATTAGCAAAGCTTTTGAGTCTATAAACCACAAATTGCTTTGTCCTAAGCTATCTAGAATGGGTTTTCCTGACAATCTTGTGTCCTTAATTAGATGCTGTCTTTATAATAGAAATTTTTATGCAGAATGTTTTGGAACTGTCTCTAAACTATTTGGCATTGTTTTGGGCGTGCCGCAAGGATCTGTTTTGGGCTCACTGCTGTTCAATCTGTTTATTAACAACATAGCAAATGTTTTTAAATCGTTCTATCTGCTGTATGCTGATGATCTTAAAATTTTCACATTCGCCACCTGTATTACGGATTGTTTACAACTATAAACAGATTCAAACCTTTTATCGTCTTGGTGTGACAACAATGGTTTAAAGTTAAACCTGTTCAAATGCAAAGTAATCTCCTTCTCCCTAAAGAAAAAACCTTTTCAGTTTGAGTATAGGATTAACTCACAAGTTTTGACTCAGTCAGAAACCTTTAATGACCTGGGAGTAATATTTGATTCGCGCTTGAGTTTTGTTGAACACATCAGGAAACAATGCTCTGAGACAATGAGGGCATTGAGTAATTAGATCGTCAAGAGAGTTTTCTGACATAAAAGTTTTCAATGCTTTCTACAATTGCTATGTTAGATCCAGACTGGAGTATGCATTCATTCTTTTGACACCTCTGTATCGCCGCCACATTAATACTCTTGAGCATGTTCAAGAAAGATTCTTAAAGTTTTTAGCTTTTCGTGCAGACGGCAGTTATCCGATGATTGGCATAGATTAGTGTTTACTACTGCAAAGACTTAATTTATTGTCCCTGCAGGACTGAACAAAATTGGCAATGATCAAATTTTTCACCAATTTGATTCACAATAATATCAAATGTCCGGTTATTGTTGCGCAAATTAATTTCAACTGTTATAGGGTATCTTCACGAAATCATAGACTTTAGCATCTACCGGCACCAAGAATAAACATTCTCGCTCATTCACCACTATATAAGCTTTGTAATGTTCTCAACTCAATACCAAAAAAGTTTGACATTTTTAATCTTAAAACTCTGCGTCTTTGAGACTTGGCGTTGAATGATGTGAGTCTGTCGCCAGCTGGTTTAAATTGTTGAGTTGATATCTTGAAAGTCTAATTTTTTTTTCTTTCTGTTTTTGTGTCTGTGTTTTTGTGTCTGTGTTTTTGTGTTTTTTACATGGTTACTTGTTTCTTTCTTCTAAAACACATACTCTTTAATTGAACGTTTGTCTGTTGAGTTTGTTCAATGGCCTCAGAGCCAAATCTACTTTTCGATCGGTCAAATGTTTCCCCTGTACGTTTGTGTACCAGAGGAAGTGCGCCGGGTCAGTAATTCGAGGTATTAAACCAATATAAACAAATTGCTTTTCAGCCTAATTTGTGTAGTTGAATTATTGAATAGAATAACATACAAAAAACTACTTATATTTATCAATGTTCCAAGTTTTTTATTTGTATTTTTTCATTATCAGACATACGTGTTAAAAGTCTTTGTCAAAAAGCGCATTTTTAATAATAACTAAAAGTTACAATAATTTAGATATTGATTACATTTATAAAATTCCGTGAGATAACCCAGCTGTCAAATAAAAACAGAATCGTTAAAATTAGCTTATCCAAAACAAATTCTGCGATAACATACATTAAAATTGAAAAGTTTATTGTTTTTTTTTGAAAATAGGTTAAAAAAAATGTTTTAATCAAAACTAAATTGACATTGTTAACTTAACGCTATTCGAGTTTATTTTTAGCTCAGTTTGTAGATAGTTAATGATTATTAAATTTGATAGAAAATAGGAGACATCTTTTTAATAAGCACTCTTAAAAAATATGATTTTTCAAGCACCGTGTAATACGTCAAAAAAGTGTGCACCTTCAAGTTGATTGAACTGCATGTGATTGATAAGCTACACAACAACAAAGTATGTCCTACATTTGATCGTGTGTCATTTAAAATAAGAAAATTAAATATACAATAATTATTGGTGTAGCTCTTTTTCAAAAAAAAGATTATCTAGTGTGTTTTAAGCAATATTGAGTTTAATATGCTTCATGTCGTTTAGAAGAACTATTAGAATATTAAACAGTACTGATGTATGAAAATGTGTTCACTGTCTTGTAAGTACCCCCACAGAAAAAAACTCAAATAAAGTGCAGAGAGTTTGAATCTAGCTACCAGCTAGATGTATAAATTTAATGTCGATGCAATAGGTTTGCATTTCAAAATACATTGGTGATATTACGTTAGCGGTCGGGCGTATAAACGCGATTGCCTTCAAAAACATACTATATACCGATCGTGATGGAAATATGTAAGTTCGCATTAATTTTGTTGTTTCTAAGTCTGTCTATGTCACATCTTGTTACTAGTGTGTTAATGCAATATTGCAATTTTTATAAAAATAAATGCTCTCAAAACCGTCTCACATTTGTATCGTTGAAATATGTACTTTAACACATTATGTAATAATAATTTAGGGATTTTTCATACAAAAAAAGTTTATTAGTAACAGTAACAATCTTTTTAATAAGAACATTACTTGAGATAAAATTATTTGGAGTTCAATTTGTAGGCATAGTTAATAGTGAAGCTGCCAACAATCTCTAAACTATTTATACTTGTAAATGTGCAAGCTATTGGAAGTACAGATTTTCAGTTGTTCAATTTTAGTCTATTGTTTACGCACTTGACCTAGCTGAATAAGATTGCAGTTATTGTTGTTGTGGTCTAGAACACCAATTGAAAAGATAATGTAGTTGCTGTAGAAATATCTAAAGTGATAAAACATCGATAAAAAGAAAACCGTTTGACGGTAACAACCAAAGTCATTGTGTCGACTATGACAGGGTCTAGAGATATTTACCATTTTTGCCAGCTCCCTTAATAAAAAATATATAAGATATTTGGAATTCTGTCCCGCTTTCGGTTAAAATATTGTTAGCACTTTGGCATTTTCCATCACTGACCCTGCTATATGTGTGTTTGAAGTTGTGCTATTACGCTTTATGTTTTACAAGCGTTTTTGTTCATATGAAATGACCACATACTTCACTCATCTATCTTTTATGCATTGATTTACGTCAAAACGTAGACTTAACACCTGAAAAAACCTACTTTTATGTATTTTACCTAAAAGCTTTTATACATTGCACTTAAAATTGCAATCTACATTATTCAAGTCATTATTAATTAAACCCTCATTAAAAAAAATCAGATTACTTCAAAGACATCAGCTTCAAATTAAAGTGACCTTTAATCTAACTCACTTAATAAAAGGTGTTTCTGACAAACGCCCAATTCAATTACTCGTTATCAAATTTATTTCGGTATATTACTTAGGTTTCCCATTTTATTTAGTGCACTTCACCACAGTTTTAAAAAACAAATTAATTAATTTTATTTTTATAATAACAATAACTATTTATTTATAGTTGCGCTGCTGAACAAAAGCAAACTCCTGGGTGAAGCACGAGTATATGTCTGACAAGTCTGCAACCTAAAATACATTTACCTACTTGTATTGGTTTTATTCTATTTTACCACTTTCTAAAGTTTTTTGACAGTTTTTATTGACATTTATCAGTTTGAATTGGTCCCTTTTGCTTTTTGATTGTAAAACTGTGTTGAAAACATATCCAAACATCAAAAAACTAGATATGATTTTAATTCTCTTCGCTTGGTTTCTACAATCAATTAGATTGTAATATTCCATTTTGAATGAAATTTTTGACACAAGTGAATATTGCTAAGAACACCGACTTGAATTGAGTTTTTAGGTGTTTACTTCAGCTTAATATTTTGCATTGCTTTGAAAAATTAAAACCAACTGTCAGGAGAGACAATTTAGCACTTTTTTGTAAACTAAAACCTGTTTGTTGATGTCAGAACGGAAATCATAGTTTCTGTTTTACAAAACTTTGGGCAAAATCTGCACTATTGCTTAAAAAAATACAAATTACGTTTTGAATAAAACTGATTATTCTTACA
Organism: Lagria hirta; assembly: GCA_947359425.1. Lineage (NCBI taxonomy): Eukaryota > Metazoa > Arthropoda > Insecta > Coleoptera > Tenebrionidae > Lagria > Lagria hirta. The sequence goes on along the minus strand of OX375796.1, from coordinate 26,106,926 downwards.
AATTCTCACAAATTTTAAAAATTAAAAAACTAGAGATAATAAAATAGTTGTGAAATACGCTACTCAAAAGAAAATCAAAAATATAATATAATTTTGGGTGAAAAATTGTCTTGGGATTACAATATCTGTGAAATGCGTGAAATTCAACCGTGTGTCAAACTTAAACTTGTAGGAATTGTTGAATAATATATTGAGGACACACTAATGCCGGTATTCATAGTCGTATCTCAAGCTCAAGCTTTAGTCTCAAGCAAGGACTTCAGCAATGCTCGGGGAAAAGCGGTTGCTTGCGTCATGCTGTAGTCACAAAAATAGTAATTTTTGTGTTGTTAGGTTTGACAATTATGACGCATAAACGTCATTCTGCGTGTTTATATTTACTTTAAAGTGACAGGTCGAGTAAGAACTCGATGCCGCAGGGGTCATGTCAAAAGTGTTTTGTGTTTTCGGGCGAGTACATGTCTACTGACAGAATACGTGTATGGTAACTTTATAAAATGTGCATTATAGACAAAAAAGCTGCGTTTACAAAAACAGCAAAACCCTTGTAGTCCCGCATGGACAACCCCCAATAGTGTAGAAATGAAATGCGACGGATGCCGCAATAGTGCAAGAAAAGCGAACGATCTGGACCATTATTACCTTTGCCTCAAAACACGAAAGCTGCTAAAGTGAGACCAAACAGAAGCTAGCGGAGCTCACACTGCGCGCTTTTGAGAGGGACAATGTAAGTGCAACATTAATATAAATCTTACCAAACCTTTACCCACTTTTATTGCAGGAAATGTGATGCAGAAAAATTATCAGAGTAGTTAGTAGTAGGAGCTATTCAAGAAGTGTGTAAAGATGAAAGTTTTCGGCTGCCGTTTTGTCTACTATGCTTCTGCAAACAATACCTTACACTTATAATGTAAACTAATAAAAATTTTACTTTTTTTGTACTTATTTTTAACAGTAGAAAAAGTTACAAAATAAAAATACTACACAATTATTAAATATCTGTGACTTTTATTATTATTAAAACAAAGTTTTTATTTTTGCACAAAATGGGACAAGCCCGTTAATTTTGTGTAAGTAATAATTGTCTTTCCACTAATTTAAAAAAAATCCCACATTCACTACACCGTCTTTTGTGAATCTGTAGCGACGCTTAAATTCAAAGTTGGAAAAAAAATCCAATGAGTTTGCTGCACATATCTTGTCCAACATGTCACTGTTCGTTGTTGTGAAATGCAACACATAGTACTCTTTTCAGTATTTTCCAATATCAAACGATGACAAAACCTGCAAATGGCGTCTTGAGTCGGACTTGAAACAAGTCGAGGCTCTGCTTGAGACCGACTTGAGATAGACCCAGTGCGCTTGTGCATCAAGCAACAAGCGTCCCTATGATCACCGTAATTTGCTATTTAGATCTTGAGATTTGTCTATGAATACCGATCCGGGCTTGAGATCGATCTCAAGCTCAAGATATGAATATCAGATTTCCCGAGCATTGCCGAAGTCCTTGCTTGAGACGAGATTAGCGATAAAGCTATTTCAAAACGCACGCAAACGCTTTCTCAAGCATTACCAGAGTCCTTGTTTGAGTCCGTGCCTGAGACAGACTCAAGCTTAAACTTGCGATACGACTATGAATACCGGCATAAGTGATTTAGTAAATAATGTAGTCAAACTCAAGTCTAACGTTTTCAACTTTAATTATGTGTAAAATACAAAAATTGTTTTCAGCAAAAAAAAACTCTTTACTTTATCACGCAATCTTTTAAGTAAACAGAAATAATACATTATGATACAATCAGGCCGGTCAGTGGCACTCTTCTTCTGTACAACGCTGTACATATTAAACAATTTTGCATTTGTAATAAATTTAGTCAATCTTTTTATTTGTCTAGATTTGGTGTACTTTCTGTAGTGTAAAACTTAAAAATAATTTAATCCTAATGTCAAAAACTGTACAACATTGAGTCTGCAGTGCATAAGCGTGTAAATATAAAAAAAGATAAACTTGCATATCTTTAATTATGCAGCTAAGGATTTTTAATCTCCGGCGTACATAACACAGCAAATGGAATTAGTTATTAATGTTTCCAGAAATTAAGTTTTAATTAATTTTTGGTTTCAACCCAGATATGCCCATGCAAATATGGTAATTTTTTTTTAAGAAATTTTTGTAGCAACGTTTTATTTTATATTCAAAAAAACCTTCTACGGTCAAAAAAATTAAAATTTATTTTTCAAAATACAAAAAAATGCCGTCCTACATGTAGGACGTTGGGCATATAGGTGACATATACTACATATTTACAAAGCGTTAGATGTTGAATGGTAACTGAGAAAACATTTCACATGTAAACCCTTCTTACACTTTCTACATTTTGTAGTTGTTTTTGTATGACAAAAAGCACATTTGGTTTGTTTTTTTTGAGGCATTACAAAATGATCCGTTCGAAAATGCTTGTGTTTTTTTTTTTTTTGTTGTAACAGAGTAACAGCAATTCGTCTTCTAAATTTCAGCTGGTCTAATACGCCACCAGTTTTTCTGTGTAGTTGACATGCGTTATGAACAGCTATATCTAAGCAATGAGCAATTAGAGGAAAATACCACTTTTCGCCTCTTATAGATACTCTGTACAAACTGACGTTCTGGTCACTCTTATCTACACCACCCATGTTAGCGTTATATAAATTTATTAAATGTGGCAAATTTGTCCTTAGCCGTATTTTGTCCATGTCTATTGCCGTATTATCCACAACATGAAAATGAGACAAAATGTGTTCAAACTTGTTTCGAGATAAAGCTTCCGACACCAAACTACTGCAAGTATTGGCTTCATTTTCCCAAAACATGCGTTTTCGAGGAAGTTGAACATATCTACTTAGTAGCAGAACTCCAATAAAAGCCTTCAATTCTGACATTTCAACGAACTAACTGATTTTTTTGTTGCATGTCAAAAAAAAGAGCAAATAATTCTGAAGGACTCTTTTGCTCAAAACTTAAACCGCTAGTGGCAGAAAATTCTATTATGTTTGTTGGTAAGTCCTGCTGTATCCACTCGTAGTGTTTTTTCTTTACGCTGCGACATTTTTGCGTTGACAAAGTTTTTCTTTTTTTGAGCATTTGCAGAGGAAGTTCATCTTTCGATGAATATTCATTATCACTAACAACAGTGTCCACATACATGTTTACTTCTGCAGGAGCACGAAGTTGAGCCCCCGGTAAATTATTTATATGGCATATATCTTCGTCTCCCGAATCTTCGTCAGTCTGATTCCCTGAAGTACTTTCAGGAGGTAACATCGTGATAGAGTTGACTTGTCTTTGAAACTCTTCATCATTTTTTACCATTTCAAGTGAAAGAAAATTCAAAAAAAATTTTCTGGAAAAAATGATATTATAGTAGTACTTATGCCCAACGTCCTACATGTAGGACGAACAAAATCAAAGATCAAAAAAGACATTTTAAATAATTCTATTCATATTTGTTAAATTACATTATTATTTTTTAACATTTTCTCTATAGGTTACAGTTATCAGATGAAATTTTTTTTTATATGTAATAACAGAAAAATCACTTACCTTGCAAAACGTATATGGTGATCTGCCATTTTTAAAAACACTTATATTCACAGGCTTTACACTTTAAAACAATAACTTTTCAACTCTGACCAATGCGTTCGCTTACTTCGTCAATGTTATAAAAACTGTTTGGTTGTGGAAAATTATTTCCAGATTGCAGGTTTTTGCAAGTTTGAACATAAATGCAACCGGCCTACATATAGGACGTTGGGCATATCTGGGTTTAGCAACTATTTGACAACAAATCTTTATTAGATCATGCTGATTTAAACTGCAATAGTAATTACAAATCCATTTCCTATTAGAACGTTAGAGGTATTTATTCCAAACAAATTTATTATAAAAAGTTATTTAAAAATTGAATAACAACATTATATGCGCCCCGTAAATGCTGGTGTGAATCCAGCGAGTCTTTGGTTTAAAATGGTATGTCTTGTCAGATACACAAAAAGAGCTTCTTAATGCTCCTTATAGATTTATACATTCAAATCTGGTCATATCAAGCAAAATTAAAAACGTGCGAATATTTTATCGCGGAATTGCCTGTATACCTGGCTGAATCGCATTCTCACTTTCATAATTTTGACTAGAACAATAAAATTAATCAAATATAAGCGCAAACTTTACAAAAAATATTGTATGTAGATGTAGATGATAATAACGCTATATTAAAAGAAAAAAACTAGAAAGAGATTGAGAATTTGTATAAGAAGCTGATAACAAAAATAAATGGTTGTAAAGAAATGAATGAAGAAAACGTATATGGCTACAACAGGATGGACCATCATACTAAGTAAGGATTCTAGTCGATTAGAAAATTCAGGAAAAATAAGAAAATGATTTTGAAGAAGAATTAGAAGCTCAAAAAATAACACTGATGGGATAGGTGCTATAGAAATAGCCCTACTATACACCGAACAGCAACCAACAGATGTATTTTTTCCGAAACCATGGAAATACGACTATGCAGCTCAGCAAAGATGTTCTCCTATGAAACATACTTCTTTCGCCATATTTTTTGAAATAATATTTTAAAACCCAACAGATTTACATATTATGCAACTCAATAACAAAAATTAATAAATAAATAAATTATAATAAGTGTTTTTAATATAGAAACATATTACATTAGCATTTCTCGATTACCTACCTAAAGTTCGGTTTACATAAGACGGGATAAACGAGACTTTACTGTAGTTCAATTTCAATTAAAAGATTGTTTATCTGTAGATATTAAATAATCTATACTTGATTGCGTGGGTATCAAATTGTTGTGCATAAGCGACAAAATCTATGAACAAAGTAACATATGTCCTTCTATATTAATTTAAAAAAAATATATTTTTATTATAAAAAAGTATTTGTGATACCATATTACAAATAAGATTTTATAGTAAAAATTATTAAAATATTGGTTCAGACATAGCAAATTGACCACTTAAAATCTTTTATTGATATAAACTACATATTAATAGGTGTGTGTTTTGCTGTAACAAGTTTCTGATGTTTGTTTGTGCCAATTCTAGTCTATAGTCTCATTGAATTGATTTATTAGTATCAATTTTTGATAAAAATTAAAAATAAACTTCTGAATTATTATTCAAGACTCAAAGTGATCTGATTGATATAATAACGTATTTACATTAAATATCAAGTTGATATTGTAAGATCACACTTGTTTCTTGAATTATATGCTTTGAGTTAAACTTACAACAGTTGAGATAATTTGGAAAACTAGAGCATTCTTTACGTTGACCAATGCTTTAGATTTTTTACAGTTAATAATGTAGAATGATAAATTACGCTAATGACAGCATTTAGCTAGGATATAACTGTTTCGATTTTTAAATTATTAATTATTCGATAAACTACTTCCACTGACGATACAAGATTATTGTATTATTGTATTGTTTGTCTCATTAGTGAGACCTATTCTTGAATATGGGTGTGTGATATGGTCACCTTATTACATTACGCATTCTGAAAGGTTTGAGAAAATCCAGTATAAATTTTTTTAAATTATCAAATGGAAAATCCCGCAGTTGGTAACGGTAAATTACCAATCAAGTCTTGATTATTAAGGACTTTCGTCTTTAGAGTCTAGACGCAAATATTTATGTATTTGCTTTGTTTTTAGTTTATTGAATAATAAGTTTGACGCACCTGAGCTATTAAACTCTTTTGAATTTCAATTTCTCTAAGATCCGTTCGTATATTCCATCTCCAAAATGCTTCTGCTAATAAAGATTTACACTCGTCATTGCAAAATATTTTAGCAACATGCAACGAATATTTATCTGAAATAGACTTTTTCATATACAGATCTTACACAAAATTTAGACAAAAATTAAAACATGTAGATTGGTAGAGTCTGTATGTTTAGTTTAATTTATTTATATTATTAGTGTAGCCATTTATATACTTTATTTTAGTTTGCTTAGGTTAAGATACTATTTGAATGTAAGAAAGGGACAAGGTTGTATACCGTTGAAATAAAGCATTATTATTATTATATTATTATTATTCTTATTATTGGTAAATAGACAAGACAACATCATAAAAAAACTGTCATATACAAATCAATTAGTAATATTTTAATTTGTTTTGTATATAATTTTGATAAGATTAAAAAAATAAAATTTTAATTGCAGAACTTTAATACAGCATGATTATAATTATTAAACACAGAAAACTGCAGAGGCTAAAGCCTGTGATGCAGCATACGTAAGCTGATTTTAGTTAATATTCAACAATTTTAAAGTTTAGTTAGTTGTTGTTTGTTACTTAGACTTAACTAGCTAGACTTAACTGATGAATTTTAAGCAATGTTATCTAACTGTATTTTGAAGGCGTATACGTTGTTAACCGATACTTTATTTTGATCCAAGCTATTCCAACTGTCAAAACAGCGATTTGTAAGAAAATTCTGCCGGTACCTGGTTTTAAACGCTTCTTTTTAAACTTTAAAGCTGTGTCCTCGCAATCGACTGTCTGAAGCCAATTTGCAGAAATCTTGGCATTCACTTGGGAATATTCCATGTGTCAGCCTAAACATTAGAGTCAGGTCTGCTCTATTTTGTCGACTGTGAAGCGTTGGTATTTTAAGACAGCGCAACCGATCTTCTTAGTTTAATTGTTTTACATGAGTATTTCATCTAGTCACTTCGTGCTGCACTCTGTTCAATAAATTTTTGTCTCTCTGCAAATGTGAGCGTTAGACCGGAACAGCAAAATCTAAGTAAGGTCTTACGTACAAACAATATATTTGTCTGCACAATTCAACCGATGGATGTGGAAAAACCGTTTAAAACAAATATATCATTTTTCTAGCTTTACTCGCTACCGCCATGGATTGATCAGACTAACTCAGCTTATTGTCTACTATAAGACCAAGGTCTTTATGATTTGTTTTAGATGGTATTATGTCGTCATTAAAATTGTATGTGAGGTAAATGTTATTATTTCCGCAGTGCAAAATGCAACATTTAGAAATGTTGATTGGAATACAAAATTTTTTACTCCAGATTGCAAATTTGTTCAGTTTTTCCTGCAAATCTACACAATTTGGATTGCCAAAGATTTTTGTATCATCTGCGTAGGCAGAACAGCAGTTACCAAGTGAGATCAGAAGATCTGTTGTGTAAATCAAAAAAAGAACTGGACCTAGAACCGATCTTTGTGGCATACCGCTAATAACACGTGTTTTTGTTGAAAGTTTGTTTCCGACTTTGACGCAAAAGCTTCTGTTTGTCAAAAATGACCTTAACCAAATAATGAGTTTGCCTGATATGCCGGTTGACTGTAGCTTGTTGATCAGTAGATCATGAGGTACTTTATCAAAAGCATTGCTAAAATCAAGGTATATTATATCTAATGGTTCTCCTTAGTCAAGAATTTTTGTACATTCATTTACAGAGGAGATCAAATTTGTAACTACCGATCGTCTAGGGAGGAAACTGTGTTGCTGATTAAGAATAAAATTTTTTGATAGTAAATAGTCGAGCATTTCTCTGACATAATTGTTTATATTATCTTGCAGTTCACAGAGACGTAAGACTCACTGGCCGGTAATTTGCAGGATTTAGTTTGTCGCCTGATTTAAGTATTGGAGTCACGGTTGCATTTAACCATTCTACTGGCAGGTTGCCAGTTTGCATTGACGCTGTTATAATGTTTGATAATGGTACTGATGCAGTGGCTGCACAAAGCTTTAAAAGTTTTGAAGGCAATAAATCCGGTACAGAAGCTGTGTCAGTTTTACGTGTTTTAAAAAAAATTTCTTCAGTAGCTGGGAGGGAATTTAATATCAAGTACACCAGTAGATTTCCTCCTCAACTTGTCCAAGCTGAAACTTAGAAATGATAAATGTTGAGTGAATGACTTGGTAAAAATTTCAGTAAAGCAATTGGCCGCTGCAGCGCGATTCCAACATAATTCTCCGTTTCAAGCATATTTCTTCTAAAGTTGCAATTCCCTACGTACGTGCAGATTTCATGAAGACTTTCTGAACTTGTAATTTGTTTCGAAAAAAAGTAAAATTTTCGGCTCGTGATAAAGCGTCCCGCAGTACGTAGGGAATTGCAACTTTAGAAGAAATATGTTTTCGTAAGAATAAAAAACTTTTGGTTTTTGAAGCAGTGAATTTTCATAGTCAGCTTTAGCGTGTTTTAATTCTCGTTTTAAATTATTTGAAAATAATCGGTGCGCCGCAAAGTTGTTGGCATTTAGGTTTTTTTTATATATTGTCCATAGTCTTTTTTTGAATTTAATTTTTTCCAACAAAAGGTTACTAATCTAAGGGTTTTTAATACCTGTTTTAAACCCGTTTTTTTTAAACAGTTTTTGTATTTTTGTTAACTGAGTTTTGCAAAGTGGACGCAAAAATGTTCTATTGCTGTTGAACAGAAGTCGTTGTTAATGTCTAAGATTTTCCAATCAACTCTTGATAAGTCGCGGTTAATAGCTGCGTAATCTGTTATCTTAAAAGTTTTATTCTCGCAATCAGTAGAATATAGAAACATCTGCAGATAAAACTCAGTTTTAACATAATCAGAGTTGCCGATTGGACTAGACAGTTTACAATTTATAACTAAATTGTTGTCTGACAAAACTACTGACACTAAAACTTCTGACACTAAATCCAAAAGAGAGGGATGTTGGTCATCACGATATCGAGTAGGTTCTTTATTTATTTGAGTAATGCCATGTTCTATTATAGTATCTATAAATTCGTTGTCGCTTGGTAACGATGCTGTAATATGGTTATTTGTTCAGTCTATGGTAGCAAAATTGAAATCACCTACTAATATTAAGTTAGTGTATTTATTTCTTAAATCTTTAATCATATAGAATAAAAGAATGTCACTATTTAGAGAATTTAAAGTTGATGTTTTCGAAGGCCTGTACCTACAAGCATCCAAAAACAAAAGTAAAGTTTTAATTTTTTAGTTTGAGTAATAAAAAGTCATACGGTTTAATAGATAAGTTAAGGTAATAAGTTAAGTTTAGTTTTAGAAAATTTGTTCAGAAATAGATTCTTTTAGATAGACACATACGCTTCCGGCTCGTGTAACAGTAGCCATCAATAATTGTAATTAGGCTGTCCGGTATATAAGAATTTAGCTAACTCTCTGATAAAGCAACAATGCCAGGGGACGTATTTGTTATTTCGAGCAATAAATCGTTAATTTTTGGAAGAATAGCGGCAATGTTTGTATACATTATTATAATATCAAAGAGTTGGTTATCTAGTTTTTTTGTTAAGTGATGATCTGAGACAAATTATTGATGTATCTTATTGTCAAGTCTTTTTTGCCATCGTTCGTCCGTTTAATCAATTCTTCCCGAAGTAATTTTAGCTGTCTCAGTTGTTGGTGGGTTTTGTCATCTTCAATAATGACTTTTTCAAAAACGGGATTTTTTAGCAGCGCTGATTTTCTGTTTAAACAAATCCGCGCCACTGTAGCGCTTTTAAAATGCACTTTAATTAACCCTGGTTTAGTTGCCGATAGCTTTCCCAGACGGCAAACATCATCCGGTGATACAATCAAAGACGGATCTATTTCCTCAAGAATATCATTTACCATATCTACATCATTTACTTGACCGTTATGATTAAAAATTTAGATGTGTTGTTTTTTGGACTTTTTAACATTCAAATAATTGTTATTGACAAGTTCATAATAACTATTTATTAAAATCACAACCACGAGAGCTTGCTTGAGTGGCCTAATTTTTCTTGAGTGATTTATTTGCTGTTAAGACACGAGTACAATACATAGCTTTATCCAACATCTCTTCTCCCTGTAAAAGTTTTTAAAAAAACTATCAAAACTTAAAAATGTTATATCTCCCAAGATCAGTATAGTCTATGATTTGGTTGTCATGTTGTTGTTGACAACAAACTTATTTTTTGAGAAAATTTTTGCAACGGAATTGTTTTGGCGTCACATTGTTAGAAATAATAACTTTCTCAAAAAATTGCAAAAAATGTTGAAGAAGACACATCGAGTATCCTATCCAAGAATTCCAGGGACGCTTATTACTTTTTATTAATTTTTAATTATTAATCTAATAATTTATTAATCTTTCAAATTACAGGCTGATGATAAATTAAAAATTGCTCCTAAATTTGGATCAATTTTTTGCTCAAGTTTTTCACCCAGTACTACCTCGGAAAATGTGATTGACTTTGTTAAAAAGACCTTCCCTGAGGTGTTGTGCGAAGAGGTTCAATCTAGGTACCCGAAAAGTTATAACAATTTTAAAGTATCCGTGTATGTATCAAATCTGGAAGCTATCTTAAGTGAAGAGTTTTGGCCAGAAGATATTTATTTTAACAAGTTTTTTTATCGAAGAAAGTCTTTGCCAGGAAAAAACTAACAAGTACTGACTATCAGAAGAAACAAAATTTATTAAACTCAGTAACTCATAAAGTCGATGTAAATTCTACTTCCCTTAACATTTTTCATATCAATATACAGTCTATAAAAAACAAGTTAGAGGAGGTAGAATTGTATTTTTGTAACATAGAAACCATTACAAACAGCTATGATGTAATAGGGTTTACTGAGCACTGGCTTGCTGAGCATGACTTGTATCTAATTAATTTTCCAAACTACAAATTAGCATCATTTTTCACTCGCTCTGCGCATACTCACGGCGGGGTTTTAATTTTAGTTAAAGACGAGATCAATTTTAGAGCGAGAAAAGATATTGAATTATTGTCTAAAGAAATGGTATGCAAACTAGCTGCTATTGAAATTGTAGGTTCAAACTTGTTGATTGTGACGATCTATAGACCTCCCTCCGGTGACTTCATTGTGTTCCTGAACATATTAAATGAACTTTTTATAAAATGTAATATTGACAAGAAACAGCTGATTTTGATGGGTGATTACAATGTAAATTTCAATTCAACCGACGTTAAAATGTCTAAGTTAACGGATCTTATATCTTCTTTTGGGTTAGTGATTACTATCTACGAAAACACCCGTTTTAACAATTGCTTGGACAACATTTTAACAAATACTTGCTATGATTATGACACAAGAGTTGTGGAGACTCACCTTGCTGACCATAAAGGTATTGAAATAAATCTAAATGTTAATGTACAATATAATATAGTCAAATGTTTTTATAGATCTTACTCATCGGAAGATTTCTATAAATTTTATAAGGCGTTTGAAAACATAAGTTTCGATTTTATTAACTCTAAACATACTTGTGTGCACTATAAATGTGAAAGGTTCCTTAAAATCTTAACAGACGAAATTAAAAATTGTTTTCCCTTAAAAGAAAAACTTGTTTCAAAAATCAAAAAATTAAAATGGTTTAGTAAGGATCTTATTGATATGAGAGACAAATTAAACTTTTTGAAAGCTGCAGTAGACCAGTATCCAACATTGAATAATAAAATTACTTATAAAAAATTTAAAATCAAGTATAGAAAAATGATCAATGAACACAGAACAAACTTTAATGATAAGTATATACGAAACGCTGACAACCTAGCCAAAAGTTGTTGGAAAATAATCAATGTTTGCAGAAATAAAAAATCACAGAATGATAATACCTCACACTTAAGTGCAAAAGAAATAAATGATTTTTTTACAAATGCTGCATTTAACATTGTAAAATGTATTCCAAATATAAATATTGATCCTTTAAAAAATGTACCAAGTGTTCATTCAGCAAACCAATTTGAATTTGCAGAAATCAGTTTTAATGATCTAAGAGATGTAATCGACAGTTTAAAAACAAATGATATTTACGAAATAAACACTACGTTTGTTAAGCGTATAAAAAATCTTATAATAGTGCCTTTTACTAAAATTATAAATCTTATTATAGTAAGTGGGACTTACCCAAACAGTTTTAAAGTATCTAAAGTAATTCCAATTCATAAAAAAGGTGATGTAAATGACACAAACAATTATCGACCTTTATCTTTAATTCCAACACTTTCTAAAATAATTGAAAAGGTCCTAAAAGCTCAACTATATAATTATCTTGAAACAAACAATATCCTCTCAAACTCACAGTTTGGTTTCCGAAACAATAGATCTACAACTTTAGCTTTAAACACAGCGCTCTTAAAAATTTCTAAAAATTTTGAGCTTGGAACTTATACTAGGCTTACTATGTGTGATCTTTCAAAAGCTTTTGATTGTGTCTCACATACTATTCTTCTAAATAAACTAAAAATCTACGGTCTTGGCACAACCACACTGAAATTATTAAGTTCCTACCTGGATGAAAGGAAACAAACAACCTACTATAAAAAAAATTATTCCCAAACTTCCTTAGTAAGGTATGGCGTTCCACAGGGTTTGGTGTTAGGACCATTATTGGTTCTAGTCTATATAAATGATCTTCCACTCAAATTTTCAAACGACCGGATGATTCTTTTTGCGGACGACACAACTATTTTAAATACAAATAGTAATTTAGAAGATCTAAATAATGAAATGAATAATACACACTTTGCGGTTGAACAATGGTTTAAATCAAACAAGCTTAGTTTAAATGCTAGCAAAACAGAAAGCATTATTTTTTCTCTGAATCATAGAACTACAATAAAAAAGTCTGTTAAACTTTTGGGAATTACTTTAGATTCAAAACTGACTTGGGAATCTCATATTGAAATACTAGCAGTCAAACTATCTAGAACTGCTTACACACTGAAAAAAATTAGCAGCATTGTCTTCTTCTCAGTTGTCAAAATGGCATATTATGGTCTTTTTCAATCTGTTTTTACATATGCGATCTTGTGTTGGGGGCATAGTTGCCATTCGGAAAGATTATTTAAAATTCAAAGAAGAGTTGTAAGGTTCATTACAAATTTGGGAAATAGAGATGATGTAAAATCTAAATTTACTCAAGAAAAAATTCTCACACTACCTTGCGTCTACATTTTTGAGTGTTCAAAATTTATGAAAAAAAATCTTGACTTGTATGAAAAAAACGGTGATATTCATCAATATCACACGAGAACAAAAGATGGTATTGTCAAAAAGTTTTTAAGAATCTCAAAAAGTAGAAACTCAGGTAATTATTATAGACCAACTTTCTTTAATAAATTACCCACTTCCATCCGAAAACTACCTTTTAACAAGTTAGAATCCTACATCAAAAACGCACTAATCGAGAAGACATATTACTCTATAAATGAGTTTTTAAATGACGATACTCCTTTTGAGTAAAATAGTTGCCAGTTTGACTTTTAAATTTTGTATGTTATTGTGTTTTTTGTTTGTTTTATTTCATACATATGAATATATAACATATATAATATACAATGTACATATTGTAACAAGTGGTTTCTATGTTTATCTCTATGTGTTATTTAATTTATGTACTATATTTTATGTACTTTTGACTTGTGCAAACCTCTGTTGTAAAGCATGAATAAAGTTCTATTCTATTCTGATGTGTCAGGTGGGTCTCGATGTTATGGATTATAGAACATGTCAATTGATAACCTAGATGATAAAGGTTTCTAAATGTTGCTATCTGTACCAGATACAAAAACATATGTTACACGTAGCTTTACGATTATGGAAAAATGATTTGCAGTTAATGTGCTGGATATTTGTAGAAAATATCCGACTTTAGAATATTTCTCACAGCAGGTTGTTTTTGTGTTATAGAAATAAGAAATGCATATTATAACCAGTGGGAATAAATAGTCTATCGAAAATACCATCAGTAGTAGCTGATTTTTTTAAATTACCAGAATCAGAGTCTTACACAATACACAGTATAAGACGCACATCAGCGAGTTTATTGTCCAACGCTAGAGCCCATCTTAGTATAGTCATAGACTAAGTAAACCTAGCCACGCATATGAGAGAAGTGTAACACAGTTGGGTTATGGGTAAGACGGGCGCGAGGACGGGTACCTATTGGCTAAAAACTGAATCTTTAAAATGTGTGAATAGTTGTCAAGAAATCTGTTCTATTATGTAAACGGCCTTTACTCATGCATGGAAATAGATAAGGTGTATGGGTATGAAACCTGAAACCGAATATATTTGCCGTGTTTGTTTTGTCAGGCTGGGTAGCGAGACTCGTAATAATAGTATATTGTAAACCTAGGCAGCAAAGTGGTATCTTTCCAGGCTCAGAGAAGATATAGCGAGCCAAAGGCGAGCTTGGCTACTTCTCAAGGCCTGGAAAATCACTTTGCGGTCGTGCTTTACACATTATTTTTTATCCAACACAAATTACCTTATAATCGAGCATTATCTTAAAATTGATTTGAGGTTATTACTGTCAATCGCCAATTAAAAATGTCAAACTTTGACAGATGTCAAAAATTCATGGATTACTTTACTGTCGTGGTTTACACAATTCATCTTACACAAAAGTAGTTTTTTAAAATAAAATTGACGTTTATAAACAGTCAATGTCATTTAAAATTTTAACATACCTTATAAATAGTTTGACGTTTAGAGTGTTCTTGGTGCGGAAATTTTATTTTTCTTATAACAGCGACGCCTGGCGGAGAAAATCAGATTTTTTTTTCTCGGCTAGCCAAGAAAGTTCATCATTTCTCGCCTAGCCTGAAAATAATGTACTTTCTTGGCTGTCGAGAGGCGAAAAAGTTTCATTTTGAGTGTGTGTAGGATAAAAATAAATGTGTCTATACTGTATTCATTTTCAAGAAAGAGTGCATCAAAACAAACGCATGCAGGCTCCACGTGCTCATATCTATGAAGTGGAAGATAGTCGACGATTTTTTAAACAGGGCAGGCTGCAGAAAAAATCGTTTATTCTTTTTTAGATCAAGTTGTTTTCAATAAATGATAATAAAATAACTAATTTGAGTAAATTAAAAAAAATTGTTTAATATTTCAGTAACAAAACATTTTTGTAAATTGGTCTTAAGGTTTTAAACTTAATTTGGTTTGAATAATACAAAAAAAATATATAAATTAAAATCACAAAACTACCACTTAAGGATTAATATTTCATAAACAAAAATTTTCGCACAGCAACTAATGTCATCTGGCAAAATTATACTTTCAAAAGTTTAATTAATAAAGTTATGTTACTATTTAAAAATTTAGTAGAGCTAATTAAATAATAATTATAGTTTCTAAAATTTATAATTAATTTTGTGTATTGGTACTTGCAATAAAAATCAGTATGAATTTCATAATTATTAATTGATAGTTAGCTGAGTATCATAAAGCCGTAAAGTTTACAATTTAAACGCGATAAAAAAAAAGACAATTGGTTAAATAGTTAGTTTATTGGTTTAGAGTTTCTTAAAATAAGATTAGGTAAAAATTACTGAAGAATTCTATCTGTTTTTATATGTCTACCTGTCATTAAGTAATCTTGTCAAACTAACTTTAACTACAATTAAATTACAAAAACCAACATTAAATATTCTAATTCATCAAAGAAAAATTGGTACTTTCTCTCACTAATACCTATCAGTTGCACCTAAATTTTTAAAAATAGTCATTCAAGGCATTTCATATCATCATTTGTCATACATAAATCTATTAGTTTATTTGTGAAGGGGTAAAACTGAACAAAACAAAAAATTAAAAGAATCTGGAGCTGCCCCACGTGTTGACTACATGTTATTAGATATTGTCGCAGTTAATCAGGTAGTGTTGACCGTTTTGGGTTTGGAGTGAATGCAGTTTATTTCATCTTTAAGGGTTATTTATCTCATGTCTGAGTTTTAAATTAAAGAAATAATAATAATAATGAATACAGTAGAACCGATTTTAATTCATGAGGAGTAATTTATTCGTTTTACAATCAGTTTTGATTTTAATTCCTAATTACAAACAAGCAATAAGAAATAAGGGGTAAATAAAATTGAGAAATTAAGAGAATTGAATATTTAAATTAAAATTAAAACATGTAAAATTAATTTAGAATTACATTTGCAAAAAAAAAATAATCTGACACAACAAAGTGAAAACAAAATAAAAACCTAATAGAAGTTAGTTTTGAGTATTTAAAATTTCTTAAATTAAAGTTTGACACTCGAAAATAATTATCAGCGATGAAGGAAACTGTAGTAATGATTGTTAGTTTAAGACTCTTATTTTCTATTATTTTTCTTCAAACAATCAGTAGGCAGTAAATAGGAAACTTGTTCTTTAAAAGCAATTATCATTTTTTAAATTATTTAAATTATATTACAAATGTAGAAAAAAACAACAATTAAAACTAAATTGATATGATTGGTTAACATGCTAAAGCATAATTTTTAATTTAGTCAGACGCTGTTAGTTTTAGTTGAAAGTTGATTAAAAAAAAAGAGGTAAATTATGTAGTTAGAAACGTTTAAATGTTAGTCCTGTTTCAGTCAAACTATTTAAACTTTCAAAATACACTGCTCCTACTCTTCTTAAAAAAATTAAATAAATGAAAACATTTTTAATTTTGAAAACAGAAGTTTTAATAAATGTCTTGTCAATTGGATAAATAAGAGACCAAAATGTTTGAATTTTAAATAGTAAACACGTAAGTGCTGACTCAATTAGTAAATTGAAAATTTGACAAATTAAAACATAAATGATTAAAAAAAAATATATAAAACAATTCAAAAATAAAATTAGAGTTTAATTTTTCAATCTAAGAGGATTCAAACAAGAACTTAATTATATTAAAGCAATAATGTTTACCTCAAATATCGTATAAGTATTTCATTTTAATAGTTTTAATAGTTGGATGACTTGACATAAAATTACATCGGTTAAGTAATAATTAACAACTAAAAAGTAAATATACGTTAGAAACAACTAAGGGTATTCATGACTTATAACTTTGACTATTGACTAAAAGAAAAAAAAAACAACAAAAGAAGAAAGAAAGAAGATAAACATGAGAAATAATTGGGTGAAGTTAGCAACTGATAACGTGTGCACACAAATCAAGAAAAACTATAAGAAACAGAAGCAATTGCTAAATTACATCAAAGATTATAAATAACAAAAAAAGGTATACCTTATCAACGATTATGAGATCTCAAAAATTAAGAAACAGCACAAAAATAAAATGAAGACACAAAAAAAAATGAAACCAAAACATCTGTACAAATACAAGGATTGGTGACAGATAGAACTTAGAACAAATAAAACTTAAAGAAGAGACAGTTGACTGTTGACGTAGACAAACTCAAATGGGGTTAATTTTATCTGCTTTTGATACAGTATTGCTATTTATTTATTATGGAAAAACAGTTAACTGTTATTTAATTCAATTTATTTGTTAAAATTCAGCAAAACGCAAGATTAAAATTAAAAAGTCTCACACGTCATCATAAAAAGGTGCTGAATAAAATAATTAAGGAACTGATCAATTAGTAACTTATTAAAACCGGATACGGAATAGTATCAACAACTAACCGGCTTATTTCCTTGATTATATTCTGTTAATTTGAAAACTAGACAGGTAGACGTAATTTTTCTCTCACCTACACTAAATGAACCCGGCCCATATACAACAGCTGTATTTATTTTTTATACAGCAGAGTTTTTCTTTCCTTACCCAAAAAACTTGTATTTATTATAAATTGAAATCAAAATTTCCTTACGTTACGCAAGTAATCAATATAAATTTGAATTAAAATGCCAACTTATATTGTTTGTTTTGCCAACATTTTTTGTGAAATTTTTCTTTTAGAACCAATATCTCATGCGGACAGCAAAATTTATTAAAAAATATTATAGGTTCAAAGATTTATTACCGATTTCTAGCGAACTAAGTCCAAATTAATTCAGCTACCGGCTATTCTAAATAAAAAACATACAAACGAAAACGCAGGGAGGCTATCAACTGACATTTAAATGTATAGACTAAAAGCTCTCAGTGAATATTTATAGGGCAGCGCTTTACTTCTGCTGACCTGTTCCAAGTTTTGAGATCGATTTTAGATTAGGGTACGACAGTTTTCCACGTCGTTTGTTCAATTATTACTGTGATATTATACATAGAAAGCTACTAAATGTATGATAATGTTACGTTTTAAGCAGAAACGTATTAAAAGATGATGCTAAAGATCTTGAGTATCCGGTTCGATAGAACAACCATTCTCTAACGTTCATATCTATTGATATCGATTAAAGAATAACAACAATTTAAGAAAAATGTTAATAATTGATAAAATTCTTCAATTACTAAATGTGACGTGAAGGAATGAACTTGAAGGAGAAACTGAACTTCAATAGGTTTTGTACAAGAATTAGAAAAAAATTAGTATAACTGAATGTAATAAATTATTTTTATGCAATACAAACACTTGTTTTAATTGTAGGAAGAATGCTGCTGAATTAGTAGAGAAAAACGCAAGCAACATCTATCGTGCCATCCTGCTTGCTATGTACTTCTGAAAGCAACAATTTTCTTCAAACATTCCTCTTTGAAATAGGAAAGATTGCCTGGGTCGTAAAAAAATTGCTAAAAAGTGGTTTTATAAAAAAAAAACACATATTTTTTTCTAAAACTAAATAAAAGGCAATAAATCAATTAACCAGGCTAGCCAGTTAACTTAAGCTATTGTCTATAAAGTTAAAAAGTGTTATATAAAAGTTGTCGTTTGTTCTGAATCAACTTAAAATAAAAGTGGTAAATTATTCATAGTCGGTAACTGTAAAGGCAAAAATATATTCAACAAACCGAGTTCGGGATATTTGACAAAATACCTAAAAAAGTTTTTAAACCTTAGTTTTTAGAAAATTCAATTTTTTAGCTGAATAATCTTAGAAAATTAAATAAAAAAAACGAACGTTTTTTTTAAGGGTAAAGAAAGAAATGATTAAAAAATATAGTTTCAACATATAGACCAAGCTCATTGCATTCAAGTTAGTAGAAAATAAACAACAAAGTGCAATCAAGGAAATACACCAGTAAGTTTTTGTTTTCACTCACCGAATTTATTAATTTTATACCTAGTCTGTAGTCTGTAATAGTTTTGATACGATACTAATTAAATAGTTCTAATAATTGTTTCAATAGCCAGTTATTAAAATTAGTTGAAATTTTAAATAGCCTAAGAGACAAGAAAACTAATTCTTTAACTATCATGTCATATTAAAACTATGCAATTTAGCATTATGCAAATAAATAAAAATATATTTTTTTTCATTCAGATAATTATCAATATAACAAAGATTTAGATGTATAAAAAGGTTGCAAATTAAAAATATTGCCTGTGCTTGTATGACGTCATTTGCAACTATTTTTCAAATTCGCCAATAAGTTTGAGATCGTTAAATAAAAAAAAATTAATGTCTTGACGGCAGTTATACAATATTTTTTTAAATGAAAGTGAAACACTATCTATAATGTCTAAATTTTAAATCTAAAAAAACTATCATAATAAAAAAATTTAAACTATAACAAGACATATAGTTATTTTTATTAACAATTGTTTTCAAGATAAAACAAAATTGCTGGTCGGATATCTGAGTTATCACATTAGCGTTTTTTTTTCTAAATGTTTATCTGAGATATGCATTATTATCTATATTTTGGTTGTTACTAACGCAATAAATAACAGTAATAATGTCAATGCGAATGCAGTAAATGCATTGAACAGTAAAAACCGCTGGTAAGTGGCAACCAAACCGCTGCGTTTTAGTGAATACCGTTACATCATCACTGATTACCCGGTCTAAAAAATAAGCAGAGCTTCTTTCTAGTCTTGCAAGGTCATAACTCAACATGATTTGTATTATTTATTATTATATCCTAGTAATGTTTTATTTTTGGTTAGCTTAAATTTATTCAAATTTTGGACTCTACCGAACTGTATTGCCAAAGGTTTTAATATTTTATCGTTGTCATCAGTGCTCATAGAATTAAAGATAATTGAAAATTTTAATTTCACATGTAAGGGGTATTTTTTGACGCAATTTGCATAAGAATAATAGTGAATACGCAGGGATAATTATAACAATATAATTAATTTAACTATTTTCATCTAAATACAATACTTGTCAGACTGTATTACCACATTCTTTTTCTGATTATAAATTTAACTTAAATACTGCATAAATACAAGATTAACAGACTATAGCATGATCCACAATCTACTACAACTCACCCCCTTTGTGGACGCCGTTGATAAACCTCTTTGAATGAATTGAACGGATTAGATTAACCATACAATCAATGAATCATACTTATCAAGTAACTCACCGGGGGCTAAGACAATTTTATTCCATCCTAGCTTTGCGGAGGACATCCTGTGCTACGGTGACTTTGCTGTTTCTATCATATAGATCGGACTCCATAAACTTTATCTTTCTCTCTGCTTTTATCTTCTTCAACTAATCTTCTGTTTTCGGTACGTATGTGAGAAGTCCTAGAGACATTCTCAAGCCTGCACCTAGATATAAAAATTGAGATAGCTATTGTCTTCAGTGTTTCCGGCAAAAAAAATAAAAAAAAAATTAAAGAAATTGAAACGTGAGAACACTGAAGCTTTCTATTGCCACAATAAGAACCCCACCTACAACCGTTTTTAGCAACAAGGCACCAGTCTTGGCGCAAGCACCAAACTCAGCCTCAAAAATCTCTCCAATCTTCTTAAAAAATTTGAGACGCTAGATCGCAACCGAAAAACAAGATTTATTTCAAGATCGGCGTCGAGAGCCAAATAATGAATGTTTGCGATATTAATAAATCAAGGCTGTCCACACTAGTTCTGCTCTACGAGCGGCGTATGCGTCAGATACAACGTACTGGTAAAAATACCTTAGCAGAGACAGTCGTTTAAAAGCTACTAAGTAATAAAGAGCTGCTTTGTATCAATGTTGAGTGTTAAATGTTTTGTTAACCTCAAATCATGTCTTAGATTTACATAAACGTTCAAATCATCAGAAGTGGGATTTAGCTTATGTATTACAATGAGCTTTTGTGTTTGCTAAAAAGGCTAAACAGAAAAAATTTTGAGAATTTTTATGTTACGAACATGAGTGTGGTTGTAGCTTGCTTATCATCGGATGTGCCGATCCTGCCAATGCCATAAGTGAATCTACCACACGATAATGACTCATTTGACAAAAAGAAAAACAAATATCATCTAAAAAATTTGCAACCACCGGAACCAAAGCGAGCGAAGATATCGTGGCAAGAAACGCTAATATTTCTTGTGGCTGCCTAACAACAACAATTGGCAGAATTGATACGTCATTCGAATATGGCGCTTGAATCAACATCTAATCTATCATCAGTAGTTGACGACAGCATCGTTCAAAATTTTTTAAATGTTCTCTTGCAACTAAAATAAAGGTCGAATTATGCATAAGCAATGTTTTAATAATTGCTAAGACTAGTAAAAACGGAACATATCATTACTACTGCGATTGAAGACCAATACAACGTATCTAGACTGAGTTTTGCAAGAACCTGATAGTTGCTTTTCCAAATCGCAAAACTGGTGCACGTGCACAGCTGCGATTCTACGCAGTGATGATTGCAACTCGGTAAGCTATTATAGCATTCCAAAATTTAGCAATCAGTTGCTTTAGTCGGAATTTTCTTTGGAAGGCCGTGCTGAGCATGGTAGAATATCGTCTAGATCACGGTAAAGCTCAAGCTACCATACGAATGCATAGACCTGCCGATGAAAATGAAGTGCAAAAATTGCTTAGTAGTGCCGGTCGAAAACCTCGAGGAATACAGAACACGCGTTCTGGTAAATCATCGAACGAATATATTGCAAAAATCGTGAAAAAATCCCGAAGGGAAAATGTTTTTGATAAGATCAAGCGGTCATCATCAACACAGCTGTACCTCCAACGTGAATAAAAACAAGGTAAAATCAAGCAATAATCAAACAATTGAAACAGAAGGTGTACTACACCTATGTTTACAATGCAAGAAAATTGGTCACACAAAGCAAAGCTGTTGGTTTAAACACGGTAGATCAGAGAAAGTATTGGTTTTGAAACCATAACATTTAAATACAACACCAAAGCAAAAATAGGCTACATTATTGTGCAAAAACAATGTTTTTAAATTTAGTTATCTCGTTGATAGTGGTAAAAACTCTAAAAGTTTCACTTGAACCAAATACTGATAAGTGCGCGTTTACTGGCATCGAAAGACAAATTATTTATTCTCTAGGTGTTTGTAACCTAATAACCGTTTTACCAAATGTCGCACCGTTTTATCAAATGTAACTCTTAAAATACGGTACTTGGTTGTACCCGAAAATAAAATTCCGGGTGAAATCCGATATGATAATTTGTTGGGATGTTTCAAGTCAACCTTGTTTACGCATCGAAAAATCAACAGCTGGTCTTGAGTTACACCATGACTTGCGCAATATTATCAAAGTATTCGTGGTTAGAAATAAGCATTGTGTTAAAATCAATCAGTTGACATGTCTGAAAACAAAAAATTAAAATTAGAATCCATGTTGACAAATTGCCAAAACAACACACCTGATCACATCATCTCAGGTACAATAAAGATACGATTAAAGAACACTTCTCCCGGGGCTTGTTATTCTAGACGGTTGGCTCATGAAGAACTACGCTAAGTGCAGCAGATTTTGAGTGAATTTTTACGCGAAAGTCATTCAGATTATGCTAGTCCGATTGTGCTAGTAAAAAAAAACGATGTGAATTCAGAATGTTTGTGGACTACCGAGACGTCTACAAAAGAGTTTTAAAATATCTTTTGCCTGATATTCAAGATCAAATTATTGCCTTGTGTAAAGCAAAATATTTTACCACGCTCAATATGAAAGCTGTATTTTATCAAATAGAAATAGAAGAACAGTCAAAGCATATCACAGCGTATATAACGGTTTTGCGGTTCTGCGGTTCTGCGCAGGCGCTGTCTTTGTAAATGTGTTTGTCCTCCACGGAAGCGGATACAAGGCTTCTTGTTCTAATCGTTGAGCCGAAAGGACGTACCGCAGTTGCAAATAACATCTACCATAGCACGTGCAAATACCAACAACCTCCATTTTGTGTCTATTGTTTAAATGTGAATAAAGTTGTTTTTTAAGAACAGCTTAGTGTTCATTACAACTCAGAACGTCATATTAACGCTATTACAATGCAACAAAAGCGTTGAGTCACTTGAAGAGCACCAAGAGTTTTGTGTATCTTGATGATGTACTGATACTTTCTTCAATCATTGAAAAAGGGTTAGACAACCTTTAAGAAGTACTTATTACATTGTCTGTTAGTTTCTCTCAAAACTACCAAAAGTGTAAATTATTTGCTCCAGAAACTACATATCTAGGTGTTATTTCAAGTGAAAGTAACATTCGACCAAGTCTTCAAAAAGTTAAAGGGCTGTCGCAAACATTTCCATCATCTGATATTAAAGGTGTGCGTTAATTTATAAAACTTACAGAGTTTTGCAAATAACAACATCTATAAGGGCTTTGTTACGCAAAGACAAGGTGTTTAACTAGACGTCTGAGTGTGAAAAGGTTTGGCAATTGATAATGAGTAAAATAATCGATTTGCCAGTTTTACGAATTTATAATCCGGAACTGAAATGTGAGTTACATACCGACGCTAGTTTGGTTGGCATAGGAGCTGAGTTCCTGCAGATAGAAGAAGGTATTGCACGGCCTGTCGCTTACTATAGTTGCCAAACGACGGATTATGAATTGAGATATCATTCCTACGACTTGGAAACGCTCGTTATCGTAGAGGCGGTAGAACACTTTTGAGTGTATTTATATACACTCTCTACATTTTACAGTGTTTACTGACTGCAATTCAGCTCGAGCAACCGCTTTAAACCGGGCCGGAATGAAGTACCAACCCGGCGCGTCTCCAGGTGGCGGATAGGAGGGGGCCTCTGGCTGATGATTGCAAATGAAGCGGAGGTTTGCAGGCGAACATACATGAGCTCGTTGTGCGAAAATCACAACTCGTAGCCCATTAAAACGCCCGCCGCGGACCAACTTCCCCTATCCCAGCTGTAGTGTCGTGGCTAAGGGATTGCACTAGGGATAACGATGCCAGAAAGGGCTTGCACCTTTCTGATATACCCATAGCTCTTGGCTGACTGTGGTCATGTCTCGCGGGCCAATAGGCAAGTGGGGGGTCTTGGCTTTGCCGCCCGGACCAAGAGGAGACAACCTTATGAAAAACCTAAATCCAAGGTGGGGTGCCAGGCCGAAGGATGCGTAGTTAGATAGAGGACTAGCTGCCACTGGACCAACCTTGGGGCACCAGGGGGAACCCCATTGTATACACCCCTTACCCCTGCATGCAGGCTCTGCAGGGGTGGACCTTAATTTCCTAGCTACTCGTGGGATCTACCATGGAAAAAGTAAAACCTTTAAAAGAAAAAATAATAAAAAAAAACATCACCTCAAACACCGGAGGGCCAAGTGGAGTTTCTTCCTCCACAATAAAACCTCAAGGTGCCGGAGGGCAAACAAGTAGAGCAAGCCAGGCTGGGCGCAAAAAACCAGCTCGGCTACCGTTTCCTCTTCCTCAACTAGGGCAACCTGGAGGAAAGGATGATCCACTAAGGCATGGACTTAGTGGGGCAGGAGTTAGGAAGTACCTGCGTCTTCTGCATCAGGGCAGTGCACCTGAGGACGCCAGAAAGCAGGTACTCCAAGAAAAAGAGGAGAGGGCAAAAAATCCACCTCTCCAACAAAAAGGTAATGGAAAGAGGGGAGCTGAACATATCACTCCCCCTCCACAGCCAAAGTCGAAGAGGTCTAAGCCAGCAGTGGTCACAACTGGGCAAGTCACTAGTTACGCCTCTGCGGCAAAGACCTTTAGAATGGCAATTTTACCAAAGGCATACCCTGAGGTAATGTTAGATGCCAGCCAACTATCTTCTCTAGAGGAAGCTCTAGTAGAAGAAATGGTAGAGAGTTCGGAAAGCGGACTGCAGTATACCGGGATTCATTTCCGATCGGGATTAATGCTGGTAGACTGCAAAACCGCACAGACTGCGGAATGGCTGGCTCGAACAGCACCGCAGCTGAAAACTTGGAAGGGTCCGGAACTGGATGCGCGAAAGGGAGATGACATCCCTAAACCGCATACCATTTCAATCTTCTTTCCAAGAAGCAAAGAAATGCCGGTTGAGAAAATCCTCAAACTGGTTAAAGTTCAAAACCCGGAGCTTCCAACGCCGGGGTGGAAGGTCATAAACTCCAAACCAGAGGGACATGGCCAAGTTCTCACCATTGGGATTGACCCCAAATCATGTGAGATTATGAAGGCGGGAGGATGCGCAATCAATTATAGATTTGGGCAAATTCCCGTCTCAGGACTCAAAAAGGGGCAGCAAAAACCCAAACCGGAGGCAATGGAAGTAGAGACACCCACTACTTCCCAACGGACAGAGAAAGACCAAGAGGAAGTTGAAGGCATGCACCTCGACTTACTTGAGGTCCACGACGAGTCTTCTGGAACGTCTCAGAAGACAAGCGGAGAAGCGATAACAGGCAAGGACGAGGGGGACAGTAAACAAGACTAACTTGTTTGCTAACACCCCTCATATTTGTTTGTCACTATTCGTTCCAAACGGCAGTAGAATCGCCCAGGTAAACTTGCACCACGCGAAGGGAGCTTCCGCGGTAATTGCAAGGCTATTTTTAAAACAACAACTGGGATTAGTGTTGATTCAAGAGCCTTGGATTAACAAAGCAGGACAGATCCAAGGTCTGTCATGTCCAAACTCAAAGGTAATATATGACCACAGACAGGAAGCACCCCGTGTCTGTATTCTCATAAGAAATAATATTAATTACACATGTGTTTCAGAATTCATGACTCGGGACTTAACACCAATCATAATTCATTTAAATGATAAGGGCTTCAACCGAGACTTTGTAGTCGCATCCGCATACTTTGCTGGAGATGGGCCTATGACACCACCAGCGGAAGTGCAGGAGTTGATAAGATACTGTAACAAAAAACGTCTTCCTATTATTATAGGATGTGACGCCAACG
Source organism: Lagria hirta (assembly GCA_947359425.1). NCBI lineage: Eukaryota > Metazoa > Arthropoda > Insecta > Coleoptera > Tenebrionidae > Lagria > Lagria hirta. Next base: position 26,080,916 of record OX375796.1, on the reverse strand, counting down.
CGCACAATGTAATCTGGGGAAGCACCAACACCAACAAAAGAGGTGAGTACTTATTGGATTTCATAGTTTCAACCAACCTTGAAATTTTAAATGTTGGGACTACACCAACATTTGTTACAAAATCAAGGGAGGAAGTACTAGATATAACAATTAGTAGCGCGAGTGCTAAGAACAATATTAAAAACTGGAGAGTGACAAGCGAACCGTCATTGTCAGATCACAGGATAATCGAATTTCACTTGGAGGGACTTAACCCTTCCAAGCTACTAACGCGTAATCCTAGGAAAACGGATTGGGATGTATATAAAACCAATCTGAGAAGAAATCTAGAACAGATCGACACAGGGGGGACAAACCGTCACAAATGGGATCTAGAGAAGGAAGTGACTCACATCACAGGGGCAATCATAGAGGCATACAACTCTAGCTGCCCTTTAACAAAATGCAAAACAAGCAAAGAAGCTTCCTGGTGGAACAAAAACTTGTCAAATTTAAGATCTGAAGTCCGCAAGCTTTTTAACAAAGCTAAGAAAAATAAAGACTGGCAGGGCTACACCAGCAAGCTAACTCAATACAACAAGGAGATAAGGAAGGCCAAAAAGTTACATTTTCAAACTTTTTGTGAAAACATCACTTCCACTCCGTCAGCTGCCAGAATACATAAAGTAATGGCCAAAGGGGGAACTAACCCAACAATGGCACTAAGAAAGTCTGACGGGACCTATACGGAAGGGGAAGAGGGGCGTGCCGCCCTACTCTTAGAGGTACACTTTCCAGATAGTGAACCGATTCCTACAGACGCAGAAATTGTAGCAACATCCAATCACAGCAGAAATCCTTGCAGAGAGGACTGGGACATTGCTAACAGTATATTTACTAAACAACGGCTTGAATGGGCTATTAACACCTTTGAGCCGTACAAGTCACCGGGGGTAGATGGAATACATCCAGCCTTACTACAAAAAGGACTAGGAGAAATTATGCCACACCTACTTAGAATTTCACGAAGTAGTCTAGCACGGGGACAAATACCCAACATCTGGCGAAGGGCAAAAGTAACCTTCATACCAAAAATAGGGAAAAAGGATGGGACTGATCCCAAATCTTTTCGACCTATCAGTCTCACATCGCTCCTGTTAAAGACAATGGAAAAAGTATTAGATAACTATATTAGAATAGAGACTCTGGGAAACAAGCCACTACATAACTGTCAACACGCGTACAGGGCGGGCAGATCAACAGAAACTGCCTTGTACCAGCTCACAGACAACATTCAGAGATCTCTAAATAATAAAGAAACAGCAATGTGTGCTTTTCTTGACATTTCAGGCGCGTTTGACAACGCCTCACATGCATCTGTCAAGATCGCGCTGGAGAAAAGAGGGGTTGAAAAAACTCTCGTCAGATGGATGTGGGAAATGTTGACCACAAGAACAGCTGAGATACCAACGGGTAATAAAGTCATCACCGTCAAAACTACTCGAGGTACACCTCAGGGAGGGGTAACCTCTCCTCTGATGTGGACTTTGATAGTTGATGAACTATTAAATAGATTGACAGAATCAGGAATAGACTGCATAGCTTATGCCGATGATATTGTCATAGTGGCCAGAGGCAAATTTGAAAGCACTCTATGTGAAATAATACAGAAGGGTCTCAGAATTACCGAACAGTGGTGCGAATCAGTGGGGTTGAGTATTAACTCATCAAAAACCGCGATTGTAACATTCACTCGGAAAAGAAAACTCCAGGGGATGAAACCCCTCTTCTTGAAAGGAGAGATCATCAAAGAACAGTCTGGAGTTAAATATTTAGGAATACACCTCGATAGTAAACTTCTATGGAAAAATCACGTAGAAAAAACTACCAGTAAAGCCATTAAAGCGCTTATGGTCTGCAGAAGTCTAGCAGGTAAAACATGGGGGTGCAACCCGAATATACTGCGATGGATGTATACCATGATTATTAGACCTATCATGACCTATGGGGCAATAGCCTGGCACTCTAAGGCAGAACAAGCAACCACAAGGAGAACCCTTGACAAGGTTCAAAGACTAGCATGTTTGTGTATCACAGGAGCTATGAGAACGTGCCCTACTGCGGCACTAGAGGTTATTACAGACCTGACACCTCTACATCTAGTGATAGCTAGAACAGCGAGGGAAGCTATTCTCAGACTCACAAGGGAGGGTACCGAATATGAAAAAATCAAATGTCAGAGAGCTTTGACATCTCTGACAGAGTGCATTTCATTTCCAAACCTTCCAAGTGACGAAATAGTAAGAAGACACATCTTTGAAAGAAACTTTATGGTAAGATTAAGCAACAGGGATGATTGGGGGAAAGAACCCACCACCAGTGAGTTTAAAAGAAATACTATTAAATGGTATACGGACGGCTCCGTGACAAACAAGGGCACGGGAGTAGGAGTAGTCGGTCCTAGAACCAAATACTCAGAATCAATGGGAACCTACCCAAACATCTTCCAGGCGGAAATACACGCAATCAGACGATGTGCAGAATTTAATTTAGAAAGAAACTATCAAAAATGTGAAATTGCAATTCACACTGATAGTCAAGCAGCGATAAGAGCATTAAGCTCCTATGTCACCAGTTCTAAAATGACATGGGAATGCCGAGCCAAATTGAATGAACTAGGCAAGAATAACAAAGTTTTTCTTGTTTGGATACCCGGACACTCGGGAATAGAGGGAAACGAGAAAGCTGATAAGCTAGCAAGAGAGGGCGCATTAACCCCTTTTGTAGGGCCAGAACCATTCTGCGGCTTAGGGAAACATACCTACAAGAAAAGGTTCAAAATGAAGGAAGAGAAGGACAGATCAGAACGCTGGCTAAATCTTCCTGGTTTGAGACACTCTAAGAAATTTCTTGGAAACTTCGACCATGTAAGGTCCAAAGCTTACATGAACCTCACTAAAAATAGGCTTCGCATCCTCACAGGTTTCCTTACCGGTCATTGCCGTCTAGGAAAGCACCTGATGAGACTTGGCCTAGAAGATAATGACGAATGCAGATTTTGCATGGAAGAGGAGGAAACTCCGGAACACCTAGTAACAGAATGCGTCGCCATTAGAACCCAACGTAAAGAACATCTAGGGCAGGAATACATACTGAATAGAGACATATTGTCTTTGAAGCCATCGCAGCTGCTGGAATTTATTACAGCTTTGGAACTAGATGGGGAGCTATAAACCGAGCCACTCCTCGAACAGCTCGAGAAAGGGGAGCACAATAGACCAATAGGTCGCAGTGCAGACGATACCCTATTCTAAATCAATCAATCAATCAATCAACCGCTTTAAAAAATAATCTTTATTGCTGGATAGATCACTGGTGGATGAAATTACAAGACTTTGATTTATCAATTGAATATCGTCATAAAATGGCTGATTTAGATTATTTAAGTAGAAATCCGATCAAGAACGAACAAAACTTGAAAGTGTTTGCATTAAAAACAATAAACATAAACAAACTCTCAGACATTCAAACACTTGGAAAATTCCAAAACAGTGACGCTCAAGGTTTTGGCAACATGGTGAACAACCCAGCGACATTTTAGAAACTTTGTCTATCGATCATGCTGGGCCTTTGCTCTAATCTAATGTACGCAAATTTTGGTGATAATAGACGCATTTTTAAAATATTGTCAGCTGCAGCCATTCCCAAGAAAGACTGCTGAACATTCAATATGTGCATTATTATCAGTCTTTAAAAAATTAGGAAAATCTCGATCATTGCAGATCAAGGAACTGCGTTTACTTCGCTACTATTTCAAAACTTTTTAAGTGAGCAAAATAATGATTTTTATTTTATTGCTACAGGTGTTCTAAGGGGAAATAGAAAAACAGAGCGCCTAATGAGGACGGTGTTCAATTTGTTGCGAGCAACTTTGACTGCTGATAAAGAAGTCAATTGGTCGACTGCAATATTAGGCAATGAAGATGCAATAAATTCAACAGAGCATTCTACAACTCGTCATGTACCTGCTGTACTGCAGTTGGGCATTAACCCAAAATTAGGCGCCACTTAACGCAAAGACGCAAAGCAATAATTTAGCCAACCCCAAAAAACCCGTTTCTGAAGCGCGTGTTCAAATGAAAAACGTAAAAAAACACGCACAGCAATTTGATGCAACCCAATACAGATCCACTTTATTTGTCGAAGGAGATAAAGTTGTTGTCGAATATTTACAATTAGCTGGCAGCGGCAAATTAAAAGCAAAATACATAGAACCGTATACCGTCCGGAAAGTGCTTCCTAATGAGCGCTATGTGTTGAATAAGAAGGGACGTTGGATGACTGTAGCGGTTGCATAAGCAGTTGAGACGATGGCTTTCAACGGAACAATTAAACTAAAAAGTAAGTTAATAAAAAAACAAAAAAAAATTTAAGATTTAGTCCAAACCTTTTACAAAAGATAGTGGCAGTACCACTACAAAAAAGAAAAACAAGTAGCAGTACCACCAAGTGAAATGTAGTGGCAGTACCACTACAAGTTAACAAAAACAAGTGGCAAGATCACTGAGTAAAATATAGTGTAGTACTACTACAAGTAAACAAGAACAGGTAGCAGTACCACCGAGTAAAAGGTAGTGACAGTATCACTATAAGTAAATAGTTAGGTGGCAGCACCACCGTGCAAATGCATCACAGAACAATAATAGTGAATACCAAATAATAATTATAGAATGCAATTCTCTGACACAATACTGTTTTTGTGTTTCTATATTTTTGGAAGGACCTTGATAGCGAGTACGCATCAAAACAGAATAGCCGTGTTAACGGTATTAATGAATTAGGGGGTTTTTACCCTTGATCTGCTCTACGAGCGGCGCATGCGTCAGATACAACCAGCAGAGACGTATAAAAGTTAAATAAGTTACATAAGTAATAAAGAGCTGCTTTCGAATAAATGTTAAAGGTTTTGTTAACCCGAAATCATCAGATAAATTTGAATAAACTTTATCATAATAACAACCGTGTCAATTCTTACACAAAATAATCTGCATGCTTGTTAATAAAAACAGGTATGCCAAAATAACATAGATGTATCTGCATGAATCATAATAATCAGTATATGTAATAAAGTTTCACATGTGCCTTCGTGTCGATGTCGGCAGAGAAAGACGTGTTCACTTGCGCTCTTGCTGAGGTATCTTCCAACACGTGTATCAAATGTTTTAAGTGTCAAAAAACGGCCTTACAAGCTGTAACAAAGTGTATAAAGTGTGATGCAGTTTATCATCCAAATTGTGCCAGTGTATTAAAAAAAAAACCTAAAATTAAAAATTCTATCGGACCGCAAACTAATTTGTCTTCACCATCAGGACAACATGCTTCAACCTAGTACTAGCCAAAACTCAGCTGCTACTATGACTACAACTGGGTCTAATAAAAGTGATATGTTGTGTGAAGGTCTCCATGAGAAGTCAATTGTCGATTTACATGATCGGGCGATTAATGCTGCTATTCTTTCACTTCTTAGTGAGATCAGTCAACTCAAACAGAAAATGCGGGATTTGCGCCAAAGTGATGTTGATTTAACCAGATGTGTGACTAATGCTTCAAATAAAAACTTTGGCATTAATGAGGGAGTCGCAGATCTAGTGTAACAGCGTTGTCTGGCTGATATTAATAACTCTTCAATTAAGACAAAAGAGAAAATGAGTAGTCCTTTAGTCCCGGATATTTCAAGATCAGGTGAAGGTCCCAAACTCAACAAAGCAAGTACTAATAAATCATACAACCCGTCTCTGTATGCTAATCCAATTTATGTACTATGTATGTCACAATTTCTTGTTGCTCAGTTAGACAATCAATGTCAAGTTGATGTGATTTACACAGACATTTGACTCAGTCGACCACAATATACTATTGAATAAACTTTTAGAGTTTGGTCTTAGCATGTCGTTAGTCATATTTTCTAAATCTTACTTAAGTAATAGGTCAAACTATGTATCATTAAACAACTATAAGTTGAAACACTTTATTGCGTCATCGTGAGTTTCTCAAGGATCCAACTTGGGCCCACTCTTTTTTTTGTTATTTGTAAATGATATAGATAAGTCAAGTAATTGTCGTAAGTTAATGTTTGCTGATGACGTTAAAACATTTAGCAAATATAATAATGTTAACAACTGCACAAATTTGCAAAATCACCCTATTTGCATCAAAAATTGACGCTCAATAAATAAGCTCTTTCTTAATGCTGCTAAATGCAGAATTGTTACCTACACAAGAAAAAAATCCTGTGTTGTTTACAATTATAACTTAGATGGTATGAAGCTGGAGCGTTGTAACACTATCATTGACTTGAGTGTGGTATTTGATCATTCTCTAAAATGCAACGATCATATAACACATGTTGCAAATGCCTCTATTAAAATGCTTGGATTTATTTTAAGAACATGTTCTGAATTTAAAAATCTACATGCATTAAAATTACTATATTATTCTTATGTAAGATCTAAGCTGGAATATGCCAGCCTAGTATGGTTTCCATTCTATATAATTCAGATATCTGTGATAGAGAAAAATTTTAAAGCTCTTATACTTGAGAAAAAACTTTACGTATCCTTGTAGAGGGTTTGATAACGATTTACTGCTCAGTGAGTTTAACTTACATTCACTTGAGCAAAGACGTCATATATTATGCATTGAATTCCTATACTACCTAGTACATGGAAAAATTGACTGTCCGGAGTTAATATCCCACCTTAATTTTGCAGTTCCTCGCCTTAACTTAAGAAGGTGTTTAACATTTTCCGTTCCAAAAGCAAAAACAAATCTACTTTTGACTTCTCCTATATATTATAATGACTGCAAATTTTGATAAAATTGCCACGAGTTGTGACATCCACTTTTCAAATTTAAGTGAAATCATTAATTTAATTTTAAACTAGGTTAGTACGTAGTCATGATTTGTATCTGTATTTTTGTATTTATATTTGTATTAAATGTTAATATATGTGCTGTGATCTGATGTAATCATATTTAAATGTATCTACTTCTTGTATTTTGTATTTATTATGTTAAAATTGTTCTGTAATTGGATATTTATTCTGTTGAACAATAAATTATTATTATTATTATTTCCTAAGAACAAAGCAACTCGTCCACTCACAAACCTAACTGCCATGGCCAAACTGGCCCCATTGTTAGAATGAGGTAGAATCTGTCACCAGGCTGGGTTACTGAAACAAAAAGATTGACACACCACATTCGCACTTAAAACGCACACAATAACAAGTTATTCGTTCGAGTGTAGAGATAACTATCACTGATTAACAATATACAATTGCTACACGAGAGCCGCTTATGCCTCCCGTTCTCTCGACTTGACTTGACTATCCACGAGTACCGTACCTCTACTAGTACTACTCGCTGACCACTAACTACTGGCTTTCCTGCCAATAGTTTCATCCCTCAGCTGAGCGATCTGTGCTATCTCCAATTAACTACTCTTTTTTTTGCAATATATTATATTAAAGCCACTCAAATAATTTATATTAATAATTTTATCAAAAGCAAACTCTTCAGAAATTAATTTAGAAAAAGTAAGAAGAGCAAAATCTGTTAAAAATTTCTTACTTTAAAATCTAGAAACCACAGATCTACATTTTGATGCTAGAGGTTCATATGATGCTCGATGCTAATCTTGCTAGATAATAATTTTTGTAACAAGCTTATAGATATCCCTGATCCTTGTATAATAACCTAGTTATTATACTAATGCCTTTTGTTCTGAAATATGTGATATTTCTTATTTACTTTGATATCTATCAACAAATAGTGATAAATGCACTTGACATATGTACAAATATTAATAAAGGTTACGCTAAGCCACCAAGTTTTTGTAATTATTTTGTGATAACAGAAAGTCAGTTTCCGGTAATACAACCCCTAGTAATCGGTTAGTAGCAAAAATTCTCTTTATGATTTGACATGTGTTTTTCCATATTTTAAACTTAATGCAAAATTGGATCGAAAATACGGTAAACAATTAATAAATTAAAATCAAACAAAAACTCATTTCACCTGCATAAATTCAATGTTTGCACATGAAACAATAAGAATTGATATTTGTTGAAACATCATTTCTGATATCCTGTAAAAAATTACTCTATCATGGCATCAATATTGTTTTATTGAGATTAAAAACTGCTTCGACAACAATTAAAACCGTGTATGCCATTCACTGCAACCACCACCGGCACAAAATAGACTCGTAGTTGAATATAAAACGGATTTACGTTCATATTGTTGGCTTGTTTACATTTAAGCAACCCGACAACGACGTGATTAATGTGTAAGAATGTATAGCTTACGTGGCTTTACAATTAAAAACCACAAATGCAACCAAAACATGATATTAACATTAAAAAAACAAGGTTAACAACCCTGATAAAGAAATGATTATGTGTTTTATAGGCAATAGCAGTAACTATTAGTTACATCTTTTGCTATTATTTGCTATTTCTCTAATAACGTTTTGCCTATATAGTCCATTGAAATGTTACATTTTTTAGGCCTTACCTTGCCTTTGAGGACGCAATTTTAATTTTTTGATGTGTAGGGGAAGTCAGTGTAATGCTAAAACTAAGTTTGTGAGGTCGCCACCCTTGTCCCACGGCTGCCATCTTGAAAATAAGGGTTGAAATAGTTTTTACGATATATCTCTTAAACTATTTATTTGACAAAAGAAAATTATCAACATTTTTTGTTGCAAATTAAATTTTCTACAATTTTGGGGGTCAGTAACTTTTTGTCGTAAAATATTTTTTTATTTATAAATAAAAAAGTTATAAGCAAAAATGTTAGATTTATATTTTTCAACATAATTTTTTTTTATCTTTACGAAAAATATAAATGAAACTTTTTGTAGATCGTTTAGTCAATAGCTAAAGTTCTACAGCACTTTGAAGTAAGTACTACTTTTCAACACTCTTGACTATACATATATTATACGTGTGTACTAATAATGCGTCATCAGTTATCGTTTCTTTTTATTTTGTTAATTTTTTAAATTATTAATTTTGCAATATTATTAATAATTAAATATTGACTCTCAAAATCAATAAATAAAATTGACTTTAATGATGAGCCGCCGACATTAACACCCCTTCCTTCTCCAGTTCTCCCACTGATATTTAATTAAGAAAACCGATCAGATGCTGAGCCGCAGCCTGGTTCATTGAAAAGACTGAGGACGGAGTAGTTCTAATTTAGAAAATCACTGTGGATTATGCCTATTGAGGATACCACGTAAAAAAACGGGCCTTCAGGCTCTACCTCGTGGGTGGTGAGGAACAGAGTCAAAAATTAATTATTAATAATATTGCAAAATTTATTATGAAAAAAACTAATAACAAAGTAAATAAAAAAAAAAACAATAACTGATGACATATTATTAGTACACACGTATAAAATAGGTATAGTTGTAAGAGTATCTTTCTAGTTCTAAAAGAAATCTTTAGCGGAACAATGGATGCAATAAAGAAATTAAAGCCGACTTTTGATCCAAAAGTCGACTTTTGCGCAAAGGTCCGATATCGGGACTTTTCGTCAAAAAGCCTACTTTTACGTTAAATACCTAACCTCAACTGCCAAGCGAAAATGTATCATCAGGATCAGGATCAGGATAGTTCATTGTTATAAGGAGACAAATAATATACAGGCTCATCGCTGGTTTGCATATTTGTTGTTTTATTTTCTATAATATGCTTTTATTTTTCTATCAACTCCAATAATTTTAGTTCTTTATCCGCCGTAAAAACTGTTCAATTTGAGATCGTTTTTGACGTATTCGTAATGAAAAAACTCATTGTGGTCACTAAACGTTTATTACTAACACAACACACAATTATAGGTTAAAATTTCGAACAGCTGACGAAAATATGACAAGCAAATGATTGAAAAATGGGTGTTGCCAGTTTGCTGAAAGACAAACCGGTAGCTAACGCCGACTTTTCAGAAACAGCGCTTCAAAAGGTTTATTGCACTAACCCGTCGTTTATCAGACGAGGGCTCAATACCAAGGCGCAAATTAAAACGTAAAAAGACATTCGTGTTACGTCTCCGTACAAACTGCATGCTATAGTGGTCAATAAGTTTTGCATCTTTGTTGGAATCTCTGAGTCAAAGCGAGATAGACTATCTAACGCATCTCTAGCAATTCTGGAAAGACGAAAAAAGTGCAGCAGTGCACACCACCGCCTTGAAATATAATAATTTTATTATAAATAATAATATTACATTATTTACATTTCAATCCAATTTTAAAACAGAAAAAATCGGATCACATTTTTTTAAATTAATAATTAATCCAATATTAGTTATGGAACTGTTGCCATGTCATTATTTATTTAAAAAAAAATGTGTAAAAATTGGAAAATCAAATTGCGTTGGTGATCTTTTTTTAATCGTCGATTTTATAGGTAATAATCGTTAAAAAATTAGTTTTTAGATCTTGACAAATATTTCGTTAACCATGTAAGTCGTTTCATAAAGACAATTCAAATCGTAGTTTTTTTATTAAGAAAACTGAGACCTTAAAACCTGACGAGATACTAACAGGAACAAGTAAAAAACGAATTATATATCTTGTGTGTGCTCAACAAAATTGCAACATAAAATTTTACAAAACTTGATAGCAGCTTTAAAACATTCCCATTTGCATAGTGAGTTTTATTTGTTTTTTTGTTTTTACTTTATTAAAAACGGCTTATTTTATGTAAAAAAAAAAAATTTCAATCATTTCAGTCTTTGGCTCTACCCGAGTGCTAATTACACTGTATCTAAGCCATTAATGAGATTATACTTATTTTGCACCTTAAAGATACAGTTCATAAGTGATAAAAAATTGTATATTTCAAACTAAGGTAGGAAAGTGCTTTCTTGTAGACAGCGGTGAAAGTTTATAAGCCGAGCCATACCTAGGCGAGATTTGTAAATGCTCAAGGTCTGCAAGGGTACTTTTTTACCATGGTATGAATACTATTTTTTCCCTCCGCTACGGCACAACTTGGTTGGAAAAAAATTACTCTTAAAATCGCTTCAAATATATCTCATCTAAACAATGCTTAAACTTTAGTTAACATAGCCCATCATTTAACATAAAATAAGGAATTAATCAAAATTCAGCTATTTATTTGAATATCGATCATAATCAAGTCTAGTGTAGAATTCCGTGGAAAGCGGAATTCTACGCACTAAAAGTCGCGCTTAATTTATGAACGAGAGTATGGTTTCGCACTCTCCGGGTGCTTACCCTACTCTCTTGAGTAGAGGGTTGCCTACGGCAACGTGTATGAACCTAGAGGGGTTGCCTTCGGCAACCGTAAAATAAACGCACCTTTTTTTTTATTAGATTATTGTTTATTTATTTTTTTATTGTAAAATATTTTTATTTATTCTTTTTTGCACTTTTTCTACTTTCTCATATCATGGTTTGCCTTCGACAACATTTATATAAACCTAGCCCATTATTATTTATCTTAAAAATTATTATTGTTATTTATTTAAAAAATTTTAATTATATTTTATTAATTATTATACTTATTCTTATTTTGATATTTTTTTTTTCATTTTTTTTTATAATAAAGCAAGCATATTAGCATTTACTAATTTTTTTTTATTTATTTTTTTTTGTACGTGTTCTTACCATACTCTCTTATATGTAAAAAGTGGTCTTCGGCAACAATAAAACAACAATATTTTTTATTTTATTAAAAAATTTTGCATTACATTTTATTTAATATACTTGATTTTTATTCTTCTTTTATTTTCCAATTTTTTTCTTTCTTTTATTTGAATTTTTTTTCTTCGTTTTAATTTTTTTTATTTTCATATTAATTTTATTACTCTAATAATAATTGTTATTAAAATTAGAATAAAAACTAGAGTATATTATAATAATTTATATGAATTTTTTCTTATTCTGTTCTAAAGCAAGTTTTTTATTATTTTTCTTCAAAATTAAAATTGTTATTTTATATATTTTTTTTGTTTCTATTATTATATTTTTTTATTTGTTCCTCCTTTTTCTTACCTTACTCTCTTACATTAAGGTTGCCTTCGGCAACCATAAAACAACCATATTTTATTTTTATTAAAGAAAAAGTTTATATTACATTTTATCAATTATAATTCTTTATTCTTTCTTTCTTTTTTATTCTATTTGTTTCATTTTTCTAATTTTCTTAATTTTTTTTTTCACATTCATTTTTTTCTATTTTCTATTTAATTTTCCCAAAATATGTAATCATTCAATTACAATCATACATAATCTAAAAAAAAAATCTATAAAAATTATTTATATTTTAGTTATATATTATATATCAAACTCAAAAAAACAACCACTCTATAGAAATTTGTACATCAAAATTGACAAAAAAACGTTTCATATTTTATGTTAGTTATAAAATATAAAGCATTAATATTAAGTGATCACTTTGTGTTTTCTAATTGATTATGTCAACAATAATAATTGACAATTGACATCGTATTTTTTTTTTAAATATTTAATTGTTTATTTAAAAATATAAAAATAAGTACGTACGATTGAGAAAAAAATATGAATTCAGTATAGATACATTTCGAATATAATTCTCCACTTCTATCTTATTTTAATTCATATACGAGAGTATGGTTTCGCACCCTCTGGGTGCTTACCTACTCTCTTGAGTAGAGGGTTGCCTACGGCAACGTGTATGAACCTAGAGGGGTTGCCTTCGGCAACGAAAGAACAAACGCACTTTTTTTTTATTGGATTATTGTTTAATAATTTTTTTTATTTTAATAAATTTTTATTTATTTCTTTTTGTGCTTATTCTACTCTCTCATTTAGATTATTACCTGCGGCAACAATTTGGTATTATTTACCTTTAAAATAAATATTATTTATTATTATATTATATAATTTTTTTTTATTTTGTGTTTTATATTAATATATTTTTATTCAATCTTTCTTATGCTTACCCTACTCTCTTACATGTAAAGCAAACATAAAACAACCATATTTTGTATGTATTAAAAATCTTTTATTAGATTTTATAAATTAAACTTATTTCTTTTTTATTGTTTTTCTATCTTTTCCATCTTTTTTCTGTTGTAATAAAGCAAACATATTATTAATTACAATTAAATTTTTTTTTTTATTTTTGAAATAGTTTCCTACGGCAACATATATAAATCTATTATCATTTATATTTAAAAATACATTTACTATTCATTATTATTTTTTATATATTTTTTAGATTTTTTTCTCATTATATTTTTTTATTTATTTCTCTTTGTATTTACCCTACTATTATATACGTAGTATATTTAGATTTTGTTAAAAAATTTTATATCACATTTTCTTTATTATATTTTTTTTCTTCCTTTTTATTTTTTTTCATGTTCATATTAAATATACTACTATAATTTTTAAAAATAATATTACTATTTATTATTATTTTATATAATTTTTTTCACTTATTATGTATTTATTTTTTATTTATTCCTTCTTATGCTTACCATACTCTCCTATATTTTTGCTTACCATACTTTCTTATATGTAAGATGCTGCCTTCGGCAACAATAAAACAACAATATTTCTTTTTTATTAAAAAAAATTGCATTACATTTTATTTAATATACTTAATTTTTAATCTTCTTTTTTTTTCAATTTTTTTCTTTCTTTCTCTTCTCTTTAATCTCTTCTAAAGCAAGTCTATTATTATTTTTTTTTCGAAATTAAAAATGTTATTTTATATATTTTTTGTTGTTTCTATTATTATATTTTATCATTTATTTGCCCTTTTGCTTGCTTACTTTACTCTCTTATAAGGTTGCCTTAGGCAACAATAAAACAACCATATTTTATTTTTATTAAAAAAGTTTGTATTACATTTTATTTATTATATACTTTATTCTTTCTTTCTTTTTTTTTCTATTTGTTTTCTTTTTCTAATTTTCTTAATTTTTTCCTATTTTCTATTTAATTTTTCCAAAATATGTAGTCAATGAATTACAATCATACATAATTTAAAAAAAAAATCAAAAAAAATTATTTATATTTTAGTTATTATATTATATATCAAATTCAAAAAAACAACTACTCTATAGAAATTTGTACATTAAAATTGACAGAAAAACGTTTCATATTTCATGTTAGTTATAAAATATAAATCATTAATATTAAGGGATCACTTAGTATTTTTTAATTGATTATGTCAACAATAATCATTGACAATTGACATTGTATTTTTTTTTAAATATTTAATTGTTTATTTAAAAATATAAAAATAAGTACGTACGATTGAGAAAAAAATATATATTCTGTATAGATACTTTTCGAAAATAATTTTTCACTTCCATCTAATTTTAATTAATTTATATAAATCTTCTTACATGAATAGGCCCCAAACACAACTTAACCTTACTTTTCGTATACACAATTATAATTTTCCGACAACCACAGTTCTATATCTTATACAATATAATCAAAAAGGCTCTTCTAGCCATTCGTATTATATTCCCATATTATAATAAAAGAAAAAATGTAAAACAGGCCAAAAAATTAGATGTCTTCTCAAAAATTTTCATCAAATGAGATTAAATAATTATTAAACCTACTTTATTTTAAGCTTTTCACTTATATTTTGCAAAAATACAACACTTTTACACTTAATTTTGTAAAATATGTAAATACTTTTTGAAAATTCTAAAGATAATTAATTTATTATTATATATTTTTTGTTGCTAACAACAACGATGTCAAAATTATTTACTTTCTATTATTTTTTTTATCTATTTCAATATAAAAAAGCATTTAAATTAATTTGGGGCTCAATTTTAAAAAAACTATTAACCCAAAATCTTTTCTTTCAACCATAACAAATTTATAATAACCTAAAACTGTCAATTTGACAATTTTTTTCTGTGAGCTTTTGATATTTTGACCGAAACCAAAAAAAAAGATACCCTTTCGACTTTTCGATCTTTGCTTCTAACTTTTTGGTAAGTGCCACTTGTTTATTTAACCAATATTTTAATTGTTTTGAGCTGTATTTACGTAGATTTTTTATTATATTCACTTCACTCTGTTGACAGTTTGGGGCACTTATACAAAATGCCTTAAAATCTATTAAAAAGTAAACAAAACCTATGCAAACCTTTATCTGTCTTTCCAAAATAGCTTTTAAACGTTGTTTTCATTTGAAAATTCATTGTAATTTCCATTATATTTGCTTCACTTATTTGACAGTTTGGGTCACTAATTTTTCTCTACAAATGCCTTGAAATCTTTTAAAAACCAAACAAACCTTTATGAATTGTTCCAAAATAGCCTTTAAACGTTGTTTTCATTTGAAAATTCATTGTAATTTCTATTATACTCGCTTCACTTATTTGACAGTTTGGGGCACTAATTTTTCTCTACAAATGCCTTGAAATCTTTTAAAAACCAAACAAACCTTAATGAGTCGTTCCAAAATAGCCTTTAAACGTCGTTTTTATTTGAAAATTCATTGTAATTTCCATTATATTCGCTTTACTTATTTGACAGTTTAAGGCACTAATTTTTCTCTTCAAATGCCTTGAAATCTTTTAAAAACCAAACAAACCTTTATGAATCGTTCCAAAATAGCCTTTAAACGTTGTTTTCCTTTGAAAATTCATTGTAATTTCTATTATATTTGCTTCACTTATTTGACAGTTTGGGGCACTAATTTTTCTCTAAAAATGCCTTGAAATTTTTTAAAAACCAAACAAACTTTTATGAATCGTTCCAAAATAGCCTTTAAACGTTGTTTTCATTTGAAAATTCATTGTAATTTTTATTATATTCGCTTCACTTATTTGAAGTTTGGGGCACTAATTTTTCTCCAAAAATGTCATGAAATCTATTAAAAAGTAAACCAAACCTATGCAAATTTTTATCGGTCGCTTCAAAATAGTTTTAAAACAATGTTTTCATTTAAGTATTCATTGAATTATTCTCCCATTAAATTCACACTTCACTCTGTTGACAGTTTGGGGGGCTACAATTTATAAAACCTTCTTTCTTGACGAAATTACATCAAATCTCTTGATGGGAAATCTTTATAAATAAAACCCCCATGTTTATTTAATAGATATTTTATAGATTTAAGCTGTATTTTGGTAGATTTTCGTAAAATTACAATACGACTGACAGGTTAGCGGACAAATGACATTTGTTGAAAAAATCCTTAGTGATAGATTAGACGTTATTATCGCGATTTTGACACATTCTTTCTTTTTCTCAAACTCTGTTTGTGGTACCTCCTACGTTCAAGGGGGTTATCAATTTTGAAAAAAATTTTTAGAAATTATTAAAAAAACATTGTAATTTTAAGGATAGCTACTTTTTCATACAAAATCTCATTTCAAACAAAAAAAAATTTTAAAAAATCTAAAATTTGTCAGACAGAGATGCGGCTAACGCGTTTTATTATTATTTCACTTCTTGTTGCAATCGTCGTGTTTTAAACACACTCGTGTGACAGTCTCACTACAAAAAATGCTTCAATATTAATAATTATTTGTAGTTTTCTACTAACAACATTATTTATAAAAGCGGTTGTTTACTATTTGCTTAAAGTTGTATTTGCTTTATAATAACGTTAATAATCTTAGTGTTGTCGGTTGGCTAAGCTACGTACTACAAATTATTATAAATTATGTAGAAACATTTAAGTTGCTGCGGCAATTATGTATCCTTAGGGTATTAATATATCCTTCCTCTTACAGTAATTACAAAGTTTCGATCAAATCGCATCAGAAGCAGTTTATTCTCTTTAGCAAGTTTATAATCAAAATTATTTTAGTTTAGAGAAAGCCTTTTAAACTTTTCTTTAACATTAACCAGATGCTACTCATTTGTATGTTTTATAAGACTTAGAGCAACTAAACGTCTTAAATACAATTATTTGTAAAGCTTATTTTACGATCATGAATAAAACACTATTTTATTATATTTAACAATATTTCAATTTAAATATTCATTAACCTAATAAATGTGTATATTATTAGGCAAGTTATAGTTACACAGTTGCTCAACGAGTAAAATTGTTTAAGCATCTAATTCAATACCATTCAATCCCAACTATTTCACCAATCCAAGAACGGAGTTGCAACCTTACCTCGGTTGAGAGAGATTGTATTTGAAAGCGTTTTTACAAGTACAAAATAATTGTAAAATTGTGCATATTCCTTCAAATTTCATTCATTTAGTGTATGCAGTAATTTTGTGTGAAATGTGTTCCTATTTTTTTAAAAGGGTAAGTTCTTTTTTACTCTGTTTTTATTTATTTACAGGAAAACGTTTTGAAACGGTGCGAATTTTCTAGAAGAGAAAGCGAAGGTGTTACCAAGCGGGTGGCCCAATGGTCAACGGACAAAGTCTATGCTACATGGCAGCGGATGTCTGATCTATGATTATAAAATACGATGAAATAAACCGAGAAAGGCACGTAAGACGATAAGATGATAAATCAGACAGAAAATTAAACAATTTTGAAGACGGATTTTTGAAAAGAAAGAAGACGGCAAGAAGCCGCAAAACCACAGTAACAAACCTAACAAAGGTTGGAAATCTTTTATTTTATTTAGAAAAGAGAATGGCGGACAAAAGCAGCAATGGCATCTTGTGCGCTCTCATCAGATTGTGGTGTTTGCAAAAGCAATACTGTAAATAAAAAGTGGAATGCTCAAATTGCAAAGCGTATTGCCACAATATTTGTGTGACAAAATTAAAAAACGTTACAACAGTGAACTTAAGTTAAATTGTATATATTGCAACACATAAAGTGTAGACCCGCTATCGCAAACAAAAAAACCGTCTAATAGACAAAATGGCAAGTAAGAATTAGTTGCTAGAAAAAATGCTGAAATTTTAATTATCTACAAAATTATCACCCATTGACGAACAAGAAAAAACATCCAAGATAAGTACTGCTTATCAAAAACAGCATAAATTATTTTTCAATAAGCTCAAGAAAAACAACAACAAAAAACTAACAAAGACGAGGAAAGTCTTAAGCTACCAACCTAAGAAAATCATCGTCCCGAAAATAAGACCAACTCAAATCTAATTGACAAGTTGTCAGCAAAAATATCGAAGGAAACAACAGCCTTCTAGAACAGAATAAAATTAACACATAAAAATTTTATACCAAAGGACATTTGGCAAACAGTGGTACACAAACGGAAAAAGACGCGCCAAGTTCAAGAGCATGACATCAGCATCGGCATTAAACAACTTGATAGAACATTTGTCATCAAAATGACACCGAAGAAAAGTTTTTTATTTGTGTCTAGGTTGGCTGCCGATACAAGTGCTGAAACTATTACAGACCTAGTAAAATTAATAGCCCCAGTAGTTGCTTGCAAAAATTGGAGAGTAAATTTCCTGAGGCATATATATTCTTCTTTCAAGTTAACGGTAAATTCACACAATTGCCAAAGAACTGCAGATCTAAGTCTTTGGCCTGAAGGAACTTTTATTTCCAAGTTTTTTCACCAGAATAGAAAGACAATGGAAATAAAATAAAAAAAATGTCGCTCAACAGCATTATTCAACTTAAACATATTCCACATCAACGTACAGTCTCTATCCATTAAATGTAATAAATTATCACTTTATCTAACTGACAAACGGTTTCACATTGTGGGTATTTCAGAACATTTGTTAATTATAATTTAATCTCTTTCTTTTGCAGAAGTGATAGAAAACGTGGTGGGCTAGCAATTTATTCAAGGAGTGGAATAAACATTGGGCCCGAAAATGATACAGATTATTGTTCTGAAATAACAGCAGAAATCTGTGCCGCTGAAGCCAAAAGATTGCAGTGCTTAATGATCTTTATCGACCATGCTCTGAGAATTATAATGATTACGTAGATAAGCTGGAAAATTTACTATACTTTACTAAATTTTTATACTTTAGTATAAAATTTAAACGTTTTGTGATTTTAGGATAATTCAACTTAATTTTTTGGGTAGCTGCTCTAAATTACAAAACTTACTATCAACGACTGCAGCTTATAACTTAGACATTACAACTAAAGATTTTACAAGAACTACGACTCACACATCTACATGTATTGACAACATCCTAACTAATCGGTCAGCAGAGAATTGGTCTTCCAAAATAGTTGATCCGGCAATTTCCGATTATCTAGGTCAAGTATTAACAATTAAATTTGACTTTAAACTAGTGAGGATAGAAAGCAGCACCGTAACATAAACACGCACATTTTGGTGCTCTTAGTATTTTTATAAAACTGATAATTAATTTAGTGTTTTGAATGATATTTGGTGAAGTTTGTTCGAAGTTGATACCAATATACGGTCTAGTGAATAAATAGTGTGGTTTCTGAATCGCTGGACCAGTGATTTGCAGCAACAGGGTGGTCGCAAGTATTTGAGGTTAGAATGTTTGGCAGCGTGGACATTAAGCAACTGTTGGCAAATATCGACCAAGGACTATCATCAATCAAACGGAACGAGGTGCAGAGGCCCTGGGCCAAGAACCAACAGCAATATCCTCGATTGCGGATAAAACTGTCAAAAAAACCAAAACACATCTTAATAACAGAGAGCGAACGGGATCCGAAAGTGACATCAGGGACTATTTGAAGCGTAAAAGGGACGCAGAAAAGGACCTAGACACTTCCGGGACAGAATCGGAGTTTAATTATCAGCTATCAAAAAGGTTGACAGCTTTAAAAACATCAACGAAACAGATAAGATAAATCAGAATATCACAACTAATATGGATGATGATATGATAAAAATACTTCAATCTCTAACTGCACAAATCAGCATGATGAGGACAGAAGCGACAACCAACGTCAATAAGCTCCAAACCCAAATCTTAGAATCTCAGAAGAACAATGCTGAAGCTATCTTGGAGACTAAAAATGACATTAAAAAGGTCGAATCTTCATGGAATAGTAAGTGGTTGGATGTCCAAAAGAAACAATCAAAGCTCAAGAACGAAATTACAACTCTAAAAGAGCAGCTGAAAAATAAAACCACTGAAGCAGGAAATTCGGCGGATAAAAAGTCAAATGACTTACTGTTTCTAGCTGATAAAAAACTAAAGAAGGTGAAACAATTAATATATGATCAAGAAAAAGAAGTCAAAAAAATAAATATTATTATTAAGAGCCATGACTGGGAACTTACTCAGGTCCAAGAGAAAACCACAAAATTTCTCGAGAAGAAGTTTAATACCAGGGCCAAAATAATCAATATTCAACCTGTAGATAAAGCAGGTAAGATGTATAACGATACTTAATAATTATGTGACGTATTTTTTTTTTTTTTTATAAAACGATGATTTATATGTTCAATCAAGTCTACAACCTCTATGCTAAAGTTTAGATATAAATACCTGGAGTCATTCGTCGAGTCACCAACCACTTACTGTCACAAGAGGAACTACGAGGCCGTCTTCATATCAATAATAAATATCTCACATTTAACAATGGCTACTGAAACTAAAAGAAACAAACTGAATTTGCTGTTTTCACCAATCCGTAACGAATCGTCAATGACTTATTACCTTTGATCAGTAACTTACTCAAACGCTTTAAAACTTCACAACTAGTGTAGAACTATATAATAAAATCAAATCCTATTGACCAATTAGAATCTCATAAGCACATTAAAATCCTATAAGATGTTATGTGATTTTATAATCTAATTAGAATGCTGTAATTAAATTAGAATTTTATGATTGAGTCAGAACTTTACACAAACTGGAATCTTATAATCAAACTAGAATGCTGTAAGTAAATTAGAATAGCACCACTTTACAAACAAACTGAAATTCCATAATCCAATTGGAATTTCTTAACGAATTGGCATTTACTAGAGTACTTTGAATTTTACAAACAATTCAAAATCCTTTTGATAAACTCAATTTTAGAACTCATTGCAGCTGCTACAACAAACTGCAGAACTCGTGAAATTAATCTCAGTTAATTCACAATTGAAAGTGAACTGTCTTTTCTAAAAAGTAGAAACAACTGTAAATCACTTTGTAAAGCGATCATAATATAAATAGCGCTCCAACGCTAATTAAACTGTTGTCTAGTACGTGTACGCACTTCAACATTCTTATTACTATCAAATTATCACAAACTATAAACTTTGATATGACTTAGAACTTCACAAACAAACTCAAATTCTATTATCAACATAGAATTTCTTTAATTGAATTGCCAGTCTTTAAAAGACCTTAAACTTTGACAACACACAAAGAGTTCACTGATTGAGACTTTATTTTAACTTTAATTTAAACTGTATGTTAACTTTAATTTAAACTGTTCTTTAACTTTTATTTAAAATGTATTTTAACTTTTATTTAAAATGTATTTTAACTTTTATTTAAAATGTATTCTAACTTTAATAATGCTCCAACAAACTGCACGACAAGTGATATAAATCACAAATAATAGTCAACCACCCTGTGGGACTTGTAACAAGGGGGCTCTCAATCACTCTACAAAGCGATAATGTAATAAGCGCTACAACGCAAATTACGCCAGTGCGTTGTACGAACACGCACCTCTAACGTTTGCCTGATTATTGAACCATCAAACGCAGGGACCTTGTTACCTTATATAACGTTATATAAATCTTACTACTCGAGTTTAGGAACCTCACCTGCTACAACAAAATGAGGGCGGAAGGAATTGTGTGTATTTATGTTTAGAATATGATTGGGTGTATTCTGCCGAAACAGAATAGTTGTTAGGAATTCTGAACTGCTACAACAGAACAGGGAACATCGTACCGTCGTTTGTGTAGGCTTTTAAAATTATTTCATGAAACGTTCATTAACGTTTTACTAATCGGTACTTTAATTAGTAATTTAATTAAAATAACTTATATTTTAATTCTGAACTGAGTAATTACATCAATGTTTGTTTGTATCAATTCTAGTCTACTGAAGAGTAATCTCATTGAATTAATTCGAACTGAATTAATTTGAACTGATTGATAATTAATATTAATTTTCTAACAGTAACAAAATTGAATTTCTAAAATATTGTTCGAGACGAAAAGTGATCTGATTGATATATTAATTTATCTACAAAGATTATCATCTTGACAATACTGTGAGTTCTTACTTATTAATTGACTTATTAATTATTATGTGCATTAAGTTAAACTTACAACAATTGAGATAATAAAGAAAACTAGAGCATTCTTTAGATTGGTCAGTACTTTAGTTCTTCAAGAACTAATAATGTAGACGGCTAAATTACGTCAATTAAATAATTTAAACTGTGATATAATTATTTTGATGACTGAATTATTAATTACTTAATAAACTACATCATCTGACGATACGAGATGTAAATCGATATTGGTGAATATACAAAATAACATAATAACACAATAATCATTTACAAATTAGTTAGTAATATTTTAATTCGTAATTTAATAACTTTGATGAGAAGGAAATAATATATTATATTTCAATTGCATTAGTCTGATATAGTAGAATGATTAAAGCTTTGGTTTTTTTTTTTTCCTTTGAACTATTTAAGATTTTAATTAATTTTATTAACTGGGTAATGAAGTAATTTTTGAAACTATTTAACTGATAGATAACTCATCAAAACCATTAATACGGAATAGTGTTAAACAAATTCTGTGAGGTCAATTACTCACAGTTTTACTTCTGGATTGCACTTTATTCTTTATTTGCACCACTGAATTCGGACACCTTCTCTCACTGCCACCCAAACTAACATTAACTTCCCATTTTGGATTTTTGGTAATTATTTCTTACCCTCTCCCCAAAATATTAAATCCTGGAATTTTTCTTTAATTTTACTTTGTATATAGTTCTCAGGACAGCGTGTGAAAGTTTCTGTCGGCGTTCGTCTAAACGTGCTCATACAATCAAGAACCTTTTAGCCGCTATAAACCTTTTGCCTGTATTTAGTGCCAACTTACAATAAGGCGCCCCTTTAATGCTTTTAATCTTATTTACAACAACTAGAAATTTACCCGCTTATAGAATTTCTTTTAAAATTTCTATGAAATGGTCCCTAGTTGGACCGGCCCGACTGTTTTATTTCTTTATTGATGTTGCCTGTTCTACTCTTATCTTTAAACTTGTTTACTCAAACTGAGACATATTTTAATAACAGTCATTTACTACAAAATTAAATTAATTTTCTTTTATTTATTTAAAATATTACATTAATAATATTACTGGCGTTACAGATGATACGCGTCAAACTTAGCACCCAGA
Source organism: Lagria hirta (assembly GCA_947359425.1). Lineage (NCBI taxonomy): Eukaryota > Metazoa > Arthropoda > Insecta > Coleoptera > Tenebrionidae > Lagria > Lagria hirta. The sequence goes on along the minus strand of OX375796.1, from coordinate 26,057,611 downwards.
AAGCCAAAAAAAAATAATGACTGACAAAGCTATGGTGCTGAAAGGAAACAAGATCTTCATCGTCAGGGATCTTACATCGCGAGAATTGGAACAAAGATCGAATCTCATTAAAATTATGAATAAATAAACTGAACAAGGCCATAAAGCAGAGATAAAAGATAACAAAATCAAAGATGGTGATACTTGGCATCACTGGAACAGCAATTTGAACACTTTAAAAACAGCTAAGCCGCTGAAACAAAGGGTAGTACCCAATAATCAATCACCTAGTAAACGAAATCCAAAAAACTAAAAATCATAGCCTAGAACTCAAGCGGCATCAGAAATTTCTTTGATCATAAAATACAACCAGACGTCGACATCTTTTGCATAAGTGAAACATGGGCAACAACTCCATTAAATCTACCACCAGACTGGGATAATTATCAAGTGTTTAGTGCCGTAGCAATTAAAGAAAAAAGCACTGGCCGAGCTAGCAGAGGATTGGCTATTATTCTCAAAAAGAACTATCAGGCAATACTTATCGAATCCTCTGACAGCTGGATTTTTTTGCATTCCAAATCACAACACTTTGAAGCCGTCATAGCTTGTGTATATTTTCGACCAGTACGAGATATTAATATACTCCTCGAGTTATTTCAATACTCTCTGGAGGAAATAGCCTGTTCACATGAACATTTGCCACTTCTGTTGCTAGGCGATTTTAATGCTAGGTTAGGTCATCTAAATACACTATCAGAAGAAATAACAGATGGAACAAGTTTAAACCTAGAAAGAAAATCTATGGACACAGTGATCAACTACAGAGAAATTCAAGGTCATTCAAGAAAATAGTCCCAAAGAAAATTCCCGGTTTTAGTCACCCTAGATGCAAAGTATGGACGTCTTTCTAACAAAGCTACTGTTGGAGTGATGAGAAACTTCCCCACCTGGAAGGCTGAAAATAAAGAAAATTATAAATCCCACCTCAGATATTCGCGTAAAATTGCTGTTAATTTTGCTGATGAAAGTTTAGATCACATTTGCACAAATCTCACGGATGCTATTATGGATGCTGCTCAGTCTGCTTGTATGGTCATCACAAATAACCCTCAGCGTAGAAAGATCAAAAAACAGAACCAAGAATGGTTTGATACAGATTGTCGCACAGGATTAAAATTGGTTAAAAGGTTACTTACTGAATGCAAAACAGCTGCCTTCAATATACCAGAACTTGATAAATGCAGGAGGGCGAAGAAAGAAAGAATACAGAAGATTGATCAAACACAAAAAAAAGAAACTCCAAAAAAAGAAGTTGAACAGCCTTGCGAATACTGAAAACTCGACGGAGTTTTGGAAGGTAATAAGATAGTCCAGACCGAAACAATTCCAGCACAACCCAATACCGATTGGCATCTGGGAAGACTTCAACCATAAAATCACGCCGACAGCTGATCCAGATGACACAACTTTTTATGGAAAAGATCATCCAGACTTAGATAAAGAATTCACCTTGGAAGAACTTGATAAGGCATTTACTCACTGCAAAAATAACAAATCACCTGGTCCTGATAACATACAGAATGAATTCCTAGAGAATCTGCCATGCATCTAGAAGCTCTATATTCTTTGCCTAATAAACAAAATTCTGAGAGAAGAAATACCGCCAAATCAATGGTTCACTGCTCTGGTGACATTGATACACAAAAAGGTGATAAGTTAGATCCCCAAAATTATCGGGGTATTGCCTTAATAAATCACATCGCTAAACTTTTCACGAGCATGATTAACAGACGACCAACGAAATGGGCCGAAGAAAGTGAAATTATCTCTGAAACACAAGCGGGACTCAGAGCCGGCTCGCTGTCCTGTGACTTTGAAATAAGCGAAGGAGTCCTCCAAGGAGAACTACTTAGCCCACTTCTTTTCATTATTTCCATCGTTGACCTTGAAGAATTTTTAAGCAATCAGAGCTGCGAAAGCACGAATATTGATGCCTTGCTGGACATTCTTCTGTTGATGTATGCTGACGATCTTGTGATTTTGGCCTCTTCACCTATTGATCTCCAAAGGAAAATTGATCCATTCAAGTTGTACTGCGACAAGAATCTACTAAACGTATCAGAGCTGCGAAAGCACGAATATTGATGCCTTGCTGGACATTCTTCTGTTGATGTATGCTGACGATCTTGTGATTTTGGCCTCTTCACCTATTGATCTCCAAAGGAAAATTGATCCATTCAAGTTGTACTGCGACAAGAATCTACTAAACGTGAATATAGACAAAACCAAAGTCTTAATCTGTAGAAGAGGATGTAAACACTCTGTCAATAGGCAGTTCTTATATAGGGTAAAGAAAATCACAGTCACAAGCTCATACGAACACCTAGGCTTAAAAATCTCTTTATTAGGGTTCAGCAAACCAACTGCCTTAGCAGCGACCAACAAAGCCAAAATGGCTTTCAGTTCAGTTCACCCTATACTCAAGAAAACCAAGACAGACTCCTTCAACTGCATAAATAAATTATTTGACAGCATAATTGTATCCACACTTCTATATGCCGCTCCAATCTGGGCTGTCAAGTATCTAGAATTAATTGAGCAAGGACAAACAAAATTCTTTAAAAGAATTTTCTGTCTGCCAAGAAATACAGAAGGAGCCCTACTTAACATTGAACTGGGCAGACTCCCACTTGCTTACCAGGTCCTCACTGCTACTTGGCAATGGATTATTAAAATCCTCGAAATGGACGATAATAAACTACCAAAAAAATGTCTTCGCCGCTTGCTAGTTCTTAGAAATTTTAACAATAATGATAAGCATAACTGGCTTGCCTATATATTTAATCTGATCGGAAAGATCACACCCTAGCTACTGACTACGCTAGAAAAGCTTGACCCTGATAGCTGGAAAGCATCTAAAACTTATTTCCTGGCAAAATATAAACTGCACCTACATCAAAAAGACCTGAGAAAAGCCAACAATGCACACTACCTAGACCTATGGATGGCAACAGAGCTATGTTCCTGAACAGAAGAGTCGGCTTATAGAATTTTTTTTAATTCTACGGAATGTTCTATAACTGGAACCGACCCGACTGATTTATTTATTTCTTTACTGCCTTTTGCCTGGGTTTCCCTTATTTTTGACTGATGTATATTTAAATATTACTCATTTACGTTTGTTCTCAAGTTCTCAGATTGTATTTTTTTTAATACTATAATTTAGCTACAATTCTAGAACCGTTAGATTAAACATTTTTACGTCGCAATTAATTTTTTCAAAAAATAGTTGTTATGTTTACATTGCTGTCAAGTTGTAAAACGGTTTGAAACAAGTTTGAATAAACTAAAACAAAAAAACGAAATAAATGACGAAGCTGAACCGTTTTTTTGCAGTACAAAACAAAGCAATTCAGTAAAGTGAACAACTAAACAAGAACGTATAAAAGGTTTTTTTAAAAATTTTTATCTCAAAAACCTTTCTTTAGCTGCTCAAATATTTTAAAATGTATATTATTTATTGAAAAAAACATTTTTCGAATTTTTGTTTTTAATTACAAAAACCCTATAAAATTTTCTTTATGTCTAGTCTAAGATTTTAAAAATGTACTACAAAAAAAATCATAATATTTTTGCAGTCTAATAAGCACCTATAGCATGCCAACAATTGTATAATCTTTAGTTATTACAGAAAATAAAACACTTAAGACAGGTCCGAAAAAAATAAGATTTTCATATCATATCTTAGATATTTTTAAAGAACATAGTTTTTGCAGAGTGAATTTATTTCGTTAAAATAAATTACATCAATATGATAGCAAATAGATGAGACCAGTCCTACACTAATAGCACAAAAAATGTTTGTTGTGGTCTGCGTCAAAGTTTGTTTTTTATTTGTTTGCAATTTTTTCTACAAATATAAGTTGCAGAAGTTTGACAATTAGTGCTAAAATGTATGATTGTTTCCAGAGTTTTCAATATGTGTCACAATAAATAACTTCTTTTAAAGAAAAAGCTTACTTTGTCAAGCTTTGTTTATTGCCTCGGAATAAATTTACTAAAAAAACATGCCGCAGATCTGTGTGCTTTGCAAAACACTTGAAAAATACAGGCGAATTTCTGACACTCGCTTAACCGTCCTTCGGATACGTGAAACCTGTCACTTCAACGTTAATTATAGGGTTTATATTTCAAGTGTTTGTAAACCTAAGCAAGAAGACAGGGCTTGACAGAGCAGGTGATAAAATGGTAGCACTTAAATTAATAATTTGTAAAATCAAATTGCTGATGCAATTGTTTGAATAAAACGATTTGCATTCCAAATGTATTGTCTGTGCGTCTCGGACTTCATATATTTGTACACAACTTATTAGTAATTTAAAATTAAAACTGTTTGAGATAAAAACACCAAATATAATTCTTCTGATTAAAGTGTGATTAAATAACAATTTTTAAACTTATAAACTAAAATAAAACAATATGCAATAATTAGGATTTACTGTTTATATCATCTAATTCTAGTAATTCTAGTAAAGATTACTATCATAAAAACACGCTTTTGAGAATAAATGTATTAATTATACTTAATCCAATAACATAACATTTCTGCATATCTTGATAACAACTAAAATGGTTTATTTAGTTTTTAAATACAAGTATCTAATGATTTAGTACTAATATACAAAATTAATATTAAGACAAACCTAGATTGTTCTATCAGTCAGTATGTCTACATAGTTTTACAAACAATTTATATTGTAAAACTAAGTATTATGTAGAAGATTACGAAATACATTTTTCAATTACTGAGTGGCATATAATACTTATTTATGCACCAAAAACGTTACAACAATGACTTCAGCAAAAAAAGAATAAAATTCAGTTTGTGCGCTGCAGCCCTAGAATTAGTTAGTCGTTATGAATCAGATATTCATTTTTGAAATCCTTTTATATATAGTTACCATTCTAGACACTTTCTAAAGTGCACAAATTTTTGCACTGGTAGCTTTAGTGGTCCGGTAGAGACAAATATAACCTAAGAGATATATTATTTAAATATATGTACGAATAAACATCAAAAAATGTAGAGAACGGCAGTTAACTGATCAATATCCTAAAATTTTTGGGAACAGATTTAATTGATTGAGGTCAGTAGGTACAAATACATTGCAAAATACAATTAATAATTGAAATTTCTATTATCTCATGAGCAATGCATTTGTTTATAACATTTTATTAAACATGATCACGTGTATCACTCAAAACATTAAAAACAAGTTGATAACTTCGATGATTAGTCAATAAATGCTTTAAATTCTTAATACAATTTTTTTTTAACTTTTACACAGCGTCAAGTAATAGCATATAATTACGCAAACAAACAGTTTTTCAAATGTTTTTGAAAATACATTTTTATAATTATCAGTGGTTGAGTGAACATTATATTACCTTATTAAATAGTTTTGTTGTCTAATATCTATATTTATTGACTAAAGAAAAACTTTTGACTCTCTTTGTCGTAGTAAATCGTGCAGCTAGCATCAGATCAATGTTATTTGTTTTGATGCTTTGTTTTCAGTTCGTTCACTTTAAAATAAATGTTATATATTAAACATCTATATATATAAAAATGAAACCCGTTTTCCGTTGTCACGACATAGCATGAAAACGGCTTGACCGATTTGGCTGATCTTTTTTTGTAGTTTTCTGAAACTCTGTACAAGGTTCTTACGAAAAATATTAAGAAAATTTCTCAGAAAGATTGAAAAATATACATTTAATTTTGCATATTTTAAAAAAAGCGCGTTATGAATGTCAACGTCATTCGATTTAAAACAAAAAACTCTGTGGTGATCTATGACACCACAGACATAACCGCGCTAACAAATGTCAACGCCATTCAATTTAACTTGCTTTTCAAACAGTTTGAAAGGGATCTACGAAGGCGAAGATGTTTTAATCACACGCATCCCTATTATACCTAACGATATGCCATTTAGTTTTAAGCGTTTACAGTTTCCAGTGCCGCTTGCATTTGCAATGTCAATAAATAAATCGCAAGAGCAGTCGCTAAGCGTATGTGGCATCATATATACATGTTTTTCACATGACCAATTATAATTATGTCGCCTGTTTCCGTGTCGGAGAACCATCAACATTATTTATTTACGCAATAAAACCTAAAACTAAAAATATAGTCTATCAAAAAGCATTAGAATAGAGAGAAGCAGTGAAGGGTATAGATGCTATTAGTTGCTTTCTAGAGCGCGCATGATATTGAGCTCAGTGTTTACTTCAAAATGCCCAGTAGTTCAATAGCGATTTGTAAAAATATAAGTGAAATTAGTGAGCCCTACGGAATAAACACTATTATGAAAACATATATTTTGTTTTTTATTTAATAAAATTAGTAAAGTCCTTCTCAGGTATGACGAGACCAGGGAAATAGGTATTTATTTTTATATAGAGGATATTATAGATTCCAGTTCAAATTGAATAGGTACGCATACATAATATAGGTCAGCTATACAAAATAAAGTAGTACATCAAATTTATGCTAAGGCGGTACAAAGTTTGCCGGGTCAGCTAGTTTGAAATATAATTCTAAACATAACTATATAAAAAACTTCTTAAACATCATCCTTCTTTCCTTCTTTCTTAAACATCATCTTTTGATTTCAAGTGTTTGTAGCAGTTTTTGGAGATATTGCAAAGAACAAGTCCCAAGAGTAGCATTAAAATAAAGAAGGTTTGATCTTTTTCTTTGTTACAAGTGCTGCCTCTTGTGACAACTCTGCTGAATAAGCTTCAATAAGAATCAATCCAAAACCAAATAAATAATTCAAACTTTTTAATATGGAAATGGTCACATAATTGCAGTTTTTGAAAGTGATAAAAGGCCATAAATTATTTTAAATATAAGAACCATTATGTAACTATTTTAAAACTTCAAGATTTAATTCAAAAATTTTTGACTAAAAAAAAAGAAGATTTCTTATTGGTTTTATTTAGCTTATAAAAGAGCTTGTAGTTCTGCCTTCAATTTAGTTCTTAAATTAGTTTTCAATCTAAATGAGAATTTTTAAATGTATTGTGATATTAAAAATTTAGTTTTTAAACTGTTTCAAAAGAAAAAACATGTTTTTTACCAGTTTTTATAATATGGGAACAATAATATTATCATTACTACCTTTCAGAAATCGTAACAAATTTTGATTTTAGAAAAATTAGTTTGCCTTTGAGACAGGGAGAGTTAAACGTATTAATGGTTTTGTATTGTTCAAAATTCAAAATCTCAAACATTTATGTCAAAAAAAATTATTGTATATTTCAAAACCTTTTATATAGTGTTTAACTTATTATTCAATTGGAAAACGATAAATGAATGATTGAAATGTCAATCAACTCACAACAATGTTGTTGTCTCTCTACATTCTCATTGTTATTTTCGTTTGCTAATGATTCATTCACTTATTACACCTAAAAAATGTATATAAATGTTTGTCTCAACCTAAGCGAATGCTGATGCACATTCTATATTTTAATATAATAAATTTTAACAAGAGCTATAGAATATTCATGTTTCATATCAAGTCTTATAAAAATTTCATCCACTTAATTCTACAAAAAAGGTAAACACTTTTATAAAGAAGTTACTGAAAAGGTAGATCATAACAGTTGTATGAAATGTAAGAAGATGATTGGTAGTAATGTTAGATTATTTAGTTTAACTTGAACTCTATTAACAATTATATTTTAAGAGTATTTCACAAGATTTCAGGATTTACCTGCTTTGTTACCTAAACATAACAAAAAGAGTAGTGAGCGTCTAGCCCTAATATATTAAATTATCATGTCACCTGCCACTGCATTTCACTCATATTTGAATATCTCTCAACTGTCGTTCATAGAGATGGGCATGTAATGCTTTTAAAGCAAGTTGTCTTTAATACAAAAGCAGATTTGCTATATTATCATATTGATTACTTTAATCTTCTTAATCACAATATTGGGTTTCCTCCGCAATGTGTCTTCTCTCTTGGAAATGAGATAGTGAGTTGTGCAATGAGTATAGAAAACCCGAAAGTATCAGGGTCGTCCCTTATACTCTCCGTAGCTACCTGTCAAATGTCTTGATAATTCCCGGACTGATAGCAAGTCGCTCCGAACCAGTCAAAACACAAAGCACAAGCCCATCATGCGTCATCATTGCATGAACATGATTTAACGTTGAATATCATTTAATACCTGCCACATCTTTATGAACTCAACTCCACTTTCAATAATAAGTTACCTAAATGTTATTGACATACACTATAACTAAGGCATTCACTCAATGAGAAAAAGTCACTAAATAATAATATAACTCAAACAGAGACCCAATGAGCAAAATTCACCCCATTATTTACAAAACGAGAAAACGTAAAAAACGAACACATTTTCCTACACTACGAAGCATTTAGAAACTCATCGAGAAATGAATAAGTAAATGACCAACGCTACAGTAGGTGCGTTCGTCTTGCACACTCTGAACGGGAGTGGTGTAGAGTGAGGAGGGTTGCAGAGCATGGTCACGTGACAGCAGAGTAAAGAGAGTGTTATCTGCAAGCACCATCTCGTTAGTCGGTGTGTGTGGAGTTTACTCCTTATACACGACTCTGTATAAAGCCGACCGGTTTAGAGTCACTAATTTTGACTCTCCATCTTGTACCCGAACGCTTTTCGCGTGAAAAGAGCAAAAAGTGGCAACAGAGTAGTCAAGCCGAACGCACCTAGTATCCAGACAATGGTGTTATATATTATATTCTATATGTTATAGAGATAAGAACATTCCAATGAGTTATTTTTAGAAACCACAAATTAAAGGAGTAAAATTAGAAATAAATTCCCGTTTCTTTTACAGAAATATTACTATAATAGTGTTTTCTTTCCAAACACTTTTGGAATCTGTATTTTAGAAAATATAAGACAGAGAGAGGGGGTAGTTAGTCGTATCATTAACAACTGTATACAAATAACACATTTATAATCAATTTCGCTACTAAAAACAATATATTTGAACAACAGAAGTGGTAAATAAAAGTTTTCAAAAAAAGCACAATTATAAATCATGTGAGAGTTTACTTTTTATACATTTATTAATATAAATTATTTAAGTCAAAACGGCTTTTAGTTACGCCAAATTTAATTTTTTTTTTCTTAATTTTTTCTCTGTTTTTAACTAAAGTTATCTTAGCACCCTTGTGGTTTTTTGTCTTATAAAAAGCAGTAGAAAACCCTGATAAGCGATTCCTTTCGCAAACGTTGGCTTGTCCGGTCGTATTTCGAGTGTGCACCTGCTCAACCTATCCCTTCAATTTTTTGTGTGCATAACAAGAGCCTTTCTGGAGACCTGCGATCGATCGTATGGGAAAAAAAAGAAGTTTTCAATTAAAGGTCAGTCATAACCACAAAGAGTTCCGTTGATTTTTTTTATATTTACAATTAAAGTTTTAAGTTAATTGAACCAGGACCCATTTGGCTGCCTTGGGTTTTTTATTATTAAAAAACTTGGCGTAGTCATAAACAGCTTTAATATAATATTGCAAGAAAGAGGGATAGAGTAGAGATTGCGCAGAGCGCTTAGCTGAGGGATAATCCTATTGCCGTAAAAGCAGTAGACAGCGGTTAGCGGGTAGTACTCGTAGGAGTGTCGAGTGCGGTACTCGTGCATAGTCAAGTCAAGTCGACAGTACGAGAGTGATAGTTATCTCTACAATCGAACGAAAATATCATTTGTTATTGTGTGCAAATGAAGTGCAAATGTGGTGTCTTAACATTTCTGTTTCAGTAATCTTGCCAAGGGACAGACCCTACTTTCTTCTAATGAAATGGTTGGTTTGGTTATGGCAGCTGGGTTGAGTACTGAAACAACTTGCTCTAATCTAAAGAAAGAGCACATGTAAGATTTTATTACATTATATTGGTTATTATAATGCATGCAGATACATCTATGTCATTATTGGCATATTTGTTTGTATTAAAGAGCATGCAGATTTTTTGTGTCATAAGTGACACGGTTGTTATTGTTTATTGTTGCTCTTTATGTGAAATGATTAAGAATGAAAACCTACAGCAGAGAACTTGTTCTTTTCTTGAGCCGGTCTTTACTACTACTATTATTACTTATTATTTGGCTCTTGACGCTGATTATAATAATTCTTGTTTTTCGGTTGAGATCTAGCTTCTCAGATTTCTTAAAAAGATTGGAGAGATCTTTAAAGACGGGTTTAGTGCTGCCGCCAAGGTTGGTGCTTTGTCGCTGAAAAGGGTTGTAGGTGAATTCTCTATTGTGGCAATGGAAAGTTGCAGTGTTCCAATACCTTCAATTACCTGTGAGAGTTTTTGATTTTATAATAATTTATAGTTATTTTTTCAAGTAAAGATAAGCCAATAAGGCGCTAAGCCGCTTGTATAATTAAATGATCTCGTATGGCATCTTAAGTTAAAGAGAGAAAACATGGGCTTAGCATCCCTGGAAAAGTGGAGGTCAGTCGGTATCAGTGAACTGAGCGGGGCGAGAGTGAGAACATTGATTGAAAAGTCAGAGCGGTCGGACGGGCAGTATTACGGATATTTAAACTGTTAATTGTTTATTGAAAGAGAAAGATAGTTAGCGTGTTGATCTTGTTGATCATATGTTGTTTTGTGGTATAATTGTGAATTCAGGGCTGACTCCCTGAATTCGGAGGAATAATGAGTAAAGTTTTATTGATAAACATCAATATGTTAATATGAAATATCCACGGCAGAAACTATAGTTTAATACCTGGGGTACGGTCTATGTGGTAATAAATTATTTCAGACTGAGGTGGTACTCCCATGACGTCTGTAGACATTTACAGATTGCTATTCTGGTTCTCTACTTCCTCGAACAGAAGCGACGAGGTAGAGGGGTGGGCTGAAGCCTGTTAACCGCTATGGTTATGTTCCTATCAGTGTATAAAAAAGTTGTGGATTTTTCTTTTGCTGGTATGACAGAATAATGCGTAATGTCTTTAGGTTCTTCACTTATTAATCTTTATTTTATACCTTTTCTTATTACGTATTATTCCTGGCCAGTCTATTTCGCGTAATGTGATTGAGGCCTAGCAACACCGTCCACGTTGCTTTCGAACTAGGTACCGAAACAATGAAAACATCATTGAGAACACGATGCTAAAGAAAAGAGGTGAAGATTGAGTCAATGAAGTCCATGGAGTGGTTGTCAAAGTCCAATGAGCCTGGTGATGTCTTCCACTATCAGTTTGAGAAGAAGAGAATCCTGCGAGGAGGAGAAAAGCCTCCGGTGAGTTACTTTAGAGGTATTATTGACAGGTACATTATGTGTAAATATGATTTATGTGTCGCCCAATCGATCCGTCTGACTGCTCAAGCGTTTCTCTAACTATGAATATAGAGGGGTGAGTTGAAGTAGATTGTTGATGATAATGTAGCTGGCTGTTGCCATTCTGTACACTGTTTTAGAGTGAATAATTAAGACTAATAATCGTAGAACATAGACATCTTGACAAATTTATTATGGAGAAAGAGTTAAATGTTATTTAATTCAACTTAATTGTTAAACTTTAGCAAAACGCAAGATTAGAATTAAACAGTCTTACATACCTTCAAAATACTTTCAATTATTTCTTTAATCTTGTTTTTATTCTTCTCGCCGGGAACACTGTAGCCAATGGCCATCTAGGTTTAATTACCTGGGTACAGGCACTAGTGAGAAAGCCTCTATTGACTTCTCACATTGGTACCGAAAATAATAAATAGGTTAAAAAATGGAGAAGTAGAGGGAAGCCGCCAAAATCCATGTAATTCGGTCCATATGATAGAAACAGCGAAGCCATCGTAGCAGAGGATGCCCTCCACAAGACTGAAATGTAGGAAGATTGTCCGGCGGGGACAAGCCCGCGGTGAGTTCTTTGATAAGTATTATTGACAGGTACATTATGTGTGAATGTGTTTTATGTATGGTTAATCTAATCCGTTCAATTCGTTCGAGGCGGTTTCTTAACGGCGGCCACCAAAGAGGTAAGTTGTAGTAGATCGTTGATAATGATGTAGTCTGTTAACCTTGTATTTATGCAGTATTTAAGTTGTAGTCATAATCAGAAAAAGAATGTGGTGAAACCATCTGACAATTATTATATTTGAATGAAACTAGGTAAATTAATTATATGAATTCAATTATCCCGGCGCCTTCACCATTATTCTTATGCAAATTGCATCAAAAAAACACCCCTCACAAATCAAGTGTGGGGTTGGATTTACGTCAGACGTTAAATCTCTTTAGTTAAATTTAATTTGATATTTAGTTCTTTATGAACGTTCTATCAGTAATATTCTAAGTCAAATCAACTTGTTATATATTTTGTATACTGCAAATTCATGTTTAAGTGAAACATAATAAACAGCTACATTATTGAGATCTACATACAATTACCCAAACTGTTGTCAAAAGCACAAATAATGTTGCCAGAGTTTTAAAATGTAGAGATTAAATGTTTATAGCGGTTAAATTACAAACAAATCACTAATGTTTATATTATTCAAAGTTAATTTTATTCAATTTCAAGTTATAGAAAGTCAGGATTTATTAGAGCTTCTTTAAGATAAAAAACTATAATCAGCGTTCAATTTTTAAATTATAATAAATATAAATTTATTATAATTAAATATTTTTTTCAATTATCACTAATCAAACATTGCGCTAATTTGATTATTGTTATGTAAATAAAAGCTACCTTATCTGCTACTAAAAAATAGTTTAAATGCCCTATGTTTTAATGTCTTTAAATAGCTAATTAATTTTGCTTTCCAAAAATTAAATAGCAAAGCGTACCGCTTTATTACATTAATAATTTGATAATATGTAATTAACAAAGCAAATTCAACTCAACAGCCAAACCAGGAGTTATTCAAATTGTTGGTATTTTTACAAAATACCACTCGCAGAGACAAATGTACAAACTAAACAATTCAAACAATAGCTTATGTTTAGACTCGCGGTTGGTTTACCGTAAGCGATTGTTGTTACGTGCAAGACTTGCAATAAGTTTTGCACCAAAAAATATATTCAAGATTTAAGTGAACAAGTATTTTATTTTATGCGACTGTTCGCTGGAAGAATTCTAAAGTAAGTGATCTTACAATAACTTTACAATATTTACAATATTTAGGAGTGGGAATCGCGAAATAGGAAGAGGAAAATTGGCAACGAATGGCAAGTAGGTCAGATGACCAGAGGGAGGAGTAATTAACAAGAAAAGTTTTTTGGGAAGAGTAGGCGGCGAGAGAGGCCAGGTGGAAGGTCTGACGTCATTGGGTCCAAAGACATACCTGAAGATAATTAAGCTAACGGTTGGGCTGAGCCCTAATGGCAATCTTTACCAAGAATATCCAACTGTACAATAATTTATGGTTATAAGGGGATAAACCGGAAAAAACCCAGCTTACTTGCCGACAAACTAATATAATTTTTAAACCTAAGACTACAATAAACAGATAAACAGCTTAAAACTTGAGTGCAATAAAATTTAAGTGCTTTTAAGAAGCATGAATTTAAATTATAATTTTAAATAAATGAATATAACTCTAAAGCCTAAACAAAAATAATTATTTTAAAATATAATAAAAATATATATAAATTAAAAAATATATAAAATTATAAATGCGACTGAACATGCCGCCCCCCTTGAACGGCCTGGTTCAATCAGATGGAGTGAAGTCGTCATCTTCTTCATCTATGGGAAGAGGGCAGAGCTTCTTAACACATCGCTGGTATTCGCCGGTTTTGGTCTTGAGTGTAACTACTCTAACGATACCATCCTGGCCCGGATGCACGGTGACGATGCGTCCCAGAGCCCATTTTAAAGGAGGCAAATTCTCCTCAAGAATGAGAACTAAAGATCCGACCTTGAGATTTGGTGGGTGTGATCGAGATCCGCTGAATTTGATAAGCTGCTGCAGATACTCCTTGTGCCAACGTGTCCAGAAGTGCTGCTTAAGCTGCTGAGCATGCTGCCAGGCTGACAAACGGTTAGCTGGTTTGCTCGAAAAGTCAATCTCTGGAAAAGAAGTCAATGGACTACCTATAAGGAAATGGGCAGGAGACAATGGGAGAAGATCGTTGGGATCAGAGGACATAGGAGATATGGGTCGAGAATTTAGTATTGCTTCTATTTCAATAATATATGTCTCTAATTGCTCAAAAGTAAGCAAGATATCACCTACGGTACGGACGAGGTGATGCTTAAATGATTTGACTGCAGCCTCCCAAATCCCTCCAAAATGAGGAGACCTGGGAGGAATAAAATGCCAAGAGATTTTCTCCTCATTACAAAAATTTAATATAGCGCTCCGATGCGCTTCAGAATTGAACATATTATAGAGCTCGTTTAACTCATTTTTAGCTCCAACAAAATTATTAGCATTGTCGGAGTGAATTTCCACGGATTTTTCCCGTCTCGCAAAAAGGCGCTTCAGGCTTGCAATAAAAGCCTCTGTTGTAAGGTCGCTGACAAGTTCTAAGTGTACAGCCTTTGTGCACATGCATACATATACCGCTACATAAACCTTTATGCGACCGCGGTTTCGATGTCGCTTTTCTTTTATATAAAACGGACCACAATAGTCCACACCAACGCGAAGAAAGGGCCTCGAAGAGGTCACACGTTGAGCAGGTAAAATTCCCATACGCTGATCCAAAAGACGTGGCTTAGCCCGATAACAGGGCACACATTTATGAATTACGCTCCTCACAGTACTCCGGCCGTTTATAGGCCAATATACCTGGCGCACAGAATATAGAGTCGACTGTATACCAGCATGCTTAAGCCTTATGTGCTCTGCTCTTATAATTATCTTTGTAATGTGATGCTGGCTCGGCAATAAAATAGGATGACACTGGTCAGAAGCTATAGACGCATGTGCGATTCTTCCTCCAACACGCAAGATACCACAATCATCCAAAATTGGGTTCAATGGAATTAATTTACTAGTAGCAGGAAGCTGTTCTCCTCTGCTTATTAATTCGATATCCTTTTTAAATGATGATAATTGGATCATTTTAATAATTAAATTATGAGATTGTGAAAGTTCATCGGTGCTTAATGGACCCAATTTGCGCTGATTATTTGATTTGGCGTTGTGAATAAAGCGTATTATGTATGTAAGAACTCTCTGGAGTTTGCTGAAGGAGCTATATCTTTCAATAAGATTATAACTGTTAAGTTCAATTTTCATGCAAACTGTTTTGGGAATTATTGGCTTCAACTCAGGAATGTTGATAGCAGTGAGATCTCCGTTAGGCCATGATGAACTTTTTTGCAGTAGCCAAGATGGACCCTCAAACCAAATGGAGCTCGTCAGGAATTCCGATGGAAGCTGACCACGCGATATAAGATCCGCGGGGTTGTCCTGAGAAGAAACATGACGCCAGTAGCAAGACGCTGAAATTTCTTGTATTTCTGCTACACGATTAGATACAAAAGTTTTTAGACGATAAGCTGGAGTATTTATCCAATGCAGCACGATCGTTGAGTCAGACCAAAGATATGACTCATTAATGTCTTTCAATATAGTCGGCTTTACAATACGATAAAGTCGAGCAAGCAATAGCGAAGCACAGAGCTCTAATCTAGGCAATGTTAGAGGTTTGACAGGTGCAACGCGTGATTTCGAGCAAATTAGGCGCATATGGACTCGTCCCTGAGTGTCAGTTGAGCGCAAATATAAACAGGCGCCATAAGCCTTTTTACTAGCATCGCAGAAGCCGTGCAGTTGCACATTAACAGCATTAGCTCTTGTCACTCCTCGATTAAAACGTAATTTTTCAATTAATGATAGCTGGTCCTGATACGCAGACCACAATGAATGAATTTCAATCGGGATTGATTCATCCCAAGCAACACCAGCCTTCCACAGTAGCTGGATGAGAATTTTGGCGTACACAATAATAGGACCAAGAAGTCCAAGAGGATCAAAGAGTTTAGCTATTTGAGACAAAATAATCCTTTTAGTTATGGTCTCACGAGGTGTAATAATTAATATGGAGTCCCATAAATCTATGGGCTCCTTCAAAGCCTTGAGAGCGCGTAAATGCTTCTGTAAGCTATCCAGGAAAGATCGCACTGATAATTCCTTGGATAAAGAAGGCATATCTATAATGGCTTTGATATGACAATCACGTATGTAATTACGATCATCATATCTTTCTTTTAGAAGTTCCCAAGCCACTTCGTAATTTTCATCAGAAGCCTCAATGGCCTCAATTATCTCAGCTGCTTCACCTTTCAAACAACCTTTTAAATAAAACAGCTTACGCACAGGTGGGATATTTAAATCTTTATGAACAAGAGAATTAAACAAATCATGAAAACCCAACCAAGTGTCATAAGTCCCCTTGAAAGTTGGCAACGAAATAGTCGGCAATCCGGATGCAGCATTTGCATAAGGATCATAAGAAAAGCTATGCGAAACTTGAGGCATTAATTGCGGTTGATTACGAGGATTCAAAACACGAGAACCTTCAATCTGCTGACCAGGGTCAGGTTGCGCAGGAAGACCTGGCTCTTGGCTTCTTGAAATCGCGGCAGGCGGGTCAAGCACCTGATTATTAATTGAAAGCGTTGAGTTACTGGTATTTGCTTCCGTATTATTAGGATCAATATCTTGTGGCTGTGGCGCGATATTTTGAGAAGAATCTTGCAAAGGAGCTGCAGGTGTCGCGAACTTTTTTGAATACTGCGCCAAAAGCTTAGTAGCGATACCATATGCATTAAAATAAATTTCATCAAATTCAATACGATGTGCAAAAAGATCATCAGATTCATCCTGTAAGCCTTCAAGATCTTCTTGAAACCCGAGGAATTTAATACGCACTTTCTCTATTTCGCTAAACCTTTTTTCGAGAACCGAGACATCACTTTCTGGTCCAAATTTAGCCAAAAAATTAGAATAAGCAGTCAAAGATCTCTTGGCACCAGCCCGTTTGTTAGTCAATGATTTAATAAGAGCTTCCGTCATAGTGAGATAGCAAATCTAATGTAACAATAGTATAAAAACGCGAAAAAATCAAAATAAAAGCAATAACCAAAAATATTCAAGGATGGAATAATATAATTAAGAAGTGTAAGGAAATTGGTAGTCAATTGACTTACTTTATCAACTGGTTGATGATTGCAAAACGTGATGAGAACGCACTGGAGACTCTGGATACTAGAAGTTGAACAGGAACAGCCGATGTCGTTTCCACTGGAGGACAATTGTTGAACAGGAACAGACGATGTCGTTTCCACTGGAGGACAATTGTTGAACAGGAACAGACGATGTCGTTTTCACTGGAGGACAATTGTTGAACAGGAACAGACGTTGCAGATGTATTCACTGGTCGAAGCTTGATAATGCAAACTCTGATTGCACTTAAATCTTGTTGAGCACGCACTGACTCGATATTAATAAAGCTGCGCAATTGCAACGTAATTATAACACAAAAAATAGAAAATGCCACTGGAAAGTTAATTAATTTTAACTAATCCGGCTCGAAGGACCAATGTTTAGACTCGCGGTTGGTTTACCGTAAGCGATTGTTGTTACGTGCAAGACTTGCAATAAGTTTTGCACCAAAAAATATATTCAAGATTTAAGTGAACAAGTATTTTATTTTATGCGACTGTTCGCTGGAAGAATTCTAAAGTAAGTGATCTTACAATAACTTTACAATATTTACAATATTTAGGAGTGGGAATCGCGAAATAGGAAGAGGAAAATTGGCAACGAATGGCAAGTAGGTCAGATGACCAGAGGGAGGAGTAATTAACAAGGGAAGTTTTTTGGGAAGGGTAGGCGGCGAGAGAGGCCAGGTGGAAGGTCTGACGTCATTGGGTCCAAAGACATACCTGAAGATAATTAAGCTAACGGTTGGGCTGAGCCCTAATGGCAATCTTTACCAAGAATATCCAACTGTACAATAATTTATGGTTATAAGGGGATAAACCGGAAAAAACCCAGCTTACTTGCCGACAAACTAATATAATTTTTAAACCTAAGACTACAATAAACAGATAAACAGCTTAAAACTTGAGTGCAATAAAATTTAAGTGCTTTTAAGAAGCATGAATTTAAATTATAATTTTAAATAAATGAATTTAACTCTAAAGCCTAAACAAAAATAATTATTTTAAAATATAATAAATATATATATAAATTAAAAAATATATAAAATTATAAATGCGACTGAACAGCTTAGATTCACAACATTCTCTCAAAATAATTACATTGTATAATCAATCAAAAATAATTACAATGTACCTTGCAGATAAACAATCTAGAATCTAAATAACCATTCACTATAAATCTACAGCATATAATAAGAAGACAGAAAAAACCCTGTAGGTAATGTATAAAATGCAAATTAAATTTAAAAAAAGGTACATTGTTCTCATTCAAGCCACTTTTAAGAAAAAAACATCAAAATGACAGTATTACTAAATATTTATTTAAAATTTACTTATCATATTTATAATAAAAAAATATGTAATAATAATGTAAAAGATTTTGTGTGGTGGTCTTTTTGTGAAGCAACAATTAGATTTTTTTCTAATCAATCCACTCTATAATCAATTCAAGGCTATATTCTCTATAAAATGCTTTTTCAATAAGAGCAATGTTTTGTTTTAATTTTTTTTGATATATCTTTGAAAAAGTTGTCTCTCACTTGAAGCTTTAAAAAAAATAGAAAAACCTGAAAATTAATTAAATATAAACTCACACTATTTAGCTTTTTTTTTCTAAAATATCAACATATTAAATGTCTAAACGGATCGATTCAATTTAAATAAACCATATTACAAATTCTACGTACTAATTAAATTTTGGAATTGAGTCTTAATTCATAATAAAGAGTCACAACTTGCATATAAACAATGGTTCTCTTCGCTTGTCTTTTTTTTCCATTATTTTTTTTTTTTTTGCAAACTATTAATTGACTAATAAACACATTTTTTCTTAATTCATTTAGGTAAAAATCGTCTTTCATTAATAGACATAGGGCATGTATAATCAAATTATAGGGTTATTGACCTATATAAATTATATTTATATTTAAACCACCTAATTTTGCATTTTTTGTGTTGTATTCAACCTCTTCGACAAATAATTAATGACTCTTTTCATTTCCATTGCAATTATGTTATTAAATGTATTATAGACCGACTTAAACTTACTTTTTTATATTATTTATCTACATTTGTAATATATCATTGTAGTATTGGAAAAAAAACGATAAAAACGTATTTCGGACGACCTCTTAACGACATATTAACGACATATTAACAGTCGGCATCGGTTTTTGATGTTTTAAAAATTTAATTGCTTTATTTTTTTATGAAAATACGACAATAATTATGTGAAAGGGTTATTGACCTAAATTTATCTAAATCTATTACATTTTAACCTCTTCCAGAAGAATCTTAGAGCTATCTTGTTTTTCTAGCTATAAACACTCAACGTGCTCCAAAAAATAAGATTCAGATTGAACTTAACTTTTTATAGATTATCTTCTTAATCAATAAAATATCATTGTAGTATTAAAAAAAAGACAAAAACATACCTCTGACAACCCGTCTTAGCGAAATATTATTTACCGGCATCGTTTTTATTCTCTCTATATTAATGAAAAGAGCATTAAAAAGATTCGATTAAGAGAGCCCTATTTCACTCAAAAAAAAGCTACGGCTATAATCCTTCTACCTTAATGTTTATTTTTAATACCTAATTCATAATATAATGGGGTACATAAGATGGTACAACTTTTTAAACCTTCATTTGAGATTTAATTTTGCAATAGATCTAAATATTTGGAACGTTTTAATAAGTATGCCTCCATCGCCTATAAGTCTCGTTTATAACATTTGAACCGTATTTAGTTTAAATTTTTTTATTATATTTTTTTAACCTCATTTTTTTTACCTTAAAAAATGAACAAACGATCCGCTTGCAACCGCCCCTTCCATCGTAATCGCTACAAAACACTGCTTTATATTTCATCACAATCATAATAATCCTCGTAACTACAAAATTATCAAAACATACACTCTTTAAAAAAAATCTTTTGCATAAAACTACTTCCCACTTACCTGGGTCGCTCTAGAATGTTTAAATAATCAATTGCCATTAAATTGTTATTGTTAATTTCTATTAATAAAAATCAATCCATCGCTTGACACATGAAGGGCGCGTAACTTCTTAAAATCTTTTTTAACATAGTAATATAAATAAATGGGGACGTTCTATTAAGTAAACCTTTCATTTATTATATTTAAACCCTATTTTCTATAAATTTTAGAAAACTCGTAAATCGTTTACATTTGATATTTATAAAATTTATAACATTTTAATGTCAAAAGAATGGATTGAGATAGAATTTAGACACTTCCATTTAGAGCCATGTATTGCCTCTATTCTCATCTCACATTCATAATTTTCTGGTTGCACCTCTTGCGTTTAAAAAGGCTATCATATAAAAAAAGCTAAAATATATTAAAAAAAAAAACAATTCTAAATACGAACGTAACAAATTTATTTATTTAATAAAATTACATCTACAAAAAAATCCGTTTAAATAAAATTTGTCAGACAAAGCTACTGAATCGACTTTTGTTTTATTTAAGATTTTAAGAAGTTATGATAGATGATGAAAAATTCAATTTTACTCTGATTTCATCAGAAGTGATACAGGGTTTATTTTTGAGTTTATTTAGGTTTAACATTGAAGTTAGAAGTCGCTCAGGAATACAAGAACGCGCGTCTCTATTATTTCTTCATAGTTTTCGATTTATTAAGCATTGAATTGGTATGAATTTAAATTCCTAGCAATAACTAATCAAAAAAAAATAAATAAGTGTGACACAATTTGTAAACCTGAGTATTGTGTATACGAAAGGCATTCTACTCCTCGATAAGCTTAAACAAAGATACGAAAAACCATACGTAAAGCTTAGAGATTAGTTAGTGCCTTAACGCAAACGTTAAACAAATGTCAGAAAAAATTTATTAGACGTTTATGTTTTGCAAAGAAATAAATTTGTGCATAATCTTTCTTCTATTTCTTGTTGTTTTTGCTTTTGCTATAAAACTAAAAAAATCATTATACAAGTATTGCTGAAAAATTAGAGCACTGAGTATAATTGCAAGAATGCGATTGAAATTTTTCAATCGCATTATTTATTCACAGCTATATAAAACGAACTTTTAAAACTGACTTTAGTAAACCCGTCGTGCTAATAATCTGTTAAAACCAATAAATTGAAAAAGCAACAAAAAAAACTGTGCAATATTTGTTTTATAATACGTAAACCTAAAAAATCTATGTTTATGTTTTAACCAAAATACAATTATAAACAAATGATCACAGGAAATTTTACAAATTACTTTGAAGAACATTACTTTAGTGGATTGAAATATTATCAAGGTACAATTTCAAACATACAGCAACACCACAAAACGAAGCATCTAAAATCAAATTAAACAACGTTATAATGTGAAACAAAAATAATTTTCCAAATGTTGCTTATAAACACCCCGCTTTAAAATGAGTGCAAAATCTAATTATATGGCAAACATTAAATAAACTAAAAAGACTTGTTAAAATAATTTAAAAAAATAAACCGATTTTTGTAATTGATGATAGATCCATTAAAAGTTGATGCAGTTTGTGTAATTGGGATGAGAACAATAGGGAGAAGGTTAAGTGTTCAAGCAGTTGGCCTTCCCATCCACATACCTAATAGCTTATCTTCTTTTCAAGACTCGCCGGAGAGAACTTATTTATATTTCTGTAAAATTTTGGGCCACCCTATATATAGATGTTGTGTAACATAGTTGATTCATTCAAAAAATTTTTTCTGATTGGTATTCTAATGTTTTTTCAACAAAGCATAATTTAGTGATACGAAAGTAGTATGTTAAAGACAAACATTTTTAAATTAATTTTTACTTTTTAAAGCTCAATTATACAATAATAAGCTTAATTTTACACTTCAAACCTGAACTCATTTCAAATGTTAAAATCCACATAAAGTTTATAAAAATACTGAAGCTGACGGATTACGTCTTTTTCTATTCGGGTTTTGTCAACAAATAAAAAACAAATATATTGATTTAATTTTAGTGAGTAAAGTCGAGTAAAAACTTATTTAGTCAATGGTAGACCTTCTAACGCTCCAAACTGATATTGTTTTTCAACTATTATGCAGCCTCAAGTTTAATGTTATTGGCTTTTAAACTAGTGTGAATGATCACTATAACATAACGTTAAATGTTCTACAATTTTTGGCAAAACTATTTGATTGGATCAAATTCTCAGCTTAGTCTTTACTACACAAAGCTCCCTCTAATTTATTTCCCATTGATTAAAAGAGTAATTAGTTTAACTGTAAAAGGACAAATTATTCATTATTTCACCAGTTTTTAGCGAGCACAAATTAAACATTTTTGGAAAACTCAAGTATTGTAAATGAAGGATTATCTGAACTACACATAAGATTTGGAGATGTGTGTAAACTGTCTGCTACATAAACTATAACCTGCAAAAATTACATAATGAGTATTGACAGCTGTCTATCTAACAATCTAAAAAAAAAACAGGGTTTTGTGCTACGTATAAACAGAAAGTCTCGTATTCTAAATATCGCAACGTTTAATGGAATTGATTTAACTTTAAAGTAAATAGTTGAAACTTTTGCATAATTTTTTGCAGATTGAGTTTTTTAGCTGAATGACAAAATCCCCCAGAAAGTAAAAAACACTTAAAATATCTCATTTATTTTTTTGGCAGAGTATCTTTGCTCAACAGGATTTTGATGTCTCATAACTTGTATAAACAATACTTATAGTATCAAAATACGTGCAGATTAGTAAGTTCCTTTCACTACATCAAAGTTATTTTAACAGAAACATAGCATGATTATAGTAGCCTTGGTTAAAAACTACGTCGTGGCGGCAATTTGATGCTGTTGGTTATTTACCGGGTAATCTTTTACCCTATAATACATATTGCACTTTCCAATAAGATCACATAAGTATACAATACTTGATACTGCCACATTGCCAGTTCTTGTTCATGTGATTGACTTAGGTATTTGTAAATACATACTGTTAATTTGTAAATACATTAACTCTTTTACTACACTGAAGATATTTTAAAGATTTTGTAGCTTTTACCAAATTTAAAGCAACTAAACCATATTGTTAATAGTGCTGAAAAGATGCTTAACTTTATACTATCAAATATTGAGTCGATTCGTTGTTGTTATTATAGTGCACGATAATTCTGCTATATTTACTAAAGATCAACATTTCAAAGATCTGCGCTCTGTCTTAGGCATTTGATTTAAGTTTAAATTAAATTTTAAACCTTGAACATTTTTTAATTGAAGAAAAAACGACTACAATAATTAAAAATTAAATTTAGACAATGATTTATTTCAAGCTCTACATATCTTCTTTGAACCAGTTTTAGATGTCATCATTGTGGTACAGCAATTCTGTGCAAAATTGTATCAGATTTTTAATTTATAGACTCTTTTTCTACATTTCAAAAAAGCTCTTAAATTTTTTGTGTATGCAGCGAGGTACAAAAAAAAATTTAATCTTACTTAGAGTTGAAAGATTTTTAAATAAAAGATGACAAAAAATCTAAATTTTTACAAATATTTTGAAAACCATTTACGCAATGTGCAAAGTTAGGAGTTACAAGAAACGAGTGCACCTGCTCCTTCCACCCCTTGAACCGTTTTAACACCGTTGAAAGCAGCTGGTAAAAACTCTGTAGCGGTACTAAAACGGCCTGCAGCGGTATTGAACGAAAAGAGCATTTGTACTCGCATCCTGTAACTATTAAAGTTTTTTTTATCAAACTCCTCAAACTTTAACAAACATGTAACGTTTACAAAAAAACACTTTGCGTATTCCAGCAGAAGTATTTTATGAATATGCTAAATGTTTTAGTCTAAAGACCATTTGCTAAAAAATATCTGCTACGGAATTATATTTAATATTAAATTTTCTTCTAATTTTAAAAATGCAGTTATTGATGCTTTTATCAATAACCTTTCTATCTCTGTGTTTCTTAAGCATGAAAATAAACGTGTTGCATTAAAGTCTAAAATACAAATAACATTATAGCTAATTATGATCTAATTCTCAGTTTCTTACTGTGTCCTGCTTAACACATTTTTGCTAAACCGTTGATAGTAAGTTTTTGACCAATTTCTATTACTAATTTTCCTAAGCGATTTTAATCAAATCATCTACAAAACAATTTATAATAATGTCAAACGTCTTGCTATCTCTGATTAACACAGATTCTTACTTGGTCGTTGTACAACATCTAGCTTAGTAGCTTTTGTTTAGTTTATCTGCGGTGTGTTAAGTATCCAAGGTCAAATCGAAGTAATCTATACAAATTTTTCAGTGTTTTTGACAGAATTAAGTTGTAGCTTTAATTTTGAAAATAGAGTCAATTTGAATTTGTTTTTAGCTTTTCTGGTTTTGTGGATTTTAGCAGTGTCATGTATTAGGAAATTCTATTCTACTCCGACATGTTATGTGTGGTGCTATGCCCATTATGAATAATATTTTTTTGAATCTAGAGATTTTACTCGATAATAATTTATTAGTTCTGCTACAAATGTAAACGACATTTGGTTGACAAAATTTAAATTAAAATATTGCGTTTTGAAATTAACGCTATGAGAATTTTTTTAAGATTGGAAACTAAAAATTGAAGTTTTTATCACAAAATGCGTTAGTGATAATCATATTTGATTTCTTTAATTGACAACATCATTGCCATGACACTCGGAACGTGGTACATGACTCAAAATTCTAAAGCAAATGTTTTGACTTGCCATTGCTTGACTTGCTGACACTGTATTTTTTGCTCTATTCATATATGTTTTTCAAGCATAATATAAAACCTTACAACACTAAAGACATAGCGCCAAATCTTTGCTAAACTTGCTATCAAATATAGAAGTATTAATTCATGTTTGGTTCTAAATGAGGTTACACAGTACTCTGCCACAATTCTCACAGCGTCATCAAAAGCTAACCAACTATTTGCGAAAAATTTTACTAGCAATACTGTTTTACTACAAAATGTTATTTCGTTATTTACTAACATCCCACAAAAACTAATTGTAAACATCATTAACCAAAAATGGAATTACATAGAATGCTATACTTCTATCCCTAAAAAAAAATTTATCTCAATGGTTGAGTTTACCTTCCGCAGTAGTTATTTTAGTTACAAAGATTGTTTTTACAGACAGAAAAAGACACGCCCATGGGTGCCCCCACTAGCCTGGATTTTGCCAACCTTGTTATGAACACTTTGTTCTACTATGTACAAAGTAAAACAAATAATCTTAACATACCGTTACTAAAACTATACGTTGACGACACAATTTTGTTAGTACCAGAAGATAAGATTATGGACACCTTAAATATTTTTAATTCCTTCCACAAAAAGATACAATTCACTATGGAAAAAGAAGTAAATAGCAGCATACCTTTCTTAGACATTAAAATTATTAGAATAAATAACCAACTCGTGACAGATTGGTATGACAAACCCACTAACTCATAACTATAATTCTAACCATACCACTAACCAAAAATTAAATATCATAAATAACTTACTTTATAGAGCCACTTCCTATAATCAGAAACAATTTAAGGAGAAAAATATTAACTTATGTAATTAGGAATATCCTTTGGGTTAAAAATTACCCTAATAAATTAATAGAAATTTCTATCAAAATATACTTTCAACGTAATAATAATACTACTGATTTAAGTTTAAAAACAGCAAAAAATACTCACTTTAAATTTCTATATATTAAAACACTAACAGAAAAAATTAGTAACATCATGAAACCTAGTAAAGCCTACTTAGCACTTTAAAACCTTATAACCCTAGGCAACACGGTTTTTACTAGAATTAAAGATAAAACACCAATTACTAAAACATCGAATGTGATTTATAAAAACTGTAACAAATGTTATATCGGCCAAACTAGACAATATATTTCTAAGAAACTAAAACAACATATATATGATTTAAAAAACCCAGATAACTCACAAAAAACAGCTTTATGTAAACAATTCTTTATTGACCAACATTTCATTGATAATTATAATATATTAGATAAAGAAAACCATCCCCTTGAAAGAAATATTAGCGAAATGCTACACATCAAGAATAATGACACCATAAATTTTAGAGAAGATACACTTAACCTCAATAACATATATAATATTTTGATAACATAAAATTTACAATTAATGAACCACTTCCATACTTTTTACTTCAGTGACAGTAATGACCACCTGACAACTGACTATCTGACATTTATTAGTTCTGATAATTGACAGGCACTTATCACTTGTCACGAAACGATTAACATACGTTTTTGATTGTTTTAAATTGTTTTCTTAATTTTAATCCTTTTTGTGTGTCTCAGACATAATTGATAATATATTCTTATTTTAATATTATTACCTTCGACCATTTTATATAACAGCGTTAAAAAGGTAACAATTATTTTTGTACTAAATTATAACAATTGTATTAATTTTTAATTTTGTAGCTCTGAAGAAGGACACAAATAAACAGTGCCCGCCACGTTGGCGAAATCACCTAGTTTTATTTAATTCTGCTTTGTCCTAATCCCAATAACCTACAAAATACTAAAACTTAAGCTTTATCAGATCTAACAAAAATTGTACTCATCAACAGCACTTTAATGTCTGCTTCTACTTATAGACCTAATAATAACACTAACAAGAGTAGGTTCTTTAAATTACCGTTTATTAAGGAGCATACAGACAAAATTCAACATCTATAAAGTCCGTACAGCATCAACAACATAAATAATTTTTTTACATAAATAAAAGACGAAACAGCTGCATCAAATACTCCATGCGTGGTTTATAACATCCCTTGTGAAACATGCAATAGTTGCCACATTAGACAGACTCGACAATACTTGAAAAAAACTGAAGCAACACAATAATTATGATTGCAAATTGGGAGTTCATGGTAAAACTGCATTAACATCACACAGGCGGAACGGGGTACATTAACTTGCTTTTGATAATTATTGCAAAATATTGGATGTTTAACAAAATAGACTCAAAAAATCATTAGTGAAATGGTGCACATTAGAGATAATAACTCAATAAACTTTATGTTTGACACTGATAAATTGTGCAAAGTTTACATCAATCTAATCAACACCTCCAAACTAAGCAAATAATAATTGACATAACATTTTAGACAAGAGTTCAACATTAAAGTCGAACTCCTCCAGGATAATCGCACTGTACGAACAAGTGTACCATCTCTTTCGTGGTTTTTACACATGCACATAATGTTGTATATTAAGCAAAACCTGTTTTCATTAATTGATGTGTTTTTTAAATTTGTGTATAAATATTTAACTCTTACTATATTACAATATGGCAACCTGCAGTGAGTTTGTCAGTATAGCAAACCTAATCTTAAAATAATGTATAGAAATTGACCGAAAGAGCGTTACTTTTTTTTTAGTTATGATATTATTATTAACGTAATTTCTTGTTGTTTCTAAACACTTATGTTTGATGTTGATTATTATATTCCTTAGGCTCGTCGATTTTAAACGGCATATTCACGTCTTGTCAACTTCTACTCACTGGCGTGTTGTAAAATACCCTAAAAATTATCTGCTTTTAGAAACCTCTAAAAAAAAGTGTTTTTTAGTCATAAATATAGTTTATACGAGGACAATTTACCGCACTTAATAAGACCTATAGATTTCAAAAACAAAAACCATTTGATATTTTTGGTGCAAAATTTAAAGCGCCGTCAACGTTCTAACAACACGAATGAACACGTACACGTCGTTTTGTTTGTCGGCTTCAAAACTATTTCATGAAACGTTTACTAACGTTAAAAATCTAATTAATGAGTTTTCCTAATTGGTACTTTAATTGAAATAACTTATATTTTAATTTTGAACTGAGTAATTACATCAATGTTTGTTTGTATCAATTCTAGTCTTGTTTGTTTGTATCAATTCTAGTCTCCTAAGAAGTAATCTCATTGAATTAATTTGAACTGAATTAATTTGAATTTATTCAATAATTAATATTAATTTTCTGACATTAAC
This sequence comes from Lagria hirta, assembly GCA_947359425.1. NCBI lineage: Eukaryota > Metazoa > Arthropoda > Insecta > Coleoptera > Tenebrionidae > Lagria > Lagria hirta. Next base: position 26,029,382 of record OX375796.1, on the reverse strand, counting down.
AAAATTCTGAAATATCTAAAGACGCAAAGTGATCTGATAGATGTATTAATTTCTCTACAATGATTATAGTCTTGACAATACTGTGAGTACTTATTTATTAATTGAATTATTAATTATTATGTGCATAAAGTTAAACTTACAACAATTGAGGTAATTAGGAAAGCTAGAGCATTCTTTAGTTTGACTATTACTTTAGTTCTTTTAGAACTAATAATGTAGATTGCTAGATTATGTCAATTACATAATTTAAACTGTGGTATATTATTTTAATGACTTAATTATTAATCACTTAATAAACTACATCATTTGATGATACGAGATGTAAATCAAAATTGTAAATATACAAAAAAACATGAAAACAAAACAATCATTTACAAATTAGTTAGTAATATTTTGATTAGTAATTTAATAATTTTGATCAGACTGAAATAATATATTTTATTTTAAGTACAATAATTGACGATTTGGTTTTTGTCTTTTAAAATATTTAAGATTTTAATTAATTTTATAAACTGGTTAATGAAGTAATTTTTGAAACTATTCAACTGCTAGATAACTCATCAAAACCATTAATACGGAATAGCGTTATACGAATTCTGTGAGGTCAATTACTCACAATTTTACTACTGGATTGCACTTGGTTCTTAATTTGCACAACTGAGCTTAGACACCTTTTCTCACTGTCACCCAAACTAACATTAACTCCTTATTTTAGATTTTTAGTGATTATTTCTTTCCCTCCCCCAAAATTTAAGATTTTGGGGTTTTCTTAGTTTTACTTTGTATAAAATTCTTAGGATGAGAGTTTGAAAAGTTTTTTTCGGCGTCCGTCTAAACGTGCTTATATAATCAAAAACTTTTTTGCCTCTATAAAACCTTTTTGCCTCTATTTAGTACCAACTTACAATAAGGCGCTTTTGTGCTTTTAATCTCATTTACAACAACTAGAAATTTACCTACTTATAGAATTTTATTTAAAAATTCTACGAAATGGTTCATAGCTGAGACCGACCCGACTGATTTATTTCTTTACTGTTTTTGGCCTGGGTTTTCCTTATTTTTTACTGATGTATATTTAAATATTACTTATTTACTTCAAAATTTCTAAAATATTGTTTTGTTTACGATTTTATTTATTATAAATTTGAATCGAAATTTCCATTGCGTTACTTAGAATGTGTGAGTGAATTGTCACATCATGTAGTGAGTATATAGTATTTAACGTTACTAGCCAGGTATAAGGGTTTTTACTGGCGATAGAAGGTTGATGATTGACGAGCCAAAGGCGAGTCCATCACCTTCTTAAGCCAGTAAAAACCTGTTACCTGGCGTGTTTACGTTAAATGTTTTGTTTGTTCCTCACTTGTAAAAGACAATTCAGTTTTTGAATAATGGAATAATTCGAGAATTCTAAAATTCACGAAATCGAGTATGCTTTAATGTGTCACTTTGGTAAAGTGAAATGTCAAAACTTGGAACCCTAAGTTTTAGTGGAATTCACAATTGTACGATGATATTTAATGTGTATGATAAAGATAAATCATTTTTAAATGTTTCATTTAAATAAATAATCGCTAAAAGTTCATTATTGTGTTATATTGTTGATAAAAGTGACGTTCATAACTGGCTAGCCTGTTAAATGACATCTATAACTGGCTAGCCAGTTATGAGATGTTTTCAATGTGAATATAGTCACTTGATAAGTGCATGTTTACAAGTGAGGAACAAACAAAATTTATTTCATGAATCACAAGATCAGCATCTAAATATGAACCACATCTAAAAATCAAAACAAAAAAACTCGAAGATATTCTATTTGCCCACGACCAAAAGACAAAAAATCAATTAAAACATGCGTTTTTTGTGAAGAATGTATACGATTAGAACATTCAAAACTGGTATCAGATTGCAAAATCAGTATTTTTAAATAACAAAAATATAACTTTTTAATGTTTCATTTAGAACAGCTTATATAGAATTATGCTACAAAATTAAAGTTTCTTTCGCTCTACTAAAAATAAATTTTACAATTGTGTTTTTCTTCTGTTTTTTTAAGTGGTCGAAATACCGAATAACAGACAAAAACAGTTTTTATAACACGCAAAAAATGTTTTCGCATAATTTTTACTAAAATGTAACAACCTTATTCTAATAACATAAAAAATTTTAAAATATGACCAATTATTTTGTTTTGTTTTTACGTTCAGGTTTTGTGGGGTGTATCATACCCCACCATAACGTTGTTGCATTCATTTTCCACCACACCGGCGCCAGTTGGAGACTTTTAGTGGAATACAAACTGCAGCCAAATATAAACAAAAAATCAAATATATGCAGCAATTATTGGAAATGAGAGAAAAGTCAATTACAAAAAAAGATTACAATTCAGCACTAACGCTTAGTGTATATGTGATGTTAGTGGATACTTTTTTACCCGTTGGTAACTGTAAAGCATAAAATGGTTGAAATATCTTGCACATAATTTATTTTTAGGTTGGTATTCGACCAAAAGCTGATTCATAACAACTTTGACATTTTTAAAGAAACGCAATCCGCGTACTATGACTTGATTTAGAAACGCGTTCATCGTCTTCATTACAACATTTCCACTTTATTAGAAAGCACCTGTAAACATCACAAAATGTAATAAGAGAATAGGTTTACCTTAAAAACAGAAAACAAGATTTAAACTGTTTTGATGTAATTGATCGGAATTGTCTTTAGAGAAACGTCATTGTTTTAATTAACTAGTTTGCAGATGAAAAACTAACAAACATAATATCAATAATAATTTGATATATGAATACTGCAGCTTATCAACAAAAAAAATAAAAAATTCAGGTAGTTGAAGTTACACAATATTAGTCAGGTACACAGCAGCTATTGTTATTAATAACATTTATTGACGAGTTATTTAAACGTGAGTACACGCTGAACACGCTCAACAGTGATGTAAATTTTTAAATAATGTTTATGTGCCTAATCTGACAATTAACAAATAAATCCAAAACATCAATAAGTAGACAATACGACCATCCAAAAGATACAGTCTACATCAACATGGAAACACTTTCCTCCTAAACGATTTGTATAGATTTACTTACAAATGCAGAATTATTTAACTTACTAAGTTTTAAATTGAGGAAAAAAATACGGTTTGTTTTGATGAAGTATCGGTTTTTGTAATAAAATATACTTTAAATGTACTGATAATCTCTTTTTGACTGCTAAATAATAAGGGCTCCAACTTTTTAAAAAGGTATCTCTGACAAAATAGAAAATAACAGACCTAAATTCCAAAAGAGAATTCAAAACTAAACTTTTCACACAGTTTTACCACTAGCAAAAAAGTATGTTTAATAGAGCTCGAAAGCTTTTCCGACCACCAAATGGTCATCATGAGGAGATAATAAAACTTGTAAAAAAGTGTGTTTAATAGAGCTCGAAAGCTTTCCCGACTACCAAGTGGTCATCATGAGGAGATGAATAAAACCATGAGCGGCCAATGGGGCAGATTTAATAAAAAAACACAAGATTTAAAAAAAAGCACTATAAACTAAGTACAATACGTAAAAGCTCATTTTTCTATTTTACTGTCAAGCATACAAAAATTTGAACAAATTGGACTATACCTCTGACGGAATCTTTTCAAATTGTAAAATATGTAATTGTATTAAAGCTCATTTTTCTATTTTACCGTTAAGCATAAAAAAATTGAAACAAATTGAACTACCTCTGACGGAATCTTTTCTAAATTGTAAAAAATGATAAACAGTCATTGAAAACCGCCCCGAGGAATATATCTAAAATTAGAAGGAACTTTTTTAAAAATTCTCGGGTATGCAAAAATTACGGAAGTTTATGATTCACTCAATGGAGGTTTTGGGAACTTAGATTCTAATAGCTAATTTAAATTTCTATATTAAGTATGCTATTGTATGATAAGTATTACTCAATGTATTATATAAAAAACGAACTAATTGCAAGATAATTTAGAAAAATATCTTGCTTGTTATGCAAACGCTCAACCTCAATACACTTAATTTTGCAATACTCTCATAACCTAAGTAATAATTTTATGTTTAACTTCAGCATGTATAGAATATTCTAGTTTTTGTTGTGACTGGTCCTTACCAAAGCATGTAGGTAGGTATGCGTGTGCAATATAATGTAATAATAAATTATCATATTATAATATATATTTTTTAAATGGGTATATAGTTTATTTAAGTCTAGTGTTTGATAATATTAATATAGAATTGATGTGACACCCAACATGTTATGCAATTTTTATATCAAATTAAGGTTCACTAAAAAACATGTGTCTTAATTTGGAAAATACAACATCAATGTTTATTCTTTAATATGAATATAAAGTTTACAGTAATGTTTTACACTTTTATTTATTAGTTTTTCAAGAACTGTTTTAGAATTGGTTCTATTTTTGTAATCTGTTTTTTATTTTTAAGATCCTATTATAGGTTCTTATGTTTTATTTTTTAAGGTTCTAAAAATTCGCTTTTTATTGATAAGAGTTTCCAATTGCTATAATCTACTTGGAAATAAAAAGTCATCAAAAGCAAGGTCAAAAAACTACGTTTCTACATTAAAATGCTAAAAGTCTCTTCTAATGACAGATAAAGATTTTAATAAAAAATCGTCTTTAAGACAAATCAAAAACGGTAGCTTATCGCACAGCTAACTTTTGTCTAAAACGCAATTCTAAAATCCTCTGTCTTGTTTGAGTTTTTATTTTTTACAAACACTGATAAAATAAAATCAAAACTATTTTATACAAATTACATTCGAAGACTCAGACATGAAGACTTATTTGTTCTTATTAGAGCTGTCCAGTAAGATGCTACAGTTTATTGTTTAAATAAATTTGCAATGACGAATAGGCTTACATTTACTCAAGTCTTCTGTTTACTTATATTCACTATTTTTATACAATTTCACTATTTCCACCATATTACACAAGAAGTAATAACACATTTTATATTTTTTATCTTGTTTTCTTATTGATTAAACAGTGAAAAATCGTTTTTATACGCTGTCTACGTTTTCTGTATGTATCAAAGATGAACATATGTGTCTCATTAATCCCATTCAATTCTATACTTCTAAAAGCTGCATTGTTGATATTTCTTTGTCTTGTTTTTAACTCAAGAGTTTTTATATATATATATATATATATGAAGGTAAACCTGGATTTCGGGGATGCGGTCTTCTTGGTTTGATTGATTTATTGCCCTTTAAGTAATACTCTTTTATTAAAAATCAAGCTTTCGGAAGATTAATTCCTTCCTTCATCAGGATACTAAAATAATAACAATAATTACGTATAACTTATAAATATTTTGGAGTACACTTACTAATAGTGAGGTTACATATAAAAAAAAGATTGCAATTTATATAAATTAAAAGAATACATAGAATTTACGTTATGTGAAACATGTCTTGATGTGAGGATGGCTTAAAATGAGTGGTTATTCCCTTTTTTTTAAAAAAAAGTATAATTTCTTAGAGCTGATTGGTGTTATCGATCGATAAGATTTTTTTATAAAAAACCAAAAATCAATAAATTTTGACGACATTAAATTTAATACAGTTTTTTATAAAATCAAGGCAAAAAATTGCAAAAAATTTAACAATTTAGAACTCAAAGTTGTTGACAAAATTAAAACTCAAGAAAACTGGTTCAGAAACCTAACAGACATTGAAATACCACTAGAAATCAAACAATTTCTGTCACTGGGTCCAAAGTTTTGTATTCCACCAACACAGAAAGAAATCAACTTAGGGCATTTGCTCGCAGATTTAGAGTATATAATCAATAATTATGAGAATTGCGAAAAACACATTTATCGACTTCAATTTACAAACATTAAAACTAATTACTTACACAAACAAAAAAACAAAACTAATTTTATCTATAAAGCGTATCAAAAATGCAAACTTTATCTTAAGGAGCACGAGGATCTATATATCATACGGAGCGATAAATGCAACGTTACAGTTGCTATGTCCAAAATCGAGTATATTAACAAATCAGAGCAGCTATTAAATGATGAAAAATATTATAGCAGAATAAATAATGATCCTACATCCTCCATACAACAAAAGGCCAATAAATTAACGACAGAATTAGAGAAGAAAAAATTAATAGACAAAAAGTCTGCTAGTGCTCTTAGAAACTATAATGCAACCGCTCCAAGATTTTACGCTCTCCCTAAAATTCACAAAGCACAAATTTCTCTTAGACCAATTATTTCCTCAGTGAATCCACCAAATGGCAACCTTTCTAAATTTATCACTAATATTTTAACACCGGCCGGTTTCCAAGCCCGGAAACGGGCTTGAGAAAAATTCCATGTATAACATCAAATTTCTCAATAACGGTTTTTTATTTTTCAACCAAATTTTATCTCATACTTAGATGGGTATTGAAGACGTTCATTACGCTTTACGTCATCATTTTATCATAAAGGGTTTGTTTGTTATCAACAATAATCCAAATAGGTGCAGGGCTTCTCAATGGCTTGAAACATATCAAGATAAACGGTTGTAGTTCAACCATTTTTCGGTAGTGGCCGCTGTTGACGCTGGCGTTTATAATAAACTATATATTACGCATTTTACGCTCCAAGATTGATTATTCTGGAATAATTTCCTCAGTCTTGTGCACCATATTGCAACAGTGTTTTATTTAGTTTTTGTTATCTTAATGACGGAATTCCTTTGTCATTCACCTCCAACTTGATGCAAGGTCGTTTTATGTAACTCGTAGACAGTTTTAATTCATTAAATCAAATTTTTACATTTGACTGCAAACGCTTTATAATATTGAGCAAATACAAACCTAATAGGTACTTTTTGTCAGTTTGCAGTGATATTCCAAATTTTTAGTTTTAATTTATCTCATAATATTGATACAAAATTTATTTACAATGCTTTTTAATAGTACAATAATTATCACAGCGTGTCGCTAAAAAAAAGTAACTAATTAACATATTTAATTCGTTATATTTAAAAATTTGCCATAAGCACACTGTAAGTAAGCAGATTGCTGAGTAAACACATAAAAGATGTGGTAAACAATAAAAAATCATACGGTGTGGTTTATTTTGACTTACTTGAAAAATTTTAAGAATGAAATTTTGAAAAAACACTTAATATTTTGCAAAAAAAAAAAGCTACGTGAAATTATGTCACATAAGTATCATCAAAGTGATTGGTAATTTAGCAAAAATTTCTAAACAAAAATAACACATCCACAAAAACAAATTTTTGGGTTTTTTTATTATTGGGATACATAAAATCAACAATATTTTTAAAAGAGCAACAAAAACACCACAACGTTCAAAATAATACAAAAATTAAAATCGGTAATGATAAGCAAAGTGAAAAATTTAAAATGTTATTAAATAATAAATAAAGTTTTTATGTTTTATAAGAAAAGATTCTGTCCAATGAATACTTAATAAATTGAAAACTTTTACTCGTGATCACTGTGCGCCTTTAGGTCACGCTCTATCTTGTATTTTGCTTCTAAAAGCGACCCAAAAAATAAGCGGATAATATAAAAAAAGATATGCTAGTAATTTTATATTAAATTGTTAGTAGTAACAGAAGATGAAAGGTATTTGAATATTTTTCTTTTTCTGTTAATCTTTCATTTTTATAACTAATTTAAGAATTAAACAATTACTAGAATTTTTATTTCAATTTCAAATTACATAGTTAGCAAAAGCATAAGAATATTACAAAACTTTCAGAATTGTTTGTTTCTGCCGCTTATGGTTTATTCAAGAAATATTTACAGAATACTCACATTTTTTCGTGTCTATAAAAAATGAGTGAATATTTTTTTGTTTTAGATTATGAAGGAATCATACAAGCTCACGTTAGGAAATCCAACACAATTTTTAGCATAAAATCAATTTTACAATACTGGTAGTTGAGTTTTGAGTTCAAATGGTTCATTAATACCTTTTTATTTCGCAATAATTGCAACATTTTCTTGAATAAATTACTAGCGAAAGAAACAACTTTGCTTTTAATTATAAGAAAAGTCCTTTATGTTTGGTAAACGCCTTTTAATTTGTTTTCAAAAAGTTTCTAGTTTCTGCATACTTCATCTGGTGAAGAATAACATCACAAACATTATATTATACCCACAAATTTACCCGCGAAAACAAAATACCTTACGCATAGTCTCTAGCTAGATGACCTCACAGCGATAGATAAGCTTGTTTGGCGTAATTATTATTCGTAAACAATCGAGAATCATTCAACGGTGTTTTTCGTTGAAGATACGAAATACATAGTATGAGGTTTATTTATCTATGGTGGTAAATAGACTAAATAGTAGTCCTTTAATCGTGTGGACTCTAAACCAAAACTAATGTATCGTAATTATTTGCCTATCAATTCCAGAGAACATAATTTTTTAATGAAAAAAGAAAGTACTACTTTTTTCAGTTCAAGTTTGGTTATTAATTTGGTATTAGAAGTTGGATTGCCGTAAGAAAGCGACCGGTGAATCATCGTTAGATGCGCGAGCTTTATACCTACGCCAATGAATGCGATGAAATCCGGCCGTTACTTAGCAACCGAACGTAAACAAACCACTGCGCATTCAATGACAATTAATCACCGGTCTCTTTCTTACAGCAATCCAACTCTATCTACATGATTAGAGAGTAAACGAAGGAATGCGATGATAACATAATTGTCGTAATGATGAAAGCAATTGTCGCTAAAGATAGTGAATGGGTCTTAAATTAAAAATATTATTATTTTAATCCATAACAACATATAATACATGAATAAAAGTTTTTATAAAAGAATTGAAAGTTTTTTCTTGCTGAAGAATTCGATATGATTGTGCTACTAAAACCAATACATTATTAAAAACCTTATATAACATTATCAATACATCATCATTATCATCAAAAATCTATGTGTTTGCACAAAACAATTATTTAAAAATAAACATTTACGGCAAACAGCTGATGCTATATTGTAAAACAGCTCAAACCACGTTTATTGTGTTATCGAAGAGATCCATTAGTCTTGTTTATTTATATAAGCTTGGAATGTTGATAAGCGCACGGACGAGCAAGACGGTGGAGCTGAAGGGGATTCATTCATGTAGTAGCAACAGCGCGAGGTCGAATGAAGATCTTACTTATTTTATGTTATAATCACTTATTATTATATGTATTATTAAAAATATACCCCTAACAGTGTCAGAAGTGGGATATACCCCAAGATAAAGACAATAAGAACTTTTAGCAATCTGAATAAATATAGTCAGACATTTATAAAGCGGCCGTGGCTGATAAAAGTGATCGTGTACCCGGTGTGTGAAAGTGTTAGGTGATCAGACTTTTCGATTAGTGGGTTCATTTTGATCATGGGCCGATCCCGACATGACCGGCATTCGTCGACGAAAGGGTCGACCCCGCCACATCCCCATCATCGTCGAAGTGTAGTGAGGAGTCGACGATCAACTAGTATCTTGGAGCTGACTCCGATGCAACAAACACGAGAGGATGCAGTTTCACAGGAAACTGTAGAGGCAGTTTCACAGGAAACTGTAGAGGACCTGAAAAAGGAGTTGAGGGAGCTACAAAAAATTGTGAGTACACGTGCTCCTGTTACTCATTTGGATGAGTCTATCATCCCCATATTTGATCCAACGGCAGCGGACCCACAAAATATAAATGAGTGGATTCGCAAAATTGATGACTTAAATTAGTCGTGCATTATAGCTGGTCACAAGAAACGGTACTGAAACTGGCTACAAACCGAATGCAAGGCAACGCGCGAAAACTTTATGATTCGTTATCTAACCCTTGCCTAACTTGGTTAGAGTTGAAACAAGTATTACGCGAGAATTTTTCCGCTCCTCTTAAATTCGGAAAATTGTTACTTGAGGCGGCAAATTATCGCCCAAATGCCGGTCAGAATTTGGGTGGTTATTGCTATGAAAAAGCAGCCAAGCTAAACAAATTAAAGCTCGAAATACCGGACGAATACATTATAGATAGTATTATCGAAGGTCTCGGCGATGACACAATTGCACTTCCAGCCAGAGCCGCAAATTTTCGAACTATTGGTACTTTAGCTAATTACTCAAGCAACATTTCGCATGTAAATAAATCTGTGTCAAAAATAACACATTCAAATTTACATCCCCACAAAAGCTTGAATTCTGTTGCAAAAATGGCTTGTTTTAATTGTGGAGGCAACCATCGCGTACGTTTTTGCAGAAAACCAATTATTAAATGTACCCTTTGTACTCGTTTAGGACACAACTCATAAAGATTGTTCAAATCAAACTATAAATAAACGAGACAAGCAAGTAAACATGATCGGGAATAATTGTAACGCCGAGAATATGTTTATTAAAACCGCAATAATTAATAATCTGAAGATTCAATGTTTATTAGATAGTGGCAGTGACTGCACACTAATAAAATTGTCAACTGCAAACAAAATTAAAGCCGTTGTTCTGGAATCCGATAAGAATATCTCTCTTAAGTGTTTTATGGGTAATTTAATCACCACCAATAAGACGTGTGAACTAAAAATAAAAATTCAACAAGCGGCTCTTCAAATTACAGCAATCGTATTAGACGATAAGAATTTGAGTCATAATTTAATCATCGGACGGGACTATCTAACAAATAAAAATTTAATAATTCAAAAAACAGAAAATGAATTGTTTTTAAGAATGTTACCACCATTAACTATAAATATGATAGATATTTATGATGAAAATCGCTCATCCAACTTTGAGTTGAACTCGTTGAACCTTGCGGATGACTTGTCGGAAGGTTATAAAAAGGCAATTTTTAAGTTGTTAAATAATTACAGAGATTGTATTTCGTTTTCGTTTGATGATTTAGGTAAAACAAATACTATACAAATGCAAATTAAATGCACTACTGATGAGCCTGTAGTTTATCGACCTTATCGTATGGCAGTTTATGAGAAGAAGATATTATCAGAAATTATTCAAGAATTATTAGATAACGATATAATTAGAGAGTCAAGCTCACCTTACGCCAGCCCTATTTTACTTGTGCGTAAAAAGACGGGTGATTACCGGATGTGTGTCGATTATCGACGACTAAATGCAATAACAATCAAAGACAAGTATCCTCTTCCTTTAATTGAGGAACAAATAGATAGTCTAGGAGGCGGAAATAGATTTTTCATTACACTTGACTTAGCCTCGGGCTTTTATCAAGTACCTATGGCTCCTGAGGCAATTGAGAAAACCGCGTTTGTAACTCCTGATTCGCATTATGAGTTTTTAAGAATGCCTTTTGGCTTGTCAAATGCACCCAGTGAACAAATTGATGCAGTCAATAAAATAAAATCTGTTTTAACAACTAAACCTATTTTAGCATTTTTCAATAGTGCACTAATGACAGAATTGCACACTGATGCAAGTGCTCTAGGATTTGGAGCTATATTAATACAAATTAATGACGAAGGACAACGAGTAGTCGTGGAATATTACAGTAAGCAAACATCTCTAGAACAGCGCAAATTTCATTCTTACGAACTTGAAACTTTGGCAGTTGTCCTTTCTTTGCGACATTTTAGAGCATATTTATTAGGGCTCAAGTTTAAAGTCGTAACTGACTGCAGTGCGCTGAAAACGGCATTTAGTAAAAAGGACTTAGTTCCTCGTGTAGCACGATGGTGGCTGGAAGTCCAGGATTTTGACTTTTCTATAGAACATAAACCTGGTGCTCAAATGAAGCATGTAGATGCTCTTTCTAGAGACCTTGTAACAGACGTAAAGTGTATTGCACAAGTAGATATTACAGAAGCTGAGTGGTTACAGGCTGTTCAATTAGAAGATGAGCAGGTAACAATTATACGTGAAATTTTGCAAGATAATATCAAAAACTCTCAAACAAAACAATATTTCAATGATTATCAGGTAAAAAAAAAAGGCTTAGTGTACAAAAAATTACATGATGGTAATAAGCTTGCATGGTTGGTGCCACGCAATGTGCGTTGGCAGATTTGTAGACTTTGTCATGACGACATGGGCCATTTTGGTTTAGAACAAACTGTTGAGAAAATTCAAGAAAATTATTGGTTTGCCGGTATGCGCAAATTCATCAAAAAATATGTTCAGTCGTGTTTAAAATGTCAGTATTATAAACATAACTCTGCAAAAAAACAAGGGGCACTCAATCCTATTGAAAAAGTTTCGATACCATTTCATACAGTACATTTGGACCATGTAGGCCCTTTTGTGACAAGTCAAAAAGGAAACAAGTTTTTACTGGTTTTAGTTGATGGATTTACTAAATTGGTAATTATTGAACCTGTTAAAAACACGAAAACTCGCTTTGTTACTAAAATTATGTTAGACGTTTTTCATTTATTTGGGGTACCTACAAGGGTCATTACTGACAGAGGCACAGCGTTTACATCTCAAAGTTTTAAAATCTTTTGCGATGTTTATGGGATAAAACACATTCTAAATGCAGTAGCAACTCCACGTGCCAATGGGCAATGCGAAAGATATAATCGTACAATATTGAATGCTTTGGCAACTACGTCTGCTGGGCATGCAGAAGACGAATGGGATAATTCTGTAAAGCCAATCCAAAGTGCACTAAACTTTACACTTAACAAGGGCATTGGAGTGACTCCAATGGAGGCATTGGCTGGGTATAAGCCACGTCATGTAGCTGATGCAAGAATTCTTAGTGGACTTGCTCAAGAAAATGTGGAAGGAATAGACTTACCTAGATTGAGAAACCAAATTAAGAACCATATTACCAAAGATCAAAAAGCTCAGGAGGAACGCTATGATAAAAAGAGAGCGAAAGCTATACGATATGCCGAAGGGCAGTTGGTGATGGTAGCTAATGCAGTACAAAGTACTGGGGTGAGTCGAAAGTTAGAGCCTAAGTTCAAAGGACCTTTTCGTATTAAGAAAGTTTTGCCTAATGATCCATATGCTGTCCAAGACCTAAGAGAAGGACGTTCTCATGTTACAACTGTAATGGCAGTCGAGCATATGAAACCTTGGGTGGTCTCAATAGTTAGCAATAACACAATTTATGGTTGGCAATGGCTAATAGTTAGCAATAACACAATTATGGTTGGCAATGGCCAATAGTTAGCAATAACACAATTTATGGTTGGCAATGGCCAATAGTTAGCAATAACACAATTATGGTTGGCAATGGCCAATAGTTAGCAATAACACAATTTATGGTTGGCAATGGCCAATAGTTAGCAATAACACAATTATGGTTGGCAATGGCCAATAGTTAGCAATAACACAATTATGGTTGGCAATGGCCAATAGTTAGCAATAACACAATTTATGGTTGGCAATGGCCAATAGTTAGCAATAACACAAGTATGGTTGGCAATGGCCAATAGTTAGCAATAACACAATTATGGTTGGCAATGGCCAATAGTTAGCAATAACACAATTTATGGTTGGCAATGGCCAATAGTTAGCAATAACACAATTATGGTTGGCAATGGCCAATAGTTAGTAATAACACAATTATGGTTGGCAATGGCCAATAGTTAGCAATAACACAATTTATGGTTGGCAATGGCCAATAGTTAGCAATAACACAATTTATGGTTGGCAATGGCCAATAGTTAGCAATAACACAATTATGGTTGGCAATGGCCAATAGTTAGCAATAACACAATTTATGGTTGGCAATGGCCAATAGTTAGCAATAACACAAGTATGGTTGGCAATGGCCAATAGTTAGCAATAACACAATTATGGTTGGCAATGGCCAATAGTTAGCAATAACACAATTTATGGTTGGCAATGGCCAATAGTTAGCAATAACACAATTATGGTTGGCAATGGCCAATAGTTAGTAATAACACAATTATGGTTGGCAATGGCCAATAGTTAGCAATAACACAATTTATGGTTGGCAATGGCCAATAGTTAGCAATAACACAATTTATGGTTGGCAATGGCCAATAGTTAGCAATAACACAATTTATGGTTGGCAATGGCCAATAGTTAGCAATAACACAATTATGGTTGGCAATGGCCAATAGTTAGCAATAACACAATTTATGGTTGGCAATGGCCAATAGTTAGCAATAACACAATTTATGGTTGGCAATGGCCAATAGTTAGCAATAACACAATTTATGGTTGGCAATGGCCAATAGTTAGCAATAACACAATTATGGTTGGCAATGGCCAATAGTTAGCAATAACACAATTATGGTTGGCAATGGCCAATAGTTAGCAATAACACAATTATGGTTGGCAATGGCCAATAGTTAGCAATAACACAATTTATGGTTGGCAATGGCCAATAGTTAGCAATAACACAAGTATGGTTGGCAATGGCCAATAGTTAGCAATAACACAATTATGGTTGGCAATGGCCAATAGTTAGCAATAACACAATTTATGGTTGGCAATGGCCAATAGTTAGCAATAACACAATTATGGTTGGCAATGGCCAATAGCTAGCAATAACACAATTTATGGTTGGCAATGGCTAATAGTTAGCAATATAACAATTATGGTTGGCAATGGCCAATAGTTAGCAATAACACAATTTATGATTGGCAATGGCCAATAGTTAGCAATAACCCTAATTTCGGTTCACATTCTTGGCAGGGAAGTTTGTGAATTAATCATCTTACCTCTTGTCTATGTGAAATAAACTTTGATTGTTTCAGATTGTCATTCTGGGACAGAATAAGGTTGACAGGATGGCCGAATGTTATCGAAGAGATCCATTAGTCTTGTTTATTTATATAAGCTTGGAATGTTGATAAGCGCACGGACGAGCAAGACGGTGGAGCTGAAGGGGATTCATTCATGTAGTAGCAACAGCGCGAGGTCGAATGAAGATCTTACTTATTTTATGTTATAATCACTTATTATTATATGTATTATTAAAAATATACCCCTAACAATTGTAAATGCTGTATGGGGATAGCTGTAACAGCATCGAGTTAATAAATAAATCAAAGTCAATTAATTATTAACACAAAACTAAGGTACATATTGTTATCGAAGAGATCCATTAGTCTTGTTTATTTATATAAGCTTGGAATGTTGATAAGCGCACGGACACAGATGCACGGACGAGCAAGACGGTGGAGCTGACATGTAGTAGCAACAGCGCGAGGTCGAATGAAAATCTTACTTATTTTATGTTATAATCACTTATTATTATATGTATTATTAAAAATGTACCCCTAACAATATTACTTAAGTACATTAAATGTTGAATTTGAGAAAAATTAGCGTTAAAAATTAAATTGTCAAAAAAAAAACATAGCTGCCGTCGGAATCGAACTATGTTTTATCAAATGTTAAACAAGCGTGCTGTTCGCTACGCTATGATGCTAGACTCAAGAAAATGCGCTTTTATATATTGATATATAGTAAAGATGCATCTAAAAGTGTAATATTCTGCAATAGACTGACCTGAAATGTCTCATTAAAAACAAAACAGTCTCCAGTGAGGCTTTCATGGTACATAATATTTTTACAAAACATTTTAGAAAGTATTTTGTATATTACTAGTTATTGACAATAAAAGTGATAACATTGATCATATTGGATCATATACATTCGAAATATTTTATAATTATAATTCTTTTAAACTTTAAAAGAATTGAAATTATAAAATAATAGTTTCCGTGTATCTGACTGATGGAAGAACTGACTATAATCAGTACTTTCATGAAAATTTTTAAATTATAGGCTCTTATAATTGTGAACATTTATAGTAGCCAAGAAAAATTAAAATTTATTCTATTTATTTATATTTCTGATTAACTATTTTTGCAACTACAAAACTGCGCATTTGAAGACATATTATTGAGTAAGCAGATAATTTGTAAGAAACTCCTTTGAAACTCGTATTTAACCCAATTGTTAATTGTTTAATAAATATGAAAAACAAAACTTCATAATAACAGGCGAATTATTGCCATTGGTGTTATTAATATTACATAGTGTTGTTATTTAGGTTTGGTTAAAAGCTTATTTAATAAAAAAGTATTATAGACACACAAAAAATACCTAAGTAAAAAATTTTTCTAAATTGTAGCTTTCTAAAACATGTAGCTATAAAAAACTGTTGCATTCTAATAAATTTATATTTTTAAAAAATCTACATGTTTAAAAAAATAGGTGGAAAACTAATTATTATTTGAGAGTTCTATTTTTTTATAGACGATTATGTTGTGGAATGCAGTAATTGCAAACGTGTGGAAAGAAATGTTATAGCTTACTGATATGAATATTATGGCTTGAATCTTGTTACAGCATGTAATTAACAAATAAAGACGTATTCATTAAGTCTCTATCAGAATAGTATTCAGTTAATGTAGGTATATTTAATTTTATTGCCCCAAATTCAATTGAAAAAGAAAAGATTGCTTTCAGGCTCTAAGGGCCATTATCTAAAATAATGGCAATTATTTACTAATATGTGAAAGATTTACGGTAGATGCCGCAATATAAAGAACATGAACAATAAAATAATTTTGATATTGAATAATATACCTATATTTAGGCGTGATCAAAATTAAAACAGAATTCTGTTATTTAATTTTGTAGCGAAACATTATTCGATATCAAATCTGCACTTGTAATTGAATATATTGTAGCTGTAGACACAATGTCTGCCATTCTTGCTTTGTTTGATCTTCATCCCACGCAGCGCATGAGAAATTTTGCTGTGTTTTCTTCAACCAAGCTCAAAACATCTAGAAACTATCTAGTTATCACTCTTTCAAGCGGCAACCTTGCAATGGCTTTAAAACATGCGTAAGTTATCGACTTTAAACACACAATGGGCTTGAGACAATGTGCGAAATGATTGGGCTTCTGTAACGCGATGAGATATCAGTTGCGTGTTTAAGATTATATATGGATTGGATCGCGGCTCCACTGCTGGGGGGCCCTTTGCCTGAGCTATATCAACGGCGGGAATCATCCGTACTATACGTATATATATATATATATATATATATATATATATTTTAGTTAAATAGTTTAGATATATATATATATATATATTTCAGTTAAATAGTTTTTGACCAATTACTATATATGAAGGTAAACCTGGATTTCGGGGATGCGGTCTTCTGGGTTTGATTGACTTATTGCCCTTTAAGTGATACTCTTCTATTAAAAATCAAGCTTTCGGAAGATTAATTCCTTCCTTCATCAGGATACTAAAATAATAACAATAATTACGTATAACTTATAAATATTTTGGAGTACACTTACTAATGTACTCGGAATGCAATGAACAAAAGGAGCGATGTTAACTACTTGAGTAACATCTACACATATCTATTCAAACTATCTTCAAAATAACAAAAGTCTAAACAATTCCTTCACTTAATGCACAATTCTATTTAAAAATTTAAAATTTACTCTCAATTTTTGACAACTAGTATAGATCAGTGATATCAACACCTACTTTTTTAAATACAAAATTTATTGAGTTTTGTTTTTTTATAAAAAATCTTATCGATCGATAACATCAATCAGCTCTAAGAAATCATACTTTTTTTTTTTTAAAAAAAAGGGAATAACCACTCATTTTAAGCCATCCTCACATCAAGACATGTTTCACATAACGTAAATTCTATGTATTCTTTTAATTTATATAAATTGCAATCTTTTTTTATATGTAACCTCACTATTAGTAAGTGTACTACAAAATATTTATAAGTTATATGTAATTATTGTTATTACTTTAGTATCCTGATGAAGGAAGGAATTAATCTTCCGAAAGCTTGATTTTTAATAAAAGAGTATTACTTAAAGGGCAATAAATCAATCAAACCCAGAAGACCGCATCCCCGAAATCCATGTTTACCTTCATATATATATATATATATATATATATATATATATATATATATATATGTATAAATATGTATAAAGTGGCACCATTTGTCTATACACAGTGTCAATCAGGCACCTGTATGTACGAAGAGACACCCGGTTTTGGGTGCCCGAACGATTTGAGCCTAAATTATCTCAGAATGATCAGCTCGATGAGCTTGTTTCAATGACAAATTTTCGTATGGGTGCCACTTTGACGTTTCGTGTTCTCGAATATACAAATTAGTTTAGACATTTTCCCGCAAGAAGCGCTGCTTGACATACACGTGTATCTTATTTTATTCATTTAATAAAACTTATGCTAAAGTGACACCCATGATAATCATTGCATCTTCAAGCACCCAGAAAGAGGCAACAATGCCTAAGCGATCGATACTTGATGCTATCTATAAACTTCAGAGAAATCTCTGAGATAATATTATTCCAAGCTTTTGGATTCCTATGGAACGAAGCATCTGTTCCAAAAGTAAATAAAAATTATGTTCTTTACTGATGACACAACAACATCTTAATAATATGTATTTCTAACATAATTTTCCAATTATTGTTAAAATAAATAATAAGCTCTTTCTTAACATTTTTTTGATAATTTTTCAGTCAATAATATGTTCTGGGTACTACTTTCGTAAATATTGTGTGCATCTTTTTTTGATTATAATGCTGTTTATCATTCACATAATTATGTGATTGACATAAATAGGATAAAATAAAGTTATGACAATAAATAGAGCTTTTTTTCCAAATTCATATCTTTAACAAGAAATAATTATTTACTTAAACAGTTATGTAAAAGGCGATAATGTTTAACAAGCGTGATATTAGCCAAAACAAGTGCCAGCAACTTTTGCAAATTGCGCAAGCTGAAAAATATCGCGTTTTCAAAACGTGTTTGAGGAGAAGGATTTATTCTAATTCCGTAAGTAAATCATTTTTTCCACTAATTATCTATTATTATTACATATTAGATTCTTTTTTATTATTAAATTTTAAATTAGTTTTATAACTTACTAGTTGCGAAATAAAATTACATTTCTCATAACTAGTTACATAAAATAAACTCACAGTAAAACTGGTCATTATTAATGTTTTATAACCAATTATGAAAAATGTCATAATTTGTAGTTATTATAACAGATCTAGGTAAAACAATAAACTAACTTATTCTACAGTTTCATTGTAAAATTATCAATACTATATAAAGAATTGAGTAATAGAAGTTAATAAGTATGTATTCATTATAACTTATAAACTAATTTTGACAGATTTTACTTTCAACTAGTAGTTCCGAATAAAACCACTCAAATAAATTGTTTTTGTTCTAGTGAGTAATAAATAGGGGTCGGATTTATAAGCAATAAAAAATTGAAATAAGAGTTTAAAAAAGCTTAATAATTAGACAAAATAAGCAAAAAACTTTAAAATACGCTTCAAAAAAGTAGAAAAAAAGTTTGTACCAATAATAATCACTGTAATAATAAAGATTGTGATACATTTCTATCAAAAAATTTCTTCCCCATACAGAAATTTGAAAAATATTTTTATTGAATTGAAAAAACAACAAAAGCACCAAATAAATAATTGTAAATTTTTTTGAAAATAAACAAAAATAACTACTGAATAAGAACAAACACAAAACAATTACAAAAACGGTGAAAAGATATGGTAAAAAAAAATTATTAAAGTCGCATTAATTTTTGAAACAAGTCATTGCTATTATTAAATGTTTTTCTAAGGTTTGTACCGAAAAACTTCATCTGCGGTCGCTTAAGATATTCTTAAAGCGCAAGAAACTCCTTTCCACATCTACGCTCGTGATTGAAGCCAATTTAAAATTAAGCAGCAAAGACTGATTAATTTTTTGGAGACCCTGCAAAATATCTCATTATTTTTAAACTTCATCTTTAGAAATCCTCTAATCTTCAACCAAAGGTTTAATTTTTTGCATGATTATTTATTTTAATATATCAGAAACGCACACAAGTTCTTAAGCGTTCTTCTATTTTCAACTGCTAAACTTCAAATAAAGAACACAGTAGCATAGCAAATACCAAAATAGTCTGTGAATTACCTAGAATTTGCAAACATTTGTCTGTAGAGTGAAACCTCCCTTAGTTGCACCAAAGCGTTAGTTAAGAGGTTTTTCATATATTTTACGGTTCAGGATAATTGAAACATTGTAGAAGTAAAGAAATACTAATAATCTACCATTTCATCTTAAGTTAAAATGAGCCTTCCGGTCTACAGAAAATCTAATTGCGGTATTAATCTTTATTGTTAATGTGTGGGCAATCGACGTTTAGAAAGAAGACTCGGTGCAGAGTGTAAACTTGTGTCATTTTGCCGATGCATTAAGATTTCCTTTTGCCTGTGCAAACGGGATTTTTTTTAATACCTTAGAAACTGTAATAAGCTTAAAAAAAGCATAAAAACTATAAATAAGCTCAAAAAAGCATAAAATTTTTAAATAAGCATATAAACTGAAAATAAGCAAAAAAAGCATATGCAACATTGGTTTATATAAATAGTTTTGTTGAGAAACATTATTTGTAAATATTTCAATCTGCTATTAATTTGCACGTATAGCCAAATTGTTATAAACCTAGTAATAAATAATAGCAACCATAATTCTAGTCAGTTGTTGAATAATGTACTTCAGTTTGCACCAACATTTTTAATGATATTGCAATTATTTATATTTTTATATCTCTTTGTAGTTAATACTAAATTTTTAATAATTCAAATTCAACTGTATCCGACTAATCACAAAACGCAAATTTAAAGATAACTAGAAAAAACAAATCAATGAATAAGGAGATTAAAAAATTTAAACAAATAAAAAACAATTGAACTTATTATATTTTTACTTATTAGAAAACATAGGTTTAGTACGTATCGAAAAAGGTTAGTTTTTCAACAAAGATTATTAAAATCGATCATATGATAATATTATTATCTGCGGCTTACTCTCAATAATGCCTCTCTATTTGTGTCAAAAGCCCGTGACAATACCATCTTGGAGCAATTCACAAAAAAAGTATTATGAGAAAGTATTTTAAGAGTCAAATCAAAACCGAAAAAGCTTTGCGGAAATTAGAATGTGAAGAGTTTGTGTTGAAATTTCCAAAAGATTTTCCTGACATAGGATGGTTAAAAGTGAAGACTTTTATTTTTAATGAAGCACGAATGAGATAGAAGTTAACTCAGGTCAACTACAGTGCCTTCCATGGCTTCAGCTAAAAATAAAAAAACAGAAAATTAAACATAAAAATAAGTTTTTATTTTGTAACTTTTCCAAAATAAAACACTGCTATGATTAACTTGTTTGTTGATTATTTATTTAACTAGTGATCATTCAGCTACCGAAACTCAACCAAAACTTAATCGAATTTTTAGGTTGTTACGTCATTAAGGTTCCATTGTCAAAGAGATGTAACACGCTTTATCAACAATAATTCTATACATAAAATTCAGTTTATTGTAAGAGTATTTGCACTTAGTTGCTACAAAAAATGTCTAGTCAATAAATTCTGAGTTTTAAAAATAAAAAACTTGTAAAATATTCCAAATATTTTGTACAGCCTGCAAGAGTTTCTTATTATAAACAAGCATCTAAAATTATTGATAGTATCAAGAAAAAGATAGCAAAGTTGCATTTGAAATAAGATAAATAAATGTAGCGTATATCTCATTACATAGTTGATGCTAAAGTGACACCCAATAGATGAAACCTGAAACCGATTGTGCAGTTTTAATTATTTTCTTGTGTTTGTACTTGGCAGCGCTGCTGGGTGCTTATTTAACATTGTTTACCTTAAATTTTATACAGATTGGTGTCACTTTGGAGGGTATTTGTCATGGTGCCGAATTAACATATTTTATGAACAGAATTTTATACACAGGTGCCACATTGAATTTTGCTTACACGGGTGTCTCTTACTACAAAACTTAAGTATATATATACGTATAGTACGGATGATTCCCGCCGTTGATATAGCTCAGGCAAAGGGCCCCCCAGCAGTGGATCCGCGATCCAATCCATATATAATCTTAAACACGCAACTGATATCTCATCGCGTTACAGAAGCCCAATCATTTCGCACATTGTCTCAAGCCCATTGTGTGTTTAAAGTCGATAACTTACGCATGTTTTAAAGCCATTGGAAGGTTGCCGCTTGAAAGAGTGATAAGCACATAGTTTCTGGATGTTTTGAGCTTGGTTGAAGAAAATACAGCAAAATTTCTCATGCGCTGCGTGGGATGAAGATCAAACAACGCAAGAATGGCAGACATTGTGTCTACAGCTACGATATATTCAATTACAAGTGCAGATTTGATATCGAATAATGTTTCGCTACAAAATAAAATAACAGAATTCTGTTTTAATTTTGATCACGCCTAAATATAGGTATTTTATTCAATATCAAAATTATTTTATTATTCATGTTCTTTATATTGCGGCATCTACCGTAAATCTTTCATCTATTAGTAAACGATTGCCATTATTTTAAATAATGGCCATTGGAACCTGAAAGCAATCTTTTATTTTTCAATTGAATTTGGGGCAATAAAATTAAATATACCTACATTAACTGAATACTATTCTGATAGACACTTAATGAATTATTGTAAATACGTCTTTATTTGTTAATTACATGCTGTAACAAGATTCAAGCCATAATATTCATATCAGTAAGCTATAACATTTCTTTCCACACGTTTGCAAATACTGCAGTCTACAACATAATCGTCTAGAACTCTCAAATAATAATTAGTTTTCCACCTATATTTTTAAACATGTAATTTTTTAAAAATATAAATTTCTTAGAATGCAACAGTTTTTTTTATAGTGTATATGTTTTTTGTTTCTCATAAGTTCCATTACTAAAAATTAATTTAGAAAAATTGTGTTTACTTGGGTATTTTTTGTGTGTCTATAATACTTTTATTATTGAATAAGCTTTTAACCAAACCTAAATAACAACACTATGTAATAGTAATAACACCAATGGCAATAATTCGCCATATATGAAATCCCGACTGGAGACTGTTTTGTTTTTGATGAGACTTTTCAGGTCAGTCTATTGCAGAATATTACACTTTTAGATGCATCTTTATTATTTATCGATATATAAAAGCATATTCTCTAAAGTCTAGCATAGCGTAGCGAACAGCATGCTTGGTTTACATTTGAAAAAACGTGGTTGGATTCCGACGGCCGCCATATTTTTTTTAACAATTTAATTGTTAGCGCTAATTTTTTTCAAATTCAACATTTAATGTATTTAATGTACTTATGTATTCACATAAGTAATATGTACCTTAGTTTTGTGTTAATAATTAATTGACTTTGATTTATTTATTAACTCGATGCTGTTACGGCTATCTCCATACAGTATTTACATTAAACGTGGTTTGAGCTGTTTTACAAAATAGCATCAGCTGTTTGCCGTAAATGTTTATTTTTAAATAATTGTTTTGTGCAAACACATAGATTTTTGATGATAATGATGATGTATTGATAATGTTATATAAGGTTTTTAATAATGTATTGGTTTTAGTAGCACAATAATATCGAATTCTTCAGCAAGAATAAACTTTTAATTATTTTATAAAAACTTTTATTCATGTACTATTATATGTTGTTATGGATTAAAATAATAATATTTTTAATTTAAGACCCATTCACCATCTTTAGCGACAATTGCTTGCATCATTACGACAATTATGTTATCATCGCATTCCTTCGTTTACTCTCTAATCATGTAGATAATACCAAATTAATAACCAAACTTGAACTGAAAAAAGTAGTACTTTCTTTTTTCATTAAAAAATTACGTTCTCTGGAATTGATAGGCAAATAATTACGATACATTGGTTTTGGTTTAGAGTCCACACGATTAAAAGGTAACTTTCAAAATTTACATAACTAAAAACTATTAATCATCCACATCTTTTAGTATATACAGAATATACAACATTAGTAAATGTTGTATATTCATTATTAAGACAGTAGTAGTTGGATAAATGACCAAGAAAGTGCAAGCAGCTCAGCCGAAGAACCAGCAAGCCATCGAAACATTACATAGTATTAATCATTGAAGTTATTCTTTTTTTTTTGTATTTATAAATAAGAGATAACAAAAGTTGCAACTAATAAAACTTTTACGAAAACTTTTTAAAAACTATTTATATCTTCATGAAGGTAACACGTAAATTAATGAAAAACAAATCAATTTTGTAAGGACTACTATTTAGTCTATTTACCCATAGATAAATAAACCATAGAAAAAATTTTTTCTATGTTATTTAAATAGGAAATTAAATTTTTAAATAAGCTAAGCCGCTATTGCACTCAAAGCCTTTTACCCGGCGGCATAATTTTTTATTTTTTATAAAGTATTAGATATTTGGGTAGCACAGAGAGAAAAAAATGCCTAAAAATGAAGCACCCTAGACTGCTCAGCGGTTTCACTGACCGATTCACATAGTCTGCAGTTCTCATTGTCCATCAGACCCAGCTGTTTCCTTACTGGTGATACCTTACTGAGCAGTGTTCAGTAAACAGGCCTGCAATGATTCTTATCTCGTTCTTCGATAGTAGTCCATTGAAATGTTACATTTGGTTTTGGGTTTTTTAGAAAACGAAATTTTATTTTTTTGATGTGTGGGAGGAGTCAGTGGTAAGTTAAAACTAAGTTTGTGGGGTCGCCACCCTTGTCCCACGGCCGCCATCTTAAAAATAAGGGTTGAAATAGTTTTAACAATATATCTCTCAAACTATTAATTTAAGAAAAAAAATTTGTTAACATTTTTTGTTGCAAATTAAATTCTCTACAACTTTGGTTGTAGAGAATTGTAGGTGTTTTGTTGTAGAACAATAAATTAAAAAATTATACGCAAAATTGTTCAGAAATTTGAAAAAAAAAATTATATTTTTCAATGCAACTTTTTTTTTAACATTTTACGAAAAAATGATATCAGATCATTTTTGTAGATCGTTTTTTTGAGAAAAAACTTTTATAAACAACATTTTTTTATTAAGTTAATAGCTAAGGTTTTAAAGCGCTCCGAAGTAAGTACTATTTTTCAGTACTCTTAACTATACCTATATTATACGTGTGTACTAATAATGTGTCATCAGTTATTATTTTTTTTTTATTTACTTTGTTATTATAATTTTTATAATTATAAATTTTGCAATATTATTAATATGTAATTAATTATTGACTCTTTTCCCTACCACCCACAAGATAGAGTCTGGAAACGCGTTTTTTACGTGATATCCCCAATAGGCCACAGTGATTTTCTAAATTAGAACTACTCCGTCCTCAGTCTTTTCGATGGACCAGGCTGCGGCTCAGTATCTCATCGGCTTTCTGAATTTAATATCAGTGGGAGCACTGAAGAAGGAAGGGGTGTTAATGTCGGCGGTTCATTATTTTCATTTATTAATTCTGAGAGTCAATAATTAATTATTAATAACATTGCAAAAGTAATAATTAAGAAAATTAACAAAATTAAAAGAAACAATAACTGGAACACACGTATAATATATGTATAGTCAAGAGTGCTGAAAAATAGTACTTACTTAATGAACGCGCGCGTCCTAGCCTTACATTACTATGCGCAGTCGACTATGGCACCTTACAATTTCCTATAAAAAACGGGTGTGTTGCATGCAGAAGGCAGGACATTCTTGAGCATTATCCGAGAGAGTTTCCACTCCCATATAGGGAAAGCCGCTCAGGAAATTACCAGCGGTCTTCCCAGGGATTACTCTACCGTCTAAGAGAACACTTTTGAGCATTATCCGAGAGAGTTCCCAGTCCCATCTAGCAAAAACTTCTTAGGAAATTCTCAGGAGTTTTTCCAGGAATTACCGTACCGCTTCACCGTCAGGGGAAACCTTTTCGAAAATTACCAGGGGTCGTCTTCCAGTCTCAGGTACCGTTTTACTGTCCGGGAAAACCTCTTCGGAATTTACCAGAGCTCTTCCAATTCTAACTACCGATTTACCGTCCACGGAATTACCTTATCAAATAATTATCTTTAGCAGGACTGCGAAACATTTCCCGAGGCAGGCGACTTATGTCAAGGTTGTAAAGATGTAATGATTTCTACAAAGTGGTGAAATAAATAATCTTTAAAAAATTATTATTGTTTGCTTTCTCAAAGACATAGTCTTCAACGAGCTACCCGAAAAGAAAAGAGCACATTACATACAAAGTCATCAATTTGTTTTAACATAAAAAACCATCATCAGATGAGTAATAAGCCGGTGATTAGATAAAGTGGTGTGATTTTGTGGTAGATTGTTTAAGCTAGAAATTACCTGTAATACTTGTCTTTAATTCTACCGCTTTGGATTAAGGCTGTATGCTAATAAAATAAAAGTATGATTTTGAAGAGGCGTTTTGCTTATTTTACTATACGAAATAAGTTGAAACGTTCATTCATAAATTTAACTATAGAATCTGTACACAACAAAAAAAGAAACGAGACGAAAACATTGCCACGTTTACTCGGCTTTGATTTATGAGCTTAGAAAGGTCTACCATTGTTACTACAAAAGTTGCTTGGTTACAAGTTACAAGTTTTATATCATATAATAGCTATTTACATAACAAGTTTAGAAAGTGAAATTTCTCACATGAGCACTTTGTTTGCAGCACGACTGAAAGGAGTGCTGCATTAGTGCGACTGAGAAAAACTTCTTTCCGAAAAGTCAAGTACAATTTTTTTTGCAACAAATAACTTAAATTTTTTAATAATAAAGAACTCTAAATTTTTAATAATAAATGACTTGGTTTTTCACTTATTTTTCGGTTGGTAACGTTGCTTCCGCCGATTATCTGATTTTTAAATTTAAAATGGTTTCATTGGTTGGTTGCTATGGTTTTACGGAAATAAAAAAACATTGTTTCAAACATTTACCTCTAGTTTCGGCAGCAAACAAAGTAAAAAAGCTCCAGTGCGGGAAAAACATTTTTCGATGCATTGGGAATGACCGAAAACTCAATTTTTTTCAACGGATTCAGATTTTTAGCAAAAAATATCAATCTTTTGCCCAAAACAATTTTTCATTCAAGACTTTTTTAAGAATTCAATTCCAAATTTTGATCAACGTTTAGCTTAATGTCAAGAAAAAGCACGAGGGTAGCTTAAGCATCTAGCACGGCAATGAGACTAATGGATTTGTAAGGAAAAAAGATTGGAGTCGCTAAATAGTGAGAAAGTGACAAATATTGCGTTTTTTTTTCCTCTTACTGCTTTATCAACATACAAAAAAAAGTTTAAAAAAAATAAGAAAATAAATAAATATTAAAATATAAATAATTAAAAATAATTAATTAAATCTCTACATAAAAAAATTCTTGAGAAGCATTATTTGTCTCTAAACTTATTCAATAAATGGATTTGACTAGTCAATTCGTTAGATTGTATAAAAAGAGCATTGGTTTCTGCATAAAGAAAAATTTTTCATAATTTTGTCCGTCACTTTCAAAGAAATAAATGTATTAAAAAAATACTGTGTGAGTAATCACTTTACATGATGCATGAATAAAACCAATATTGTTGAATAGTCATAAAAAACCCTTCATTGTAGTGTACAATACATGTTACACTTTCTGTAGAAAACAGTATATAATTCTGTTTTCTGTAAAGCCAATTTTGTGTAGCACTGTGTCGAAAACGTACAGATGCTTTTAAAATTACACTCAAAATTGTAATTAATAAATGAAAGATAATAATTAAATAGATGTTATTCTAGATTTTCTGTGCAAATAAATTGTTTTTTTTTTAATTATCGTCAAACCGAAAAGTAATAGAAATCATTTTTGCGGAAAGCAATGCATTTCAAATTTCAAAAACCAGCTGACTCCAACTCACTCAGCCTCCTAGGCCATCCGCGCCTTCAAGTAGAGAGCGTAGCATACCACAATTTGAATCACAGCAAAGCCTTTCGCACATTTATTAACATAAAGTACTTTTTTTGTTTTATTTCGTATTAATGCAATACTAAAAAAAGATACCATAGAGAATTTTAATTTACAACATTTTTTATAATATATAAAAATTGTTTGACAAAAAATTTAAGAGAAACGCTATGCCATCTTATGTAAAAAGTAAATCTTCTAATCTTCTCCTATAATTTTCATTATGTTATCTTCAACCGTTTTAAAATAAGATCTAAAAAAACAAATACTTTTTGTTTTTAAAAATATAAAAAAAAAAAACATTGAGACTTTAATAATAAAGAAAAACAGGTCCAGCAATCGTGTGTTTTCGTTTTTTAGTCTTGATGTTATTTTAGATGTTGTTTAGATAATGTTGTTTTTTGAAAAATCAGCCTAATTTATTATATCCCCACGCATGTGCAATCATATTATTTAAATTGTTAGAATTAAAGTTTAAAAATATTCAAACAATATGACATAAACATAATAAATCTGCTTTGTGTATTTTCCGCAAAGATTTGTGAACTCAAATCTAAGATTATGAGATTTTTGCTTAATGATATGGGTACAACACCCATATGTAAAATAACTAAAGGTAAAATTTTTACCATTTTAAAATTCCAAAGATCCCTAATGGCAATAATAGAAAATAAGTTAATAGAGAAACCGCATAAGAATTTATTGCTTGCTTGTATCACTTTTTTACTGATTAATTGGGTTTTTAAAAGTAATAAAACTCGATTGAAAAACATTTTGTCGATACTATTTTTAATTTTTTTATGAGAATTTTTTTAATTTTGATTATAACTTAGATATTTGTACAGTTCTCCTTCATTTAAAATTGTTAATAATTTGATTGTTGTTAGTTGTATAAGATAAAGTTTGATTTTTGTCTTTATTTGTGCCTTGAAGTTAACATTTGCTAATACCAAAATCCATACCAATACTATTTAAAAACAACTAGATTTCTAGTGCTTGCATATATTTTTGTCATCCATATATAGATATACTGACTAATAGTTGAAAAATTATTATGATTTGTTATCAGTTTATAACCACAGCCTAAATTATTGAAAAGATTTGACAAAGGATTAATTGATAAACAAACCATAGATTCAAACTTAATGAATCTTCTTAAAATATTCCACGTTTGATTGGTAATAATGCTGTTTTCCAATTGAAAGATAAAGTGAAGTTTGTATCATATATTTTAATAATTGAATTAAATTTAAATTGATCTTATACAACTGTAAAATTTTTATCAACCAACAATGAGGAGCGGAATCATGAGCTTTTTTATAATCAATAAAAGCAGTGTAGATGTTACGTTTATTTAATCTAGCTTGGTCCATTACTACTGAATCAATAATAATTAATTGTTCTTTACCACCAAAAGAACCACTCATGCAGCCTTTCTGCTTAATATTTATATTATTATTATTTATGCAATGGTATTAGATCTTTGATACATGATGCAAACAGTTTATATAATGTTGGCAAACACGTTATAGGCCTATAATTTAACGAATTTTTGGTGTCATTTTCTTTGGGTTTCAAATAGGTTATACCTTCAGCCAGAAATTTTAGACAACCTTCTGGATTTTTTATAAAATTTGTTAAAATAATTTACAAATAATTTGGGAAAATTAGTACATTTTTTAATCCAGAAATTGTGAATAATGTCTTTTCCTGGTGGCTTTTTTATAAACTTTAAGACGTTTTAAATACAAGCATAGTTTTGTTGCAGCGTATCTTTTAAAGTCTGAAGGAGAAAGTTGTATTCCTGATATGTACGTTGATGAATAAAATATTTATTTGAAATATTATTAATCAATGCATTTGTCTAAATAATTTAAACGTGTTTCTCGTAAATATTGAGTAATTTGGCCTAAATCTTTTCTAATTGAATTAATTTTTGTATTTAACCTAATTTCCTATTTTGGAATTGTATTTTCAGATCCAGATCTAGAATAAAGCTTTTTAAAACTATTGGTTTTAATTGCAGCGATGCAACTACAATATAAAATTTCATGTTATTCCATGAAAGAAAGATTTAAGTTCAAATATTTTAGAATAATGTTTGTGTTTAAAATAGAAATTAATGCATTAAATTTTTTGGTGTAGTTTTGTATGGGTAGATATGACCTATCATTGGGACTGATTAATATGTTCAACCCTGTCTTTCCCGGAGACACAGCAATGTTGCTGAATTCAAAAATTATCACGGTCTCTGACAAGTAATGATAATGATGACAAATTACTTTATTATTATTATTATTATATCAAAACGGCGACTTGTGCAAATGTGTCAAATATACTTCTCGTGAAAACCTGTGTTAGATGTAAAAAGAATACTTCTAATGGTGTTGATTGTGTAAAATGTGGTGCCACTATACATAAACGTTGTGTAAGACAACATAAAACGGCAAGGTTTAATAGTGCTGGAGAAGTTATTTGCTGTGAAGACGGAGCCCCTTTGCAAACAATCGTTGATAAACATGATACTGCAAGTAAAGTTTCTTTAAGTGACCAAAATAATTATAATAATAAACACCCAAGGGAAATTGAGATTGCATATTTGAAGGAACTACTCCGTCATAAAGATATGATTATAGAAAATCAAAACATAACGGTTACCTCATTACAAGAACAAATAATTTTATTAAAAAGTTATTAAATTTAATCAGCAACGGTTCCGATGCTAAAAACTCTGATAAGCAGAAGGATAAAAACTTTGTTTTGCCATCTGAAACAACCTTACCAACTACGTCACAAACATCTTTAATCCTTGAAGAAAACAGCTATTCAGATAACAAGACGTGTTTATCATCTGCATCAAATGCTTCTTTGCGAAATAATTCTACTGACGAAGATGTTTTAACCTCTGTTACTCCAAACAAAAAACAATATCAACCCTACTATGAAACGCACAGTTAAAAAACATCAAAAATCTGTAATTGGTAAAAAATCAAATAAAAATAATTTGGCAAACTTACGCGCTGCTGATAGCTTAATGTATTTCCATGTTTACAAATTACATGTTGAAACGAAGACGGAAGACCTGGAAGCGTATATAATCTCTCGTTTTCCAGAAGTTCAAGTTATATCGCTGACATCAGCACATCCAGATATTTATGCCTCTTTTAAAGTTGGAATCAACAGAAACAATTGTGCTGCGATTCTGGATCCATCTTTCTGGCCTACCAAGTATGTGTCAGACGTTTTGTTTGCTAGAAAAGCCCATCTCAAAGGAAAACATAGATCTTCAGCTATTTCATATAAACATACAAAAATTCGCTTCAAAATGTAATAAATTAAATCTATATCTATGCGATAAGTCACATGATATAGTGTATTTATCTGAACATTTCATGCGATCTGATCAGATAAACCTTTTTAGTCTTGACAATTACAATTTAGCTTCTTATTTCTGTAGAGATTATTACCGTATGGGTGGTGTAGCTATACTAGTGAAGCCACATTTAAAATATCACATTTTAGATGTAAAGTCTTTCTGCTCCGACAAAATATCAGAGTTTTGCTCAATTTTTTTTGAAAATTTTCTAACTTTAATAGTTACTGTCTACAAATCTGGTGCTCAAGTAAAAGCTACTCTATTTTTATCAAATTTTGAAAAACTTTTCAATTTCACTTACACTAGATACAAACGCATAATAACTTTAGGTGACTTTAATATTCACTTTCATAACCCAAATGATGTGTTCTGTAAAGATATTATAAACCTTATTGCTAGATACGGTCTGAGGCTCATTTTATCCGATTTCACTTATGTCACAATGCGATCTGAGAGCTCCTTGGACAATATATTAACTAATATGCAAGAAAATGTTTCTGCTGAGAATGTAGAGCTAGCTCTATCTGACCACACAGGGCCAATCGTAATGTTTAAAAACGCAAAAACATCGAATACACCATCTATCCCTTTGGTAAAAACTATGTTTTTGTTTCTGTCAAGTCTATTTGACATCTGTTTGTTTTATCTATTTTTAAAAGACTTATATTTTATTCTTACCCCATTTTATAATAGTTTTTTTTTGGCTGTTCTATTTCTTACTATTGATTTATTATTGATTTTTTTTGTTATTATTTTGGTTTTTGTTGTACTTTTATCTATGTTTTCTTTATTGTTTAAATTTTTATTTAGAGTTTTTATTAATTTATTTTTTTATTATTTTTTCTTCTAAAATTTTATCTATGTAAATGTAAATTCTTCATCTTGTTAAACTTTTTTTTTTATTTCTTTCTGTTCGTTTTTGTTTTCTGTATTTTCCGTTTGCTAACTTATTATTTAGCTCTTCAAAAAATTGAACAAAAAAAACTTTTGAATGAATACTATTACAAATAGAAAACTATAAATAATAATGTAATAGAATAAAATTAAAATTCTGCTATGAATTTCTGCAAAAAAAAAATCTTAAAAATCAATTAGTTATTAATTATATTTAAAAATTAGAGATAGTTATTGTATAATAACACACAAAATATTAACTTGTTTGAGAAAAAAAGTTAATATTAATTTTCGACAAAAAAAAACAAATTCCTTAACAAAACATAGGTTGTAACACAATTATTTTATTAAAAAACATTTCCTTAAAACTAATATTGTTGACAATTATGAAATTTGTAAAAAATCTTATGAGCAAACTTTGTTTATAACATTTTTTTAAGCAATCAAGCTTAGTTAATTAGTGAAAACTTTAAAACTTTATTGCTTTGTTAAACATTCTTGTATTTTCATTTTTCAATTAGTTAATAAAAAAATTAAGTACTAAAAGTTGCATTTTTTTTCAGATTACTTGAAGAGTTATTTTCTCAAGCTAATTTTAAAACTCTACAAAAATACATGGTTGCCGTGTTAGTGGACGCTTAATAGCTGCAATCTGTTTATGGCTTACTTCAAAATTGAATATACTGTATAACCCTAAATACCTATATCATAACTAACTCTTTCCATATAAAAAGCGTCTTGATACACTTACCTTACCGGATTTGTGTTCTCGACTTAACAGAGCTGACATGATTCAAATGTTTAGGCTCACGCATAATTTGTTTCCTGGTGGAACGTTTATCATGTGGAACGGCTTGCCGGAGAATATTGTTGTGGCTGATACAGTATTTTCTTTTAAAAAGCTTTATGACAATGCGCAGTAATCATTTATAACAAATAAACAAATAATTAATAAATAAATAACAATACTTTATGAAATTTTAATACACTTCACTTATATGTCTTATTTTTAAAATTTTGCTAAAAAGGGGTCAAACTCAGCAAAATAATCAACTTTAATAATAATAATAATATTATTATATAATTAAATATATATATATATATATATATATATATATTTAATTTTCATATAATTCAATTAAATTAATATATATATATATATGTATATATATATATATATATATATAAATCGCGCACAAATTGGCGTCCTCCCATTACATCTATAAGCTTATAGATGTATCAAAGAACTGAAAAAAAACATCGATACTCTAAATCCTTCATAAAATAAAATTTCATTTATTATTAAAATCAAGGGTGATAACTTATCTAATATTTTTCAATATTTTAGTAAAAATGTTCAAAAAAACATAGACCCTCCGCTTTCAATACTTTGTAATAATTAACTATTTGTTTTTAAATATTCCAAAGTTCAGCGGAATAAATTCATTTTATAAGATATATTTTGAAGTAAAAGGTTTTAAAATTACTGTATGAATGAATGTTCTTGCTGATTTATTGCTAAGTTTATGTTTTTTGCCATGATGGGTCTAAATGTGACAATAAAACTTCCAGCGGTAGAATCTTCATCAAAACAAAAATTAAAAAAACACTGTGACTCGACAAGTAAGCCACGCTGTAAGCAAATCTCATTCTCAGATAAGACTTGACTTAAAAAAGTAGAATTGTAATAAAATCTTTATGTCCAGAATAATTTTGTTTAAAAAAAATATTCAACAAATAACAACGTTCTATCTACAACTGATTTTTAATAAGTAAAGCCACTGGTTTTTATTAACGGATCAATCTCAAAAATTTGAAACACTTATTATTAAAAGGAACAAACACATAACGAGTCAACAAAAACGAGTCAAATTTATTATGCATCATCTTGTTGCATAATATGAATGTTTAACAAAGTTTTATATAAAAATTTTATAAGAAACAGATTTTTTACAATTAATATTGTTAATATTATAAAAATTTTTGTTCTAATTATGTACATAAAATAGGTTTATAATTGATTTTATTGAATTCAAAATTAAGTAAAAAAAAAGTCATCTAAATATAAAAATAAAAACTTAAAGCAATCTGCATTTCTTAGGCGAAACTTTGTGAATGTTTTAGCTTCTTTATTAAAAGAACTTTAAATTTCAACCAATTTCTTTGTGATAAAAACGTGACAACGTTGCTCGGATGCCAGTTTGTAACATTGTATCAGTATACGGATGCCAATTTCCAAAAATTATACATTTATATGCTAATCTTACCGCTACCTATATTAGATGCTAATTTGCGTGAAGCTATTATATCAAAATACAAAAATATCCACGATGTATATTGACGGAAGTCATTTTGTATTATTAAAATACATAATTTAAAAAAATATCTTTTTGTTACAATCTTAAAAATGTTTTTCTATTTTCAAATTATGAACGAGTCAATTTCCAAAATAAAGTCTATTCTACAAAGACAAAATTTATAAAATCTGTTTACAATAGATAAAGATATAGCAACATAAACAACTTCTTTTATTCATATTCGGTCAATTATAATAGATCAGTGGAGATTTCGGTAACCATCTATAGTTTTCTTCATCAATTTTCTACTTTGCCAAATAAAACTTAACTTGTTGCTAAAAATACCAAAAACATTCAAAGTATTGTTATAGTATTTTATAGAGCTCTCTTTAAAATTTAGTTCTATTTCCAGAACTAAACTTGAAAAAATGAGAACAGCTTGTAAGTAGGTATATCTTTTTAAATAATAATTTTTAATATATCTATAAGCAATGAAGGTGCAAGTTGAGTTGGCCTAGGTAATACAATTGTTTAACGTGACGTCAAATTATATAAATTATTAAATTTTTGGCCGCAAATACCACAAAGACAGTTTCATTTTCATTTGGTATTCTAAAATAATATTTTTGTCGCAAATAAGCAAAATTGCTTGTTAAAAATCAATATACACTATAATTATATATATATATTAAATTATATAAATTACAAAACTTTTTGCCGCAAATACCACAAAGACAGTTTCATTTTCATTAGGTATTCTAAAATAATATTTTTGTCGCAAATGAGCAAAATTGCTTGTTAAAAATCAATATACACTAAACATAGTTACTCGAGCTAATAATTATTTTGATAAATAATTTTTTATAATTGAAGGGTGTTGATTGTTAATTACAAATCCCAATTTTTAATGTTCAAAATTCAAATTTTATATGCAAAGATGGATGAGGGATTCCAACTGCAGCGCAGTAGAACAGGATAATTTGAGAAACATTGGGACCTAGACGCTTGGCTGCAACTTAATTTCTAGAATATAAAAAATAGAGAAACATTTTGATATGATTGGCATGATAATACTTTAATGTTTTTCCTGAAAAGTTTTTGATACAAAATAACATAAAAATAAAAAGCTTTCGAGAAAAAAATTTTTTAAGCCATTTAAACTAGCGTTTAACTATTAAGACAATTAAGCAAGATTTTGTAAGAAAGAAGGTTGATGTCAAATGTTAATCTCAAGCGTTATGCTACACAGGAGAAATTAGTAAAAAAATAAATTATTCAAAGTTCAAGAAAAAGAATGTCAATTACAAACACAATATTATATTCTATTTTATTTTTCAAAACACATTTTTTATGAAATAGCTTGTATTACGAGACACAATGCTTATAATTTAATAAATTGGATAACTAACTCACTAACGGAATAAAACAAAAATCAAAGCAAGCACTGCTCTCTCTTAAACATCCAATATGTTTTTTTTCAGACGCACCCTCCAACAAACAACGTAATTTATTGTGACATTTCTATTCTATCAAGCTATGTTTTGATAGAAGTTTAGTTCTTAGACAAACACAACGACTCTTCTGGACCAACATATCTAATCAAAATATTATTTTGGGTGCTGTCTTTTTTAATACAAAAAGACACTTGATCTTGTCTGACCCAAATAATACTTGGAGCAGGTGCAGTTTGCTTTGGTTTTAAAATAATATTGTCTAATCTGCAACTTACAAGCACAATTCAAATACTTGTCAGCTCTTTTAAAAACAATATGTTTGCTGTGTCGTTTGAAAGGTCTTCTAAAAGAACAAAAAATACATCATGTGTATTAAAAAACATACAATGTTTTTTGAAAAACCTACAATAAAATTGAGATAAGATTCAAGAAACGCTTAAGATGCAATAGTGTGTTGCAATAGCTGTTGTCTATATCTATAGAATAGAGATTCATAACCATGAATGAGAGTAATATCATTTGTTCTAAATATAAGTCTGTTTGTATCACACACTAAATTTTCAAATGAATTGGATTTATTCCTAAAAACAACTGGATTTAAAAGACGACTTGCAGTAATTACGCATGTTCTAAACTGAAGATAAAGAGAAGGTAGCGTATGAAAAAGACTGTCCAAAATTGAGTGATTTTTTGTAAATTAATGTAACAAAGTTGATAAGCAAAAAAAAATTGGCAATTAAGTATTAAATTAAACATAGTGAATAAAAAAATTGCATTTTTATAAAGATCAACAACTGAAAAAAAATTAAACAAAAAAGTCACAACAATAAAAATAGAATGTACTGTAAGAGTTTTTGATTTTATAATAGTTTATAGTTATTTTTAAAGTAAAATATGCAAATAAGGCGCTAAATAGCTTGTATAATTAAATGATCTTGATGAGGACTATATGGCATCTTAAGTCAAAGAGAAGGAACATGAGTTTAGCATTCCTGGAAAGGTAGAGTCCAGTCAGTGAACTGAGCGAGGCAAGACTGAAAACGTTGACTAAAAGATCCTAGAGCGGTCGGAGGGACACGGTTATGAATATTTAAAGTATTAATTGTTTAATGAAAGAGAAAGATAGTTAGTTAACGTGTTAGTCTTGTTGATCATGTGTTGGTTTGTGGTATAATTGTGAATTCACTGCTGACTCTCTGAATTCGGAGGAATAATGAGTAAAGTATTATTGATAAGAATACGTATTGAATATGTTAATATGAAATATTCACAACAGAAACTATAGTTTAATTCCTAGGATACGGTCTATGTGGCATTACATTTCAGACTAAGGTGGTACTCCCATGACGTCTGTAAGCATTTACAGATTATTCTGGCTATTCTGGCTCTCTACTTCTTTGAACAGGGGCGAAGGGATAGAGGGGTAAGTTGGAGCCCGTTAACAGCTATGGTTATGTTCCTGTTATTGTATACAAAAAATTGTGGATTTTCCTTTTGCTGGTATGACAGAATATTGCGACATTTTTGCATTCACAATCGTTAAATAAAGCTGCAAAAGCAAATAATTCATCTAAAAAAAATTCGTGTTTCCGGTTACTTGTGCGTATCAGAAAGTGTCAAAAGCTGAAATACTTGTCCTAGAAAGAGCAACAAAGCGGA
Source organism: Lagria hirta (assembly GCA_947359425.1). Classification (NCBI taxonomy): domain Eukaryota; kingdom Metazoa; phylum Arthropoda; class Insecta; order Coleoptera; family Tenebrionidae; genus Lagria; species Lagria hirta. The sequence goes on along the minus strand of OX375796.1, from coordinate 25,991,838 downwards.
AAACAATACCCGGACAGCGACAAGCAAGAAAACTGAAAGAGAGCATACTATTGCAAAATGCTTACGAGGTGGCTAAGAGCACCACAAAGGCAATGAACAAAAACTTATACCTTTGATCAAGGATCAAGGAATAGTTCATGTTAGTCACGCTGTAGTAGATTAATACCGTGTCCAGGTTTTTACGAATCATGGTCAGTTCGGTAAGTACTTGTATAAAATAAAACGTAAAAAAAAACTATACTTTGTATATTGTGCGACTCGCATTGACAACGCTGAGCATATATTCGGTGATCAGCTGAGAGACAATCAGCATAAAAAAGCCTTTGAGCAAACACCTGGCTTGGACAGAATTGCTATAAACATGATAAAATCAAAGAAACGTAAAGTGCTATAATGGGCTACACTAAGACCGCCATCACCGCTAGGAAAAGTAAAAGGGCCACTAGTAACATGCTGAACGCTTATCAGTTGTTTACACATACCTCACATGGCAACTAAAATGTTGGAAAAAAATGGTTTAAAATTAGATTGAAATGTTATTGCATGTAATAATATTTTCTAATATTATCCTAAATAACAGATATTTTAGAGCTTATTTGGTCTATAATAACAGTAAAGCAAGAATAATAAAGTTTATGCCTAATTATAAAATATCCGCAATTTGAACGTATTCTTTTTACTTATTAGATACATACAATTTAAAATCGTTGCAGATCTAATTAGCACTGTGATCTTGTGTAAAACAAACCCATTCTGTTTTAGAACGGTTTTATTAAAGCATTTTTAAAGGTTTGTTTTTATTATGTCATGTGTTCATCAATGCTTACTCAAATGCTTATAATTTTTTTTAGGTTTTTAATAATTATTTTTATATATTTGTCAATTAATTGGGGGCCTTTTTCTCATACGTTGCAATGAAAGTTAAATTTTGGCCAAACATGGCTCTGCAAATCAAGCTCTGCTCAAAAGAAGAGGTCGTTATTATTATGTTCAGCTCATCAAAAGTGACGCATTATTAACTACAACCACCTCGTTACTCGGTTTCTCTTATTTTGCAGTGTATGTACATAGATGAAACTAAAATCTGCCATCATAAAGTTCTGACACTGCCAGCATAATCAAATTTTAATTTTTTTAAAGTTTTACCTTTTGAATGTTTTTTTATGTTCCTAATAAAATATAAAAAATTTTAATATTTGCGATTATTGATAAAAAATAGAAAAATTATTAAAGTTTGGTAAATGGTAATTTCTTTTTGCTTCAAGCAAAACTGGCTTGAGATTAAACATAAAAATAATTTATTTAAAAGCTAGTTAAACTGGCATCAATGCTATTTATATAAACGTTGTTTACAATTGTAATATCAAAAGACCATAACTTATTTCGTCTAGCTATAAGAATGATTTAAGAAATGAGAATAATTTATTTTTAATCTAATAAAACTTGCAACAATGCAATTTATATAATAGAGGTTTACAATTTTTGTAATATCAAAATACCATAACTTTTTTAGTCTACTTATTACGCAGACGCTTTCACTGCTGACTTATAAGTAGTCAGCAAGATGTCAACAAGTATAAAAGTCGTCGGGAGTATCTTCGGCAGAAAATACTTATGTTTATAATATACAAGAAATTATGTGAGTATATAAAATGTAGCTCATTAAACCGTCCCAGTTGCGTAAAACGGCTGTACAAAGTAAACAGGTTGATCAAGCGACTATAATATGCTGTAAAAAGATTAAAAAAAAAAGAGTAAAAAATGTGCTGATGAAAATTAAGTGATATTTTTTGTAACGAGAATAAAAAGGTTATAACTAAATTTTTAAATGATTTAAAACATCTTTATCTAAAAATCATCTAAATGCTAAAACAAGAAATAAGCAACTTTAAGCAGATCAATACTATAATAGTTTAAAAAGATTTTAACAACAATAAATCCAAACAAATTATAAAAATAATAAACTATATTTAATTGGCAGTCTCAATGACCCTGTTTCTGATAAAGAACAAAAAAAAAATCAATAAAAATAATTACTTGTACAACCAATAAGCAAATATTAGTAAATAGTTGTAATCAAATTTTGTTAAACTTGATTACAGCTGGTTTGATAATTGTATAATTGATAGAATAAGTTACATTAATATAAACAAATGAATAATTTCTAGTTATCAAAGCCCTTGAGAAGAATAATGATAAACAGAAAAGAGATAGTCGGGACAAAATAAGCTTCAAAGTACTGTTCGGAGTAAAGGAGAATCTTTCACAAAACTGAGTCTAGATTTACAGAACGCTCACGTTAATTTTGGTATTTTAAAAAATAAAACTAAGCGTGAATAGTAGAATGCTATTATAGTAAATGCAGCGTTACAGTACTGCAGGTAGAACAAACTTCTGCAAAGAAAAATGCACAAAGTGTACTTTATAAAATCGATTATCTTCAATATAAGAGAAAAATTATCTGACGCGGAAATTTGGTTTATCAACAATACTATTGCCTAGAAATTTAAAATCGTTCAATTGAAGACTTTGGATGATAAAATATTGTATTAAAGAAGGTATTAAATTCATGGCCCGTTTCTCAAAGCGTTTCACTTTCTAATGTCAATGTCAAATTTAACACAAGTTAAGCTGACACGTTGTTAAATCCGTTGTTAAAACAAAAATCGGTTTCACAAAGCTTTGTTACGATTTAACACGTTGTTAAATCTCTTGTTAAACTAATTAAAGCTCTGGCCGTTGTTAAATTGACATTTTAAAAATATTTTTAAGTAAAGTTGAAAGAAAATCGACAAAAAACGTTAAACAAGTCTATTAATATTAAAAATTATCTATATGTAAATTTGCCTGTTTGTTAGTGTAGCTACGTTAAAATATCAGATTCCCAGGCATTGCTTTTTTATTTGAGGTTAGAACAGTCGGCCTTCTCATTCTCTATCATATAGAATATAATTAAAACAAAAAAACAACCAATAATTTTATAGAGTTTAGTGTGACCAAAGACGGTGAAGAAAGATAGAGCCCCACAGAATAGCCACAATTTAATAACTTTGAATTTTTGTATTTGACATTGGATTTGACAGATGATAGGTAGTTTTGTTGAATGACATAAATTTATAGAAGTTTACTGCCAACATTACAGATTTTGTGATTTAACACGTTCTTAGTTAACAACGTGTTAAAAATCCGTTGTAAAACCTGCTCTTATTTTCACAACGTGTTAATTTTAACACAATGTTAGCAAAATTTTAACAACGCTTTTTGAAACCGGCCGTCGATGTCAATGATGTTCGTATTTTTATGTTTTGTGGTCTATTTAGTTACACCAAAGCAATAAGTTAATAGAAAAACAGCATAAAAATTTATTGCTTGTATAAATGTATTTAATTGCGTTTCAAAAGTAGCAAAGCTCGTTTGAAAAACATTTTGTTGATACTCTTTTTTATTTTCGCTATAAGAAATTTTTGAGTTCTGATTATAACTTCTACAGATATTTCTACAGTTCTCCTTCATTTAAACTGTTATTAATTTTATTGTTCTTATTTTTATAAAACAAAATTTTATTTTTACCTTCATTTGCGCCTTAAAGATTACATTTGCTAGCACCAAAATCAATACCAATACTATTTGAAAACAACTCAGTAATTTTTTTTAATTGAATAATTGCATATTTTTATGTTATACGTAGAAAAATAGATAAAATTTAATAGTTGAAAAATTAATGTGTTTTGTTATCAGCTTATAAGCACCACCTAAATTATTAAGGAGATCTGACAATAAATTAATTGCTAAGAAAAACCATAAAAAACCTAATAAATCTTCTCGAAATATTCCGCGTTGATTGGTAATATTGCAGTTTTTATTAATTCGTTTCCAATCGAGAGATAAAGTGAAGTTTGCCAAAACTGCATTATATATTTTAATTTGAATTAAATACTATTTGATCTTGTAATAAAAATATTATTAACCAACAATGAGGAACAGAACCATTAACATTTTATAATCAATGAAAACACTGTAGATGTTACGTTTATTTAATCGAGTTGGCTCTATCACTACTGAATTAATAATTAATTGTTCTTTACAACTAAAAAAACCATTCATGCAACCTTTCTGCTCAATATTAATAATATTATTATTTATGTAATGGTTATAAATTAGATCTTTGATGCATGATGTAAGCAGTTTATATAATGTTGGAAAACACGTTATAGGCCTATAATTTAACAGATTTTTTGTGTTCTTTTTTTGGGCTTTAAATAGGTTATACCGCCAAAAATTTTGGATTTTTTTTTTTATTACACATTATTATTGAAAATATTAGACCATAACCCATTCCAAAATTTTTGTAAATTCACTATATTTGATAGACTATTATTATTCCTATTTTCATTATGGCTATTTTCTAAATTGTGATACAATTAAATAAACTTTAAAACCTTACAAGCATAGTCTTTGTTGCAGCGTATCTTTTACAGCCTGAAGGAAAAAGTTGTATTCCTGTAAGTACATTAATGAATAAAATATCCATTCGATATATTATTAATGCATTTGTTTAAATATTTCAAACGTGTTTCTATTATATATTGATTAATTTAGCCTTAAACTTTCCTAATTAAAATAATTTTGGTATTTAATCTAATTCCCTGTTTTTGATTTGTATTTTTAGATACAGATTTAGAATGAATTTTTTCCAAACTTTTGGTTTAATCGAAATCAATTGTTACTGATTAGTTTAAAGTCATTTAAAGCTGCGATGAACTCATTTTTCAGTTGAATTTTGATACTTAGGTGATATCAAAATTTGTCAATTATTTTAAATTCGTCAGCATTTGGTATTAGACTAATAATTCTATCAATCCCCAAAATACAAAAAGTCCCAACGACACTTCCATAAATGTTCGAATTATTTGTTTCTAATCCGCCAGACTTGTCAAATTCTAGTTTAGGTGAGTTTATCACATCTTGAGAAATGTATCTATTTTTAACAATAACTCGTTTGCGATCACATAAATGTTGAATAGAAATAATAATATTGGAATATTTTAGCTTAAAACTATTGAAAAATTATACTTTTTAATATCAGCAATTTTGCGAGCAATTCCGTCACGTCTTTTTTATAATTTCTATTAACTGGCTCTGCACAAGAAGATAAAATGTGTTCAATTGTTTCCGAAGAATTAAAACACATTTTACAAATGTCATCAAGTAATTGTTAGTTAAGTGTAAATTTATATTAGATTGTCAATTTATATAAACAATAATTTTTAATGTTAATTTTCCTATCTTGAATAGCAAAAACCAAAACCTTTAGTCTCTGGAAAAAGTTCATCAAATTCAATTTCTTAAAGACATCTACGGTAAAGCTTTTTGTTTACATTTTAATAAAAACTTGTTTCTTTGTTTATCAAATTTATCTGTGATAATTTTAATTATTATCACTTTTTATAGGATCATCTTTTAAACTAACAAAACTAAATCACTATCGGCCAAGTCGTTATAAATCTACCTGCATATTTACATACGCAATACACGCCTACAAAGATAAATACGTTATTTATCAAAATTTAAAAGCAAAAGCACAAATTACAGTTTAAACTTACTAAACTAAATAATATTTAGCTAAACTTCTTTTTAACCGAGAGTAAGAAAAAAGTTTATAATTAGACTGTACTTTTTTATGTAATCTATTTTCACATGAAAAGATCTGAATAGTAGTTTTTGAGATACCTATATTAATGCGTTTTTTGACATCGTTAAAAACAAGTAACAAATTAAGTTAATAATCAGAAAACTAGTTTTAATATAATTAATCATCAATTCAATTAATTCAAACAAGCCGAGCAAATAAACTATTTGCTTCAGTGAATTAAATTCCAATTTAATTAGCATGGGATCAAGCTTTTGAATTTTTAAGTCGTTACTTGTTTGATAAAATTTTCCAGAGGGAACAAACATTTAAACACTTCTACGGCATCGTTCAACATGTTTATTTGGGAAGTTGAGACGGTTGATAATATTAATTAAATCATTTTAATTTGCTCCATTTAGTTAGTAGTTCATTATGTTATTGTTTTTTATAACTAACACTTTAACATTTAACAGAGATCAACTTGCCTGATGTTGTAAGGGCACACAATAAACATAGATTAAAAATCCTTTGAGCCATATCGATGCTGTTGGATAAAATAAAAACCATCTACAACTCTTCTCGTTCCATCACTGGAATAAACACTTTCACATCATCCACTCCACTGTCTTAAATCTATGATACTGTTTAAAAGTTTTAAAAAAAATTTATGCAATTTTTTCCAAGCAAAATGTTTTTTACATTTTTTTCGTGTAGCGCGGTTAGTTTTAGAAAAGCACAAGGATCATGATAAAACACGGCGGTTATCCTGAAGCAGTGCGAGAATCCAGCAAACTGAGGCAAACGCCACCCTGCAATCGACGGAGACCCTCTGAAATAGACACGGCACAGGCGCGCCGCCTCCAATCCATAACGCGGCTTTCGGCAAACATCCGTTAAAGAAATTTCGAAGTTCCAATTTTCAGATGCTCTTTTATAATCTACAAAGCGCATAGGTTAAGAAAAACAAGAAAAGATTGATGGTTTTTACAGCACAATTATTACTATAGATTCGATAATTGTCAAGATTTTTCATCAAACTCAACACGTTGTAATTGTAGCGCACATATCTTAATATTATTCTTGACAACATTGAAGATAAGACCTTTGAGGGTTTCACAATGTTAACGTTCCAGAAAGCGTAAAAATGAAGAACAAAAAATGAATGTTTAGTGTTTAAACTTTTTGTTAAAAATTAGTGTTTGTAAATAAATTTTTTGTGAGCGCACATTAAGCTGTTCAAAGTCTCATTGCGAGATACCAGCTTGTGGGCTTGTAATATACAAAAACAATTTATTTCGTAAAGCTGCCGTGATAGTTTCATTTTTACTTCTTCTTTAACGTGATAATACTATAGTTTTGTCCCTAATACTAACGCGACTACCGCAAAAGTATAGCGTAACGTTCTTTTTTGTAGTTTGAAGATTGTTTGAAATTGGGATGACGTACAATTACCCCAGAAAGGTAAACCATATCGAAGAGGACATTCGAAAAGTGCAAACTTTGTTTTTCTAGATATTAAAAACTCAAGTTTTTTAGAAACCGATCTTAGGGCGTAGCAGGAAGCAGATAATTTGCTCATCAACATATCAATATGAGAAGCTCATTTCAGCGAATTATCAATACGTAAACCTAAAAATTTAACCAATTACATCCTCTTAATTTTACCGTTGTGCAAAAATATTGGTTCTAGATTACCTTTAAAAAAAAGAAAAATTGTTTTTTGCGTAATAAAACTGAGGAGGTGTCGCACCATGTTTTTATTAATGCAAGGTTAGCAGCAATAACCTGAAAAAGAGATCCAACATCTGAGTGACTATCTGAGATAATTGCGTCGTCAGCAAACGAATGAAGCTTACCATTGATATTCAAGTTTGTAATATCATTAATAAAGCCTAGAAAAAACACGGGATCAAGAACCAAGACTTGAGGAACGCTAAACTCTATTTTCTCATAGTTGGAAACAGTATCATTTACTTTTACGGCTTGATGTCTGCAGGATAAAAAAGATTGAACCCATTTTAAGGGAATACCACGTATACTATAAAACTAATTTTTTGAGTAAAATGCTATGGCTAACGCAGTCAAAAGTTTTGCAAAGTCGCAAAAGACTGTAGCTGTACAAAAGTTGTCGTTCATCGCTGTATAAATCTGGCTTAATATCGAAAAAATGGCATCATTTGTGTTTCTGTTTTGCTAAAAAACCAAACTGTAGTGGAGATAACACACCGACATCTAAAAAATACGTCATTAAACAAGATTTTGCTAATTTCTCTATAAGTTTTGACAACACGGCCAAGAGAGCAATAGGTCTATAGTTAACAACATTATTTTTGTCGCCATCTTTGTGTATAGGAATAACTATAGCTGTTTTTAACCAATGTGGATAAATACCTTGCTTGAAAAAGTTGTTAATAAGTGAAATAAGAGTTTCAACTGCTTTGTCAGGAAGGTTTAAAAATAGTTTTATTGATAATCCGTCGGTAGTGGCCGGTCAACTTATTCTAATTGATTTTATAACTCGGTGCAGTTCAGTTGTGTTAACAGACATAAGGAAAAAACTACCAAAATTTTTTTTAGAAAAACCGCAATAAACAAGTGGCTCTTTAGACGAATTAATTATTTTTAACTTTGCTATAATTTTGCTTACAAATTGACAAGTGACACATGTTACAAACATAGATTTAATACACCAGTATCCGTTTTCATAAAGCGTTGTTAAAATTTGGCTAACACGTTGTTAGCTAACAATGTGTTAAAATTAACACGTTGTTAAAATAAGAACGGGTTTCACAACAGATTTTTAACACGTACAATAATAATAGATTTGTTAAAATTATATTTTATTTTTGCAGATATTCTATATGATAGAGAATGAAAAGACCGACTGTTTTAATTTCAAATGAAAAAGCAATCTGATAATTTAATTTAGGTACACTAACAAACAGGCAAATTTATATATAATGTTAATAATTTTTGATATTAATGGACCTGTTTAACGTTTTTCGTTGATTTTCTTTCAACTTTATTTAAAAATAATTTTGAAATGTCAATTTAACAACGGTCAGAATTTTAATTAATTTAACAAAAGATTTAACAACGTGTTAAATCTAAACAATGATTTGTGGAACAAATTTTATTTTTAACAACAGATTTGACAACGTGCTAGCTTAACTTGTGTTAAATTTAGTAATAGATTTCAAGTATATATTTATAACAAACACATTGCCACATTTAAAGTTAAAGTTAGGGTAGGTATCATTTTTGACGTATTAACGTATTTTGTTCTATTTCATCTCGACATGAGTGTTCAACGTGAAACAAACTGACCTATTTAAAATCCTAGAATTCGTGTGAAAACGTTTTCAAGGTGCTTAAACAATTGATTACAAAACTATTGTATGAAAGGGAACATGAACAGAAATTAGTAACAAGATTATGTAAATTTCATAAAGTATAGAGTAATCACTAATTTTAAAGAGAAAGCTCTAGTTAATATTTTCTTTTAGTTGATACTGGGTCACCATTAATTCGATAACAGTTGAATTAAAATTTAAGATTAATAAAATTATTGGTGGTAAAAGATTAAAATGTTGAAAATTGATTGGTGTAAATAGATTATTGCGATTTAAAAAAAATATATATATTTTGTAAAATATTTTTATGAAATTATATCTTGTCGACTCAGTTCATATGGTATGTTCAAAAAAGCTAGCTTTTTGCATCAAATGGATTATGAACTTCCAAATTTTCTCAGTCGTAATGATTTGTTAACTTTTATTGACTATAACTTAATAAGACGACAAAAGGAATAATCGAAAATATCTTTATTTTGTCTCATTATAACTTCAATAAAATCTTGCTCTGTGATTTCTTTACAAAAACCAACAATTCTGATTTTAGGATGCAGGGGAGAGAGCTTAGATGCTGTATAATTACCAGAAAATTTTTCTGAAAAAACCTGCTCATATTTGTCTCAGTTAATTGAATCCGCGCTAATAATGATACCATTGTTACTGGCTGTTCTGACATCATCAATTTTAAGACCACATGTGATAGGATCAATGTTTTTAAACAAATCTGACTTTGTTCCATGTTGAGTTTGTAAGAAATTTTTTGGCTTGACTATCACTCTATTGTTATTTAAGTTTTGAACCTTATCGGAGTACCTATCAGTTTTGTTATTCAACGGAGTTTCCATCATTTTACTGCACACTTTAATGAGCTCAATATTACTTGATTTTAGATCATCGACTTGGGTTTTTGAAGAATTCACAACTGAGATAACACCCTCGAGGATATGATTAACTCCTTCCTAAAACTTTGAGTTTTCAAGAATGCCGGAGCCAATCTGCTGTACATTTAAGCTAAGAGAGTTTGCACAGGCTGAACAAGATATTTTTATGAAAGCAGATTTTTTACACAAATCAGCGATTAATAACGCGTCAACAGCCCTAACACCAATGCACAAATAATGTAGATTGCGATTGCAAGTATTACATGCAACGGATAAAGTGAGATCAACCTGCGCCCTGCACTCGGGACATTTATTAACGTCACCACCTCCCATCGCTTAATGGGTGAGAATTTGTATAAATGTGGCAAATTCAATAAGACCACTTGAGCACTACTCTAGCTTAGGAACAACGCTTATAAAATAGTATAGTTTTTAAAAACTTAGCAGAAACTGAAAAAATTCATTGAATGAGGATATGGTTACTTAACCATATGGCAATATTAGCCGCAATCCAACAAAATGACCGGAAATACAATAACAAAATTAAAAAAAAAAAGAAAAAAGCGTGTAGAAGTTCTGTCAAAAAGAAATAAAAATTGATGACAATGAATAAAAAATATTATAATTTATTTAAATCTAGACAACGACCGGAACGCTTATCAAGGTGATAACGTTAAAAAAAAAGAAATTAAATTATCATGTATTAGCTGCAATAAAGATCAAAATTTCTTCAAAAAGGGAAGAAAAAGGAGGAAAAAAATTTTCACTTACCTATGATTAAATAGTTAACCCTAGAGATTCAAGCGATTATGTCTATCTCCGATGGAAAAAACGACCACCGCCAAGCTGTAGTAAACTTTAAGGCCACTTCCGTCTTCAAATAGTTGCATCAATTTGATTTAAACCAAATTATATCACTAGTTTCTATTCAAGCAATTGAGTAGACAAGATAGAAATCATTAAACTCTTGCGAAAAGTAATAGAAAAGATAACTAATAGTTAATCGAGAGCACTCAGAGACACATCCACACAGCACGACGATCATTGAACAAGAAACAAAACCAATTGCTAAATTACATCAAAGATTATAAACAACAAATAAAAGGTATACCTTATCAACGATTATGAGATCCCAAAAATTGAGAAACAGCACAAAAATAAAATGAAACCAAAACCTGTACAAATAGAAGGACTGGTGAAAGATAGAACTTAGAACAAATAAAACTTGAAGAAGAGACAGTTGACTGTTGACGTAGACCAACTCAAATGACGTTAATGAGGTTAATTTTTATCTGCTTTCGATACAGTATTGCTATTTATTTAGGGAGTAACAAATATTATTATAATTGTAATCAAACAGTAAAAAAAATTTTTATTAAAGATTGCCACTCTTGTATTTGATAAATAAATATTAAACCCATTTTTAAGTATTAAGCTAATGTGAATATAGGTTAAAGTAAAATAATTATTAAGAACTTTTAGATTAAAGCTTGAGAATAAAGCATGAAATAATCATAAAAATAATAAGTAGAAAATCTTGGGGACAAGATTGAAGTCAGGATGGTCGAATGTGAGAGTTTTTAATCTTATAATAACTTGTAGATATTTTTTTAAGTAAAGATAAGCCAATAAAGCGCTAAATAGCTTGTATAGTTAAATCATCTCGATGAGGGCCATATGGCTTCTTAAGTTAAAGAGGGAGAACATGTTGGTAAAAAAAAGGTCAGAGCGGTCGGACGGGTAGTATTATGAATATTTAAACTGATAATTGTTTATTGAAAGAGAAAGATAGTTAGTTAACGTGTTAATCTTGCTGATCATATGTTGTTTTGTGATATAATTGTGAATTCTGTGCTGACTTCCTGAATTCGAAGGAATAATGAGTAAATAATTAAATATGTTAATATAAAATATCCACAGCAGAAACTATAGTTTAATACCTGGAGTACGGTCTATGTAGTAATACAGTTCAGTCTGTTCGGTTGTACTCTCATGACGTCTGTAGACATTTACAGATTGCTATCCTAGTTCTCTACTTCTTCGAACAGAAGCGAAGAGGTAGAGGGGAGAGCTGGAGCCGGTTAACCGGTACGGTTATGTTCCTATCAGTGTATAAAAAGATTGTAGATTTTTCTTTTTCTGGTATGACCGAGTAATGCGTAATATCCTTAGGTTCTTCACTTATTAATCTTTATTTTATATCTTTTCCTATTACGCATTATTCCTGGCCAGTCTATTTCGCGTAATGTAATTGAGGCTTAGCGACACCGTTCACGTTGCTCCCGAACCAGGTACCGAAATAATGAAGACATAATTGAGAACACGATGCTTAAGAAAAAGAGTAAAGATTGAGTCAATCGAGTTGATGGAGTGGTTGTCAAAGTTCAATGAGCCTGGTGATGTCTTCCACTATCAGTTTGCGAAGAAGAAAATCTTGTGAGGGGGAGAAAAGCCTCCGGTGAGTTACTTTACAGGTATTATTGACAGGTACATTATGTGCAAATATGTTTCATGTGTCGCCCAATCGATCGGTCTGACTGCTCAAGCGTTTCTTTAACAATGAATATAGAGGGGTGAGTTGAAGTAGATTGTTGATGATAATGTAGCTGGTTGTTGCTATTCTGTACACTGTTTTTGAGTTAATAATTAAGGCTAATAATCTTAGAACATAGACATCCTGACAAATTTATTATGGAGAAAGAGTTAACTGTTATTTAATTCAATTTAATTGTTAAAATTTGGCAAAACGTAAGATTAGAATAAAAAGAGTCTTACACAATATTTCAATGTTTTGAGTTGTTTTTCCCCATTCTATTCACTACACTTTATTGACATTTTTTGAAATATTTTCCTTTTTTAAGCAATTCCATTAAATGTATGCCCTTCGCAATGGGCCGCAAATCTCATTTATAACATAGCTTTTGACTTCATTTTTTATGCACTACAAATTTACATTGTTTCTTTTTTTATGTAAATCTGTAGCTATCTATAAATTATAAAATATATTGTAATATTAATCAAAAATCAAGCAATAACTTACCTCTTACATATTATTATTTTATTAGAAATAATCTATTATCTGATATTGAGCAACCAATCCAATGACTTACAGAAGAAAAAGACTGCATTTTTGTAGAGAACACACTTGTATCAAATTTCGTCAAACAACTTAGGACCTTCTAATTTATTATATTCCAGCTTGAAGGGAACTCCAGTCATTGTCTCTATCATATTGTTTTTGTATTTTATATTATTGCGTTACGAAGACATTTAATTCATTCTACAAAATAAATATGTTTATTTATAATCTTTGTCTCGGATCTTTTAGGGGCACTTTAATAAAAAGCCAACGTAATTATCAATGTGTCACACCTATAAGTCTCATTTATTATATTCCAACTGTATTTAGTTATGATTCGTGAGATAGCCCCAAAAAAAATACGTCGACAATTTTTGTACTTTACAATGCACTTTTCCATCAAGAAAACAAAACAAACCACTACCCCATCATATCCCATCGACATTTTAGCCTCATTAAAAGCTTTACTTTCATTATTTTTCACAATTATAAATATAAATATTTAAAATGACATAACCCAACAATTTTGAACTGTCACCGTTAGACACTAGATTGACTATACGTCATCAATATGACATCTATAAATCGAGGATAATGCACTATAAATCTATTTATAGTGCGTTTGTCGGTCATTCTCAACAAATTTTAATCATTCTATCTCTCTCTTAAATTTTACTGGCGGTACAACATACAGCCAAGGGAGCTCACAAATGAAAAAAAAATCTTTACCACGCAAAATAAAACACGAATAATTGTCATAATAGATAAAATTTATTTAATTTAAACGATACCTTCAATACGAAAGTTACAAAAATTTACAATTTGTCCGACAAGAGCGCGGCTAACGCCTTTTAATATAGTTAAACGAGAGTTGGGTCGCGCACCCTCCGGGTGCTTACCCTACTCTCTTGAGTAGAGGGTTGTCTACGGCAACGTGTATAAACCTAGAGGGGTTGCCTTCGGCAACCGGTAGTATAATCGCACTTTTTTTTTTTATTAGATTATTGATTATTAATTGTTTTTATTATAATATGATTTTATTTATTTCTTTTTGTACTTTTTCTACTTTCTCATATCAACGTTTGCCTTTGACAAAATTTATATAAACCTAGCCCATTATTATTTATCTTAAAATCTATTATTATTTATTTAAAAAATTTTAATTAAATCTTATTAATTATACTTATTCTTATTTAATTATTTTTTTCTTTTTCATCTTTTTTTTTATAATAAAGCAAGCATATTAGCATTTACTAATTTTTTTTTTATTTATTTTTATTTGTACTTGTTCTTACCATACTCTCTTATATGTAAAAAGTGGCCTTCGGCAACAATAAAACAACAATTTTGTTTTTATTAACAAATTAAAATTAATAAAATTTATGTAGTAAAGCAATTTAGTAGTATTGTGAAAAAAAATTTTTTTTTTAATTGTTGATGTAATTTCCACATCACCTTTGAGGTAAACATCCTGATGCGTTACTTTTTTTTTATCGATATTTATAACAGAGAAAGTTCGCCAATAGCCCTATATAAACCCTGTTAAATTTTACAAATAGTCGATTATATTCAAAAAAAAAAAAAACCATCAAATTCAACAATAGTTTAATATATTGTAACAATATATGTATATGTTTTTGTATGGAGCTTTTTTTAGACTAATATATAAATATGTGTCAATACTATGAAAATGTTTCATGTTTAGAGACGACATTGTTTTTATATAATATATAGCCATTGATTAGCATCAACATAACAAATAATACTTGATTGTATAAATTATTAAACTATATTTTATGATTTAATAATGTTGACGTTTTTAATTGAATATATATTTATAATCGACCAATTGTATAGTTTGAGTTTGTATGAATTATTGAATATAGTCACAAAAAAACAAAAACAGTAGTTTAATATATCGTAACAATATTAATGTATATGCTTTGTATGGAGCTTTTTATTGACTAATATATACAAATGTGTCAATACTATGAAAATGTTTCATGTTTAGAGACAACATTGTTTTTATATAATATATAGCCATGGATTAGCATCAACATAACAAATAATACTTGATTGTAAATAAATTATTAAACTACATAATGTATAATTGTTTTAATAAAAAATTTGACTATTTTAATTGTGATAAATTTTTTTTCAAATGATTAAATCTTTTCAAAACTCAATTGATTTACAAAATTTCATTATAAACAATATTTTTTGTATAGATGAAATTTGTATTTTCCTCAGGCAAAAATCTACCTTGAGTGGCAGAATTTTCAATAAATACTGAAATATCATTAAATTTTCGAACTCGCGAAAATGCAACATATAATTGACCATGAGCAAAAACTGAATTTGGCAAATAAAGTGAAACATGATTATAAGTTTGACCTTGTGCTTTATTAATTGTTAATGCATAAGCGAGACGAACAGGAAACTGTCTTCGACGAAATTGAAATGGTAAATTTGTATTCGAAGGAATAAAATCGATTTTAGGTATTAAAACAAATTGATTTGTTAATCTATTACCATCATTCGATACAACTTGACCTTTAATATAATTTTGACCCAAAAATTGTACAATTAAACGGATACCATTACATAATCCTTTACGAATATTTAAATTTCGTAATAGCATAACCAAGGCACCAACTTTTAATTCTAAACGATGTGGTGGTAGACCACTTGGTGTTAAAGCGTTAAGAAATTCAGGTTGATAATTAGCCGCTTCTAACATTATTGCATCATCAGCATCATTCGGCTCTATACTATCAACACTATAATAAATTTTTGTTGGACCATTGATTTTTTCTAATAAAACTTTTTTATTAATTTTATCGCATGTCTCATTTAATGGTGTTAAAATAACACTTTTTAATAAAACATTATTATTAGATCTTAAATTAGCATTATCATTATTATTAATGATATCAAAACATGAATTAATTAATTGATTATAATTTTGAACAATACATTGTTCCGGTATTTGAATAATGCTATATTGAAAATTAGGTAAATGTGGTAATCGATCATTACCTAAATTTAAAAGCCATTGAGAAAATTCAACTTGTTCTGGCAATACACGAACAATAATTGTTAAAGAAAATTGTTGAAAATGATTCCATAATTGTGCCGATTTAACACAGGCTGCAACAATTTGATTTCGTGTCCCAGGATATGGTACAATTGGAAAACATTGTTTAAAATCTCCACCAACAATTACTGTTTTCCCACCGAATGGAAGATGTGGTGTGCGACAAAGAAATCGTAAAATTTCATCAATCTTTTGAAAGGCCATCGTAGTAACCATACTTATTTCATCCCATACAATTAATTTTACTTGTCGCAATATTTCAGCATATGAACTTTCAATTCGAATACTTGTACTCGTCTCTAAAAGTGGAACAGGTAGCTTAAATGTTGAATGAACAGTTTTACCACCAATTAATAATGAAGCAGCTAACCCTGTCCAAGCCATTGCTAATACTTTAATTTCTTGTCCTCTCGCATAACTGATGATTGTATTATAGAGAAAGGTTTTACCAGTACCAGCAGGACCATCTAAATAAAATAAGTGATTTATTAAATTATCATCACCATTATTATTGTGGTTGATGATAGATGTTACAATATTATCAAAAATGCGTCTTTGTTCAATATTTAATTGATTAATCCAATTAGCACTTTGTTGTTGTTCAAATTCAACATCGATACAATTATCATCAACATCATCATCATCATCATTATTGTCATCATCGTTATTATAGTCTAAATAGATGGCAAGTGGTTCAGGTAATTTAAAATTTGCTAAAGTTAAACCATGTACATTTAATAATAATTTTAATTTATATAATGTACGATTTTCAGCTTCAATTACATCAATACCATGTCTTGTAAAGTCTTCCATTAAAGCGTCACGAAATTCATTCCATAATGCTAATGGATCTAAGACAGTACAAAAAGCTAAAATTGTGGCAAACATTTGTCGTAATTGATTTGGCATTTGTTGTTCAACAGCTTCACGAAGAGCTCGTTGCCAATCTTCATTAAGAAGATTTCGTCTTCTACATGCTTCAGCATATGTTGGACAAATTTCACCATCAACAGTACGAACATCTTCAAAAGATGTTGCACCTCGTACATGTAATAATAGAAGACGAAGAAAATATAATTCTCTATTTCGTATACTAACACTATACATTCTAGCAAGTGTAGTAGAACGATTTCTTTGACGTGGACGCCATTCTCGTGCTCTATCAATCCATGTAAAATTTGGTGGAATTTCTACATATAGATAGTGTCTCGAATTGTAGAGATTATTTCGATTCAATCTAAACCATTCGGTTAACATTGTTCTTCGATAGAGATCAAGACGTTCGGGAATATTTGGATCATTCTCTCGAAAAATAACATTTTGTCGTTCCTCTAAATGCACTGGCAAACGTATAACTGTATGTGTACTATCATGTAATACAAAATCATTAATACGCCATGCAGCTTCCGATGATGATATATAACGGGCATTAAGATATTCCTCTACCTCATTATAATCACCTTGAATTTGATGAGGTGTTAAAGATAGATTTTCATCAACATCCATTTGATTATTATTATTATTACGTTCCTGTTCGATATTTCGAATACGTAATAATGCCATATCGACACCTTTAAAAATATATTTATATAAATATTTAACTGTTTTTAAATTGCCACACGCTTCAACATTAATGTGACATTTATATTTATATAAACAATATGGATTATAAGGTGCAATTCATTGATTATTCAATACATGCGGACCTTTTACAATCGTTATACCTGTATGTCGGCGTCTATATTGAATTCTATCATTTTCAGTAATAATTGTTTCATTTGAAGATTGTTTTGGAAATGTTTTACTACATTTTCCATCAACCATACAGATTGCAATATTATTAAATTGTGGTCCACATGGTCCATGTACCATATGAGTTTTTACCAATTCATATAATTCTAGTTGACGAATTGGATCTGGAATTTTAGCTAAAACTAATAAATCAACTCTCTCTGGTTCTAACATTCGATCTTCATGTCGTAAAATTATTAGAATATGTGCATGTGGTAAACCTCTTTTTTGAAATTCAATAACATGAATTGATCCAAGATGAATTCCAAAGATATGATTTTCCAAAATATCACTCATGAATGCTTTTAATTTCATTTGAAATACTCGTGCAATAACCATCGGATGATCATTAGTTTGAGTATTATTTGGAATCGCATTCACAATTTCATTCCATTTAGGATTACATGTAAATGTAATAAAAAGTGATGGATATCCTAAAGTTGTAACCATGGACATAGCATCTTGAAATCTTTGCTGTTGACTTCGTGGGCTGCCTATATATGAAGAAGGCAATATAACCATTCGTCCAATATTAATATTTTCAACAGCAGCTCGATTATGTAAATAATCGCGCAAACCAACATATTCCTCAGCTCGCAATAGATTTTGATGTTTTTCAATATATAAAAGTCGATTGCTTTCCATTTTAACATATGCAGCTACAATATATTGTTGACTTAGTTTACCTGCTGAATGTATCGCAGAAAAATCATCTCTATAAGCTAATCTATATTTATAATATGAATTAAGGGTCATATTTGTATTTCTATCGTTTCGTGCGGTGTGCATTGTCCATCCACTTTCACCAAAAGGAAAAAGTAATGGAAATGTCAAAGCATCAACAAATTCATTTTGAGGACTAATGTTTGTGAATAAAGATTGATTATTTTGTCGAAGAAATACTCTTAGATTTGTTGTAGGTGGTAAACCTTCATTACGAAATTGATAAACGGCTGCAACTTTGTTTACGATTGGCATATCGTATGGTCTATTTTGACGACCTCTAACATTTAAAAATTCTAAGACAATATTAGGTGGATTAACTAAACGTTGTCTTTGCTGTTCCTCATACACTTCATACAGGTGACGGTAGGCTTGAGCAAATGGATTATGACGTTGAAGTATATCCCCTATTTGTTCAATTAATTCACGATTTAAATCAATCGAATTATGAATACGTTGAGCGTTTGCTCTATTTGAATCTAAGAAATATACTTGATCGTAGCTTATGTTTTGTGCATTTATATTAATGTCGGAAATGTGATGCACCATTCGACCTTCAATACAATAAACATATGGTCCACGGCCAGGCAAATCACGTCTTTTCGCTTCAATGCCAGCAAATTGAAAAGCGTAATTATATTGTAGAATATTTTCCTTAAAATGTCTAGAATGTTGTTGATCATTATTTAACATTAAATTTTGTAACAAATTAGGAAAAGGTGTTATTAAAGCAGGTAATCTTACTTGTCCATTATTGCAACAGCCACTATAAAAATGGCGTGCATTTCTCTCCACTTGAAAATATTTACCCATACAATGTGGACATTGATGTACCATACCACCAATACTATGTAGTACTGGTCTCTGCTGATTACCTGCTTTCAGATAGAATAGATAACGTTGTCTATCTTGGCAATTTCTTGTTAAACGTTCAAAGACCATCGCGTTTAACAATAAGACATCTACATTTGCTTCAATATTGCCTTGAAGAGGGTGTGCTTGAACAACGTTTATCTCTTCTTGTTGATCATCAATAGCATCTACAGCATTATCAATCTCTATTATAGTTGTACCAGGATTTGCGTCATTTATATTATCATAACCATCATTATCATCATTGGAAATAGACATAATTGATTGTTGTAAAGAAACAATGGTAGCGTCGTTAGATGGAGTAGATGTAATATATAAATTCCTTGGAGATTTTCGTACTGCAATTAAAGAAACCCCCTCTCTTCTAATTGAAACTAAATCTCCATTATCATCATCATCATCATCGCTACTGTCCAGGTAAATATTATGTCTTGGTGGAGGACAATATACTATCCCTTCTGGCGGTGCTCTAGAAGGTCCAGCTATTTGTGAAGTATGAAGATTTGTAGTTTTGTTTAGTTTAGAATGCAAATTTTCTTCATCTGTTGAAATAAAAAAAAATAAATAATAATGTAAATAATTTATATAAGCAAATAGTAATTTTGTATTAAAAAATTCTTTCTTTTTTTAATATTAAATTTTATCCTTGTATAAATCGATTAAATCATTTTTGTTTTAATATTAAAAATGATGACGTAAAATTAAATTGATTTATTGTTTGTAGTAACAATTATTATACATTTATTACCATCTATGCCAACACCATGTATCTGCTGCGGTAAAGGTATTCCTTCTAATACAGCTGTTTTTTTAGAAGGACCTGGATTTTGAGAGCTATGTAATCTTTTATTAGACGCTCCTCTACCTATATGGAAAAAAAACACATCTCAATATTAAAATAAATATTATTAATTTAATAATTCAAAGGTTCTCTTAATTACCAAAAGTCTCCAAAGATACATTTTCCTCAAACGTCGCAGAGATCCGCGATATAACATCTGTTGCAGCTGCTGTTGATGGTGGCTCTATAGTAGAAAAACATAAAAATATAAAAACATTCAAAGCTTTTTATTTCTACAACTTACCTTTTTTATTTTTCGAATTTTTCCCCTTTTTCGCTTTAGAAAAACCTTTATTTCTTGGCATTTTCTTTAAAAAAAATGATTAGGATTCATATAGTAAATCTAACATTATATTATTATTAGTAGATGATGAATAAACATTTTTAGAAAGCTATTTTTATGGAAATTAGATGAAAATTGCTTATTTCCTAAATTTTTCAAACATGAAATTATAAAGCAAGGTTAAAAATTAAAAATTTTTAAAAAACCTTCAACTACATCAGTATTCTACATTTATAAAAACTTAAAATAACTTAAATATAGCACATACCTATCAGATTTTTATAAAATATTTCTTAAAATACCGAAAAACTCTTTCTAACAAAATATAACGGTTTTCTTGTGAAAAAATCAATAAATAGTTCTTTTATTTTTTTTTTAAAAATAGTAAGTAACTATAAGTAACAGATAATAGCGCGGTAAATTTGAATCATTATTAATTATTAAAAAATAATAATTACAACATTTTTTTTAATAAACTTTTTTTTAATGGAATAATATTGAAATAATAAATTAAGAAATTTATAATTTTCTATATAGTATTTCTATATAATAGAAGAATATAAAAAAATTTAAGAATTATAACCTCAAAAACATTTTTTTTTTCGGACAGTTCACCAAATAATATTCATATAATTATAAAGACTTACCGAAAAAAATAACACTATTTTATTTTATTTATAATAAAAGACAAACAACATAAATATTTCAACACAAATTATTTGATTAAATTTTTCTGTGGTTATAATTTATGACAGCTAATGACTATATTACCATAGAAGTTATATGAATATAGAAGCTGTATTCTATGAATATAGAATATGGCAGACAATTTTACATAATTTAAAATTGGCAAAATTTTTGTTTAAATTTCGATTTTTATTGAGAATATATAATTTGTTTATTTATTTAAATTGTAATTTATAATTGTTGAAAACAAATTAATTAATAAATATCAAAAATTAATTCTATGGTTGTTTTCAAATAGTAATCGATAAAAAAAATAGAGTAAGGTACGGCAAAGTTTGTTTATAAAAGAAAATGGCGGCAGCAACCGAAAATTCAGTAAGTTTTATAAATTTTTCTTTAAAATTGATTAAAAAAAGCCAAATTTTTAGCCAGTATAGATGAAACTCTTTCAATTTAATGTTATTAGATATCCAAATTTGAAAAAATTATAAATTCAACTTATTCATATAACATCAAATAAAAAGGTTATAGGCAGCATATAACTACTAATCTAAAATTAAAACAAGGCTATATTTTCTTCAAAATTTCTTTTCAATGAGGGCAATGTTTTGTATTAGCTTTTTTTTGCAGTTAATGTTATCTCTCGCTTGAAGCTCTAAAAAAGAAAAATTTAATATATATAATCTGTAAATGGATCTAATAAACCGTATTACAAATTCTACTTTCAAATTAAATCTTGAAATTGAGTCTTAACTTGCATGTAAACAATAGTTGTGTTCGATTGTCCTTTTCTTTCCATTACTTTATTATTTTGGTTACATTATGGTGGTCTTCTTGTGAAGCAGCAATTAGATTTTACTTTAGATTACTTTACTTTAGAATCAACATTTTTGCACTCATCATTGAAGCGCTACAATTTTATTTTTGTTTTCTATAACCAAGAAAAAAATCTTTCAAATAAAACATTAAAAGTTTTCTCGACTTACCTAATTCTCACTTAGGGATGTTTAAATATGCAATTTTCTATTTAATTATTATTGGAATAATTAAATTATAAACATTTATTACATTTAAGTTCTCGTTTCATTTGACATATGTCAATTATACTTTTTGACATTTTATTGATTTTTTAATTCTAAAAATTCAAGTGGTATAGAATTTTGACAGAATTTAAAGAATTATATCTTATGAAAAAACGTTTCATATTTCATGTTAGTTATAAAATATAAAGCATTAATACTAAGTGATCACTTTGTATTTTTTAATTGATTATGTCAACAAAAATAATTGACAATTGACATCGTATGACACATGTCAAACTTTTTGACATTATTATTGTATTTTTAATGTCAATATATGTAATGTTTATATGTAATAAAATGTATGAAAAAAAAGTACATTTTTTGGCCAAAGACATTGGAAGAATTTGAAGACATAAAAAAAATAAAGTTTTATTCGTTATCCTGGTAAGAGCAGATGTATGACTTTTAATTGTGATGAATGAAGTAACACTGGATTTTCAGGTGTAATATGGGCCTTTTGATGGGTGTCATATCAACATTAAAGTGCCAATAGATCAACATGATAGTTATGCAGACAGATACATGTCACATTCTATAAATCTAATAGGAATTTATAACTCTAAGAAAATTTTCACTTATGTTTTCATCGGTTTTCCAGGTTCAGCTCATGATGCGAGAGTAAAAATAATTTTACATTAAAAATTACTTATGGCACTTATCTTATGTTTTAGGTGTTTGCCAATTTAATCTTTGTAAGGAATATTGAACGATTTGGAAAACATAGATATTTTCCCAACGATGATTACTATGTCATAGGAGACAGTGCTTTTCCATTATCAAGTTGGCTAATAAAACCATACAGAGATGCAAGGACATGCATTCAAAGACACCACAATTATATATTAAGTGCAGACAGAGTTTGTATTGAACATTGAACTTTTGGCATTTTATTGGGAAGATGGAAACGACAATTTTTGTTATTTAAATAATGATTTATGGAAAGGTGCATTTTTTGATTATAACCAATTAGAGGAAGAACAGTATAATCCTAGATTAGAGATGAATTTAGGGGTAATTGAAAGGGATCGTATTGCCGCAGATTTAATGTAAAAAAATAAAATAAAAATTGACATATATTTATCTTTTTATTTATAAAACGCTAACGTAACTATCTACATAACAAAAATAAAAGAGATTTTCTGGGTAAAATAATAGGCAAACAATCACTATGTTATCTATAATTAGTCGTCAGATTAGTCAAAGAGCTTTTCTTTCAGCCATAATAACCTTCTCGACTTTTTAATCTTTACTTCTAATTTTTGAAGCTATGTTTTCTTATATTTCTTCTATCTTTTCCAATATAAAAAAGCATTTCAATTAATTTGGGACTCAATTTTGGAAGACCTATTAACCCAAAGCTTTTCTTTTCGCCCCAAAATACTCTTTAAACGTCGTTTCATTCAAATATTCATTGTAATTTCTATTATATTCGCTTCATCCCTTCGACATTTCCGGGGGCATGCTCTATCAATATAAGATTTTAGTATTTAATAAAAAAAACCCAACAAACATACCCAGAACTCTTCTTTCTATTATTTCCTCTCTCTTTTCCAAAATAAAAAAGCATTTTAATTAATTTAAGGCTCAATGTTAGAAGATCTATTACCCAAAGAGCTTTTCTTTCAGCCATAATAACCTTCTCGACTTTTTAATCTTTACATCTAACTTTTAAGGTTATGTTTTCTCATATTTCTTCTATCTTTTCCAATATAAAAAAGCATTTCAATTAATTTGGGGCTCAATTTTGGAAGACCTATTAATCCAAAGCTTTTCTTTTCGCCCCAAAACACTCTTTACACGTCGTTTCATTTAAATATTCATTGTTATTTCTATTATATTTGCTTTATCCCTTCGACATTTCCGGGGGCATGCTCTATCAATATAAGATTTTAGTATTTAATAAAAAAAAGTCAACAGACATACCCAGGACTTTTCTTTCTATTATTTCCTCTCTCTTTTCCAATATAAAAAAGCATTTTAATTAATTTAAGGCTCAATGTTAGAAGATCTATTACCCAAAGCTTTTCTTTCAGCCATAATAACCTTCTCGACTTTTTAATCTTTACATCTAACTTTTAAGGTTATGTTTTCTTATATTTCTTCTATCTTTTCCAATATAAAAAAGCATTTCAATTAATTTGGGACTCAATTTTGGAAGACCTATTAACCCAAAGCTTTTCTTTTCGCCCCAAAATACTCTTTAAACGTCGTTTCATTTAAATATTCATTGTAATTTCTATTATATTCGCTTCATCCCTTCGACATTTCCGGGGGCATGCTCTATCAATATAAGATTTTAGTATTTAATAAAAAGAACTTAGCAAACATACCCAGAACTCTTCTTTCTATTATTTCCTCTCTCTTTTCCAATATAAAAAAGCATTTTAATTAATTTGGGGCTCAATGTTAGAAGATCTATTACCCAAAGAGCTTTTCTTTCAGCCATAATAACTTTCTCGACTTTTTAATCTTTACATCTAACTTTTAAGGTTATGTTTTCTTATATTTCTTTTATCTTTTCCAATATAAAAAAGCATTTCAATTAATTTGGGGCTCAATTTTAGAAGAACTATTAACACAAAATCTTTTCTTTCAACCATAACAAATTTATAATAAAGTAAAACTGTCAATTTGACATTTTTTTTTGTGAGCTTTTGATATTTTGACCAAAACCAAAAAAAAACCCCTTTCGCCTTTTCGATCTTTGCTTCTAACTTTTTGGTGAATGCCACTTGTTTATTTAACTTATATTTTCATTGTTTTAAGCTGTATTTACGTAGATTTTTCATCGAATTCTGACTCTGTTGACACTTTGGGAGCCACTTATTCTTCTTTTACAAAATACCTTAAAATCTTTGAAAAAAATTATTCAAATCTTTATCGGTCGCTTCAAAATAGTTTTTAAACAATGTTTTCACTCAAATATTCATTGAATTTCGGTCTATTCTCACTTCCACTTCTTTAACAGTTTAGGGGCTGCAAATTGTAAAAACTTCTTTCTTGATAAAATTACATTAAATTTCTTGATGGGATATGTTTATAAATAAAAAACCACATGTTTATTTAATAGATTTAAGCTGTATTTTGGTAGATTTTCGCCAAAATTACACTGATAGGTTAGACACTGACAAATATAACTTAATGTAAAACTGTCACCGTTGAATGGCATATGACACTGTTTTGACCTTGTGTCAGTTAAAAAGCCCAGCCTTCAAAGTTTTCTATCAAGAGTACGTTTTTCCGTCATTCATAGCCGCATTTCAATCATTCTATCTTTTTCTTAAAGTTTACTGGCGGTACAACATACAGCCAAGGGGGCTTACAAATGAAAAAAAAAACTTTACCACGCAAAATAAAACACAAATAATTGTCATAATAGATAAAATTTCGTTAATTTGAACAATACCTTCTATAAGAAAATTTAAAAAATCTAAAATTTGTTAGACAAAAACGCGACTATCATATTTTACTTATAGTTAACGAGAGTATGGTTTCGCACCCTCCGGGTGCTTACCCTACTCTCTTGAGTAGAGGGTTGCCTACGGCAACGTGTATAAGCCTAGAGGGGTTGCCTTCGGCAACCGGTAGTATAAGCGCACTTTTTTTTTTTTTTTTTTATTAGATTATTGATTATTAATTGTTTTTATTGTAATATGATTTTATTTATTCTTTTTTGTACTTTTTCTACTTTCTCATATAAACGTTTGCCTTTGACAACATTTATATAAACCTAGCCCATTATTATTTATCTTGAAATTTATTATTATTTATTTAAAAAAATTTAATTAAATTTTATTAATTATACTTATTCTTATTTCATTATTTTTTTCTTTCTCATCTTTTTTTTTATAATACAGCAAGCATATTAGCATTTACTAATTTTTTTTTTATTTATTTTTATTTGTACTTGTTCTTACCATACTCTCTTATATGTAAAAAGTGGCCTTCGGCAACAATAAAACAACAATTTTGTTTTTATTAACAAATTAAAATTAATAAAATTTATGTAGTAAAGCAATTTAGTAGTATTGTAAAAAAAATTTTTTTTTTTAATTGTTGATGTAATTTCCACATCACCTTTGAGGTAAACATCCTGATGCGTTACTTTTTTTTTTATCGATATTTATAACAGAGAAAGTTCGCCAATAGCCCTATATAAACTCTGTTGAATTTTACAAATAGTCGATTATATTCAAAAAAAAAAAAGACCATCAATTCAACAATAGTTTAATATATCGTAACAATATATGTATATGTTTTTGTATGGAGCTTTTTTTAGACTAATATATAAATATGTGTCAATACTATGAAAATGTTTCATGTTTAGAGACGACATTGTTTTTATATAATATATAGCCATTGATTAGCATCAACATAACAAATAATACTTGATTGTATAAATTATTAAACTATATTTTATGATTTAATAATGTTGACGTTTTTAATTGAATATATATTTATAATCGACCAATTGTATAGTTTGAGTTTGTATGAATTATTGAATATAGTCACAAAAAAACAAAAACAGTAGTTTAATATATCGTAACAATATTAATGTATATGCTTTGTATGGAGCTTTTTTTAGACTAATATATAAAAATGTGTCAATACTATGAAAATGTTTCATGTTTAGAGACAACATTGTTTTTATATAATATATAGCCATGGATTAGCATCAACATAACAAATAATACTTTATTGTAAATAAATTATTAAACTACATAATGTATAATTGTTTTAATAAAAAATTTGACTATTTTAATTGTGATAAATTTTTTTTTCAAGTGATTAAATCTTTTCAAAACTCAATTGATTTACAAAATTTCATTATAAACAATATTTTTTGTATAGATGAAATTTGTATTTTCCTCAGGCAAAAGTCTACCTTGAGTGGCAGTATTTTCAATAAATACTGAAATATCATTAAATTTTCGAACTCGCGAAAATGCAACATATAATTGACCATGAGCAAAAACTGAATTTGGCAAATAAAGTGAAACATGATTATAAGTTTGACCTTGTGCTTTATTAATTGTTAATGCATAAGTGAGACGAACAGGAAACTGTCTTCGACGAAATTGAAATGGTAAATTTGTATTCGAAGGAATAAAATCGATTTTAGGTATTAAAACAAATTGATTTGTTAATCTATTACCATCATTCGATATAACTTGACCTTTAATATAATTTTGACCCAAAAATTGTACAATTAAACGGGTACCATTACATAATCCTTTACGAATATTTAAATTTCGTAATAGCATAACCAAGGCACCAACTTTTAATTCTAAACGATGTGGTGGTAGACCACTTGGTGTTAAAGCGTTAAGAAATTCAGGTTGATAATTAGCCGCTTCTAACATTATTGCATCATCAGCATCATTCGGCTCTATACTATCAACACTATAATAAATTTTTGTTGGACCATTGATTTTTTCAAATAAAACTTTTTTATTAATTTTATCACATGTCTCATTTAATGGTGTTAAAATAACACTTTTTAATAAAACATTATTATTAGATCTTAAATTAGCATTATCATTATTATTAATGATATCAAAACATGAATTAGTTAATTGATCATAATTTTGAACAATACATTGTTCCGGTATTTGAATAATGCTATATTGAAAATTAGGCAAAGGTGGTAATCGATTATTACCTAAATTTAAAAGCCATTGAGAAAATTCAACTTGTTCTGGCAATACACGAACATTAATTGTTAAAGAAAATTGTTGAAAATGATTCCATAATTGTGCCGATTTAACACAGGCTGCAACAATTTGATTTCGTGTCCCAGGATATGGTACAATTGGAAGACATTGTTTAAAATCTCCACCAACAATTACTGTTTTCCCACCGAATGGAAGATGTGGTGTGCGACAAAGAAATCGTAAAATTTCATCAATCTTTTGAAAGGCCATCGCAGTAACCATACTTATTTCATCCCATACAATTAATTTTACTTGTCGCAATATTTCAGCATATGAACTTTCAATTCGAATACTTGATGTACTCGTCTCTAAAAGTGGAACAGGTAGCTTAAATGTTGAATGAACAGTTTTACCACCAATTAATAATGAAGCAGCTAGCCCTGTCCAAGCCATTGCTAATACTTTAATTTCTTGTCCTCTCGCATAACTGATGATTGTATTATAGAGAAAGGTTTTACCAGTACCAGCAGGACCGTCTAAATAAAATAAGTGATTTATTAAATTATCATCACCATTATTATTGTGGTTGATGATAGATGTTATAATATTATCAAAAATGCGTCTTTGTTCAATATTTAATTGATTAATCCAATTAGCACTTTGTTGTTGTTCAAATTCAACATCGATACGATTATCATCAACATCATCATCATCATCATTGTCATCATCGTTATTATAATCTAAATAGATGGCAAGTGGTTCAGGCAATTTAAAATTTGCTAAAGTTAAACCATGTACATTTAATAATAATTTCAATTTATATAATGTACGATTTTCAGCTTCAATTACATCAATACCATGTCTTGTAAAGTCTTCCATTAAAGCGTCACGAAATTCATTCCATAATGCTAATGGATCTAAGACAGTACAAAAAGCTAAAATTGTGGCAAACATTTGTCGTAATTGATTTGGCATTTGTTGTTCAACAGCTTCACGAAGAGCTCGTTGCCATTCCATATCTTCATTAAGAAGATTTCGTCTACTACATGCTTCAGCATATGTTGGACAAATTTCACCATCAACAGTACGAACATCTTCAAAAGATGTTGCACCTCGTACATGTAATAATAGAAGACGAAGAAAATATAATTCTCTATTTCGTATACTAACACTATACATTCTAGCAAGTGTAGTAGAACGATTTCTTTGACGTGGACGCCATTCTCGTGCTCTATCAATCCATGTAAAATTTGGTGGAATTTCTACATATAGATATTGTCTCGAATTGTAGAGATTATTTCGATTCAATGTAAACCATTCGGTTAACATTGTTCTTCGATAGAGATCAAGACGTTCGGGAATATTTAGATCATTCTCTCGAAAAATAACATTTTGTCGTTCCTCTAAATGCACTGGCAAACGTATAACTGTATGTGTACTATCATGTAATACAAAATCATTAATACGCCATGCAGCTTCCGATGGTGATATATAACGGGCATTAAGATATTCCTCTACCTCATTATAATTACCTTGAATTTGATGAGGTGATAATGATCGATTTTCATCAACATTCATTTCATTATTATTACGTTCCTCTTCGATATTTCGAATACGTAATAATGCTATATCGACACCTTTAAAAATATATTTATATAAATATTTAACTGTTTTTAAATTGCCACACGCTTCAACATTAATGTGACATTTATATTTATATAAACAATATGGATTATAAGGTGCAATCCATTGATTATTCAATACATGCGGACCTTTTACAATCGTTATACCTGTATGTCGGCGTCTATATTGAATTCTACCATTTTCAGTAATAATTGTTTCATTTGAAGATTGTTTTGGAAATGTTTTACTACATTTTCCATCAACCATACAGATTGCATTATTATTAAATTGTGGTCCACATGGTCCATGTACCATATGAGTTTTTACCAATTCATATAATTCGGGTTGACGAATTGGATCTGGAATTTCAGCTGAAACTAATAAATCAACTCTCTCTGGTTCTAACATTCGATCTTCATGTCGTAAAATTATTAGAATATGTGCATGTGGCAAACCTCTTTTTTGAAATTCAATAACATGAATTGATCCTAGATGAATTCCAAAGATATGATTTTCCAAGATATCATTCATGAATGCTTTTAATTTCATTTGAAATACTCGTGCAATAACCATCGGATGATCATTAGATTGAGTATTATGTGGAATCGCATTCACAATTTCATTCCATTTAGGATTACATGTAAATGTAATAAAAAGTGATGGATATCACAATGGTGAATCTAACTTGACTATCAAATACATTAACAAAACTCCCCAAATTGTCACTCAAAAAAACTAGTTCTAGGCAAGCCATTTTGTTGTTCCTTACTTTATACCAATATTGCTTCTCTCTTGGCAAAATTTAATGATTTGGTTGCCGAAATTATTTTGACTCAGCCAGCCATTATAGCACTTACTGAAACATGGCTCACCTCAGCGGTAAATGACACTACAATCCAAATCGACAACTATACAATATTCAGAAAAGACCGCGTCCACGGTAGGGGAGGTGGCGTTTGTATGTACGTCTCTAACTCTTTGATAAACCACAATTATTCTGTAACTATTTTGGACGTAGATACTGAGCCATACAACTCGCTCTGGCTAAAATTCTCAAACAACCTGTTTTCATTTGTGATGTGCTGTTTATATAGACCTCCTAGCGGAACCAACTACAATTCAACAGAAAACGACAAACTACTTGTGAAAACAATCGCAGATCAATTTCAGCTGCACTCCAATTTAATTCTTGTTGGAGACTTCAATTACCCCAACATTGGCTGGAGCAAAAACCAATACATAAGCAAGAATTCTGCTGAATTGCTCTTTGTCAATATGCTGCATGAGCATGGTATTTTTCAATTGATATCTGAGCCCACCCGTTTTCGTTCTAACCAACAATCTTCTTTGTTGGACCTGGTACTATTACAAGATAGAGATCTTATTTCAAATGTTAAATTATCTGATCCTGTTGGCTCATCAGACCATATTACTATATATCTGACCATACAAGTTCTTTTATACTCCAGTCCCAACATTGAAACGTTTGTAAATAAACGACTGTGTTACTCTTCTCTTAACCAGAATCTGGAGAATATTGACTGGAATTATTTATATAAGACAACTGTGATTGAAGATCAATGGAAGTTTTTTGTTAACACTATCACTAGTCTAATAAATAAAAGCACAAGTTACTACACTTCCAAGCGTATACACAAAAAACCGTGGATAAATAAACACATGATAAACAAAATAAAACATAAGAAAAAATTGTGGAAACAATTCAAGCGTTCTGATAGCAACTTGGACTATGTCACACATCGTAACTTTTCAAATCTGTTAAAAACAGAAATTCAAGCAGCTAAATATAAATTTGAAAACAGTTTACTACAAACACCAAAAGCTTTTTACTCCTATGTTCGCAAACATATAGCGTCAAAAGTTTCTAATCCGATGATTTGCGATAGCAACAGAGTTTTGTGTTCAGATGACACTGCTGCAGCAAATGTGTTTGCCGATTTCTTTGCTTCTGTCTACCTTAATGATCCCATCACATATTTTCCCAACATCAACAACCACATGTGTAAAACAAAATTGAGTAATATTCACATTGATCAATGTGTGGTTAATAACTACCTATCCAAACTTTCCGAAACCACTGCTCCGGGTCCAGACACTATTTCTTCAAAAATTCTAAAGATATGTGCCGATTATCTTGTCGAACCAATAACAGAAATTATTAAAACTTCGTTCTCTACCGGTTCGTTACCCAATCAATGGCGCCAAGCCAGCGTTACTCCGATTTTTAAGAAAGGTGACAAACTGGACGCTAAAAACTACCGACCCATTAGCCTTACAAGCACAGTATGCAAACTGATGGAAAAATTAATAGCAAACCATTTGCTGCAACACTTTTTTGCAAACAATATTATTCCACAACAGCAACATGGTTTTTTGCCTAATCGTTCGGTGCTAACCAACCTAATTTCATCAGTAAATCAATGGACAAAAATTTTGGATCAATATGGCTCTCTTGATGTAATTTTTTTAGACTTTAGTAAAGCTTTTGACACGGTTTCGCATGACTTGTTGCTGCATAAACTTAAACTTCTCGGAGTTGAGGGCATGTGTCTTCGGTGGATTAGGTCTTTCTTGATATCTCGGACATTTTCGGTTCGTGTAGGTAGTTGTACATCCTCTTATAGACCCGTTACTAGCGGTGTTCCTCAAGGTTCTGTTTTGGGTCCAATACTATTTATCGCATATACCAGCGACTTGTTACTGTCATTACAAACTGGGTACTCTGCATATGCAGATGATTTAAAATTATTTGGATTCTCAAACATTGAGCTACAACACAAACTAAACCTCGTTGCAGAGTGGTGTAGAAAGTGGAAGCTCTCACTAAACACGCAAAAATGTACTGTTATGTATTTTGGTTTCCACAACTCGAAAACCAAGTATTTGATACATAATAATGTGCTGCCTAAAGTTGACTCTCAAAATGACCTAGGGGTTACAGTAACACCGGACCTGTCATGGTCCGAACAAACCGCTAAGGCCGCACTTCGAGCAACAAAGTCATTTCATATGTTAAAAAAAGTGTTTCCACAACCCTCTCCATCCACAGTTAAAAAATTGTACACTACCTACATACGACCGCATATCGAATTTGCAGTGCCTGTATGGCGACCTCTTTATGCAAAAGACCAAAATTTACTTGACAAGGTACAACATGCAGTAACAAGATGGTCGTCAAGTTTGGCGATAAAACCATATTGCGAACGCCTAGCCCAACTAGATATTGCAAGTCTAAAAAACAGGCAAGACAGAGCCGACTTGATTCAAATCTTCAGATTAACTCATGCGCTTTTTCCGGAACCTTGTGACAATTTTGTCACTATGGGAGACAATCAACGTTTACGAGGACACTCTTTTAAACTTGTTAAAGAGCCATTTAAAACAACGATTAGGCAACACTTTCTGACTAATAGAGCTTTCGATAAATGGAACGGCTTGTCAAACCGCGTTGTTGGCGCAACTTCGGTATATCAGTTCAAAAAACGTTTTGATGAACTGGAGTAAAAGCTTCAAGTTTACAATAACTACTTATCAAGATATTAAATAAATAAGAGCCTGCATTCAAAGCGACTAGTAACCAAATTCTTTCAATAAATTGCAAAATAGGTTTGCCTCTGCAATTTTTCAAAGTTTAATAATAATAATAATAATAATAATATCCTAAAGTTGTAACCATGGACATAGCATCTTGAAATCTTTGCTGTTGACTTCGTGGGCTGCCTATATATGAAGAAGGCAATATAACCATTCGTCCAATATTAATATTTTCAACAGCAGCTCGATTATGTAAATAATAGGGCAAACCAACATATTCCTCAGCTCGCAATAGATTTTGATGTCTTTCAATATATAAAAGTCGATTGCTTTCCATTTTAACATATGCAGCTACAATATATTGTTGACTTAATTTACCTGCTGAATGTATCGCAGAAAAATCATCTCTATAAGCTAATCTATATTTATAATATGAATTAAGGGTCATATTTGTATTTCTATCGTTTCGTGCGGTGTGCATTGTCCATCCACTTTCACCATAAGGAAAAAGTAATAGAAATGTCAATGGATCGACAAATTCATTTTGAGGACTAATGTTTGTAAATGCATGTTGTGCATTTTGTCGAAGAAATACTCTTGGATTTGTTGTAGGTGGTAAACCTTCATTACGAAATTGATAAACGGCTGCAACTTCGTTTACGATTTGCATATCGTATGGTCTATTTTGACGACCTCTAACATTTAAAAATTCT
Source organism: Lagria hirta (assembly GCA_947359425.1). Lineage (NCBI taxonomy): Eukaryota > Metazoa > Arthropoda > Insecta > Coleoptera > Tenebrionidae > Lagria > Lagria hirta. The sequence goes on along the minus strand of OX375796.1, from coordinate 25,957,971 downwards.
AAAACAATATTTGGTGGATTTACTAAACGTTGTCTTTGCTGTTCCTCGTACACTTCATATAGATGACGGTAGGCTTGAGCAAATGGATTATGACGTTGAAGTATATCCCCTATTTGTTCGATTAATTCACGATTTAAATCATTCGAATTATGAATACGTTGAGCATTTGCTCTATTAGAATCTAAGAAATATACTTGACCGTAGCTTATGTTTTGTGCATTTATATTAATGTCGGAAATGTGATGCACCATTCGACCTTCAATACAATAAACATATGGTCCACGGCCAGGCAAATCACGTCTTTTCGCTTCAATGCTAGCAAATTGAAAAGCGTAATTATATTGTAGAATATTTTCCTTAAAATGTCTAGAATGTTGTTGATCATTATTTAACATTAAATTTTGTAACAAATTAGGAAAAGGTGTTATTAAAGCAGGTAATCTTACTTGTCCATTATTACAACATCCACTATAATATCGGCGTGTATTCAACTCCACTTGAAAATTTTTACCCATACAATGTGGACATTGATGTACCATACCACCAATACTATGTAGTACTGGTCTCTGCTGATTACCTGCTTCCAGATAGAATGGATAACGTTGTCTATCTTGGCAATTTCTTGTTAAACGTTCAAAGACCATCGCGTTTAACAATAAGTCATCTACATTTGGCTCAATATTGCCTTGAAGAGGGGGTGCTTGAACAACGTTTATCTCTTCTTGTTGATCATCAATAGCATCTACAGCATTATCAATCTCTATTATAGTTGTACCAGGATTTGCGTCATTTATATTATCATAACCATCATTGGAAATAGACATAATTGATTGTTGTAAAGAAACAATGGTAGCGTCGTTAGGTGGAGTAGATGTAATATATAAATTCCTTGGAGATTTTCGTACTGCAATTAAAGAAACACCGTCTCTTCTAATTGAAACTAAATCTCCATTATCATCATCATCATCATCGCTACTGTCCAGGTATATATTTTGTCTTGGTGGAGGACAATATACTATCCCTTCTGGCGGTGCTCTAGAAGGTCCAGCTATTTGTGAAGTATGAAGATTTGTAGTTTTGTTTTGTTTAGAATGCAAATTTTCTTCATCTGTTGAAATAAAAAAAAAAAATAATAATGTAAATAATTTATATAAGCAAATAGTAATTTTTTATTAAAAAATTCTTTCTTTTTTTAATATTAAATTTTATCCTTGTATAAATCGATTAAATCATTTTTGTTTTAATATTAAAAATGATGACGTAAAAATTAAATTGATTTATTGTTTGTAGCAACAATTATTATACATTTATTACCTTCTATGCCAACACCATGTATCTGCTGCGGTAGAGGTATTCCTTCAAATACAGCTGTTTTTTTAGAAGGACCTGGATTTTGAGAGCTATGTAATCTTTTATTAGACGCTCCTCTACCTATATGGAAAAAAAACACATCTCAATATTAAAATAAATATTATTAATTTAATAATTCAAAGGTTCTCTTAATTACCAAAAGTTTCCAAAGATGCATTTTCCTCAAACGTCGCAGAGATCTGCGATATAACATCTGTTGCAGCTGATGTTGATGCTGGCTCTATAGTAGAAAAACATAAAAATATAAAAACATTTAAAGCTTTTTATTTCTACAACTTACCTTTTTTATTTTTCGAATTTTTCCTCTTTTTCGCTTTAGAAAAACCTTTATTTCTTGGCATTTTCTTTAAAAAAAATGATTAGGATACATATAGTAAATCTAACATCATATTATTATTAGTAGATGATGAATAAACATTTTTAGAAAGCTATTTTTATGGAAATTAGATGAAAATTGCTTATTTCCTAAATTTTTCAAACATGAAATTATAAAGCAAGGTTAAAAATTAAAAATTTTTAAAAAACCTTCAACTACATCAGTATTCTACATTTATAAAAACATAAAATAACTTAAATATAGCACATACCTATCAGATTTTTATAAAATATTTCTTAAAATGCCGAAAAACTTTTTCTAACAAAATATAACGGTTTTCTTGTGAAAAAATCAATAAATAGTTCTTTTATTTTTTTAAAAAAAATAGTAAGTAACCATAAGTAACAGATAATAGCGCGGTAAATTCAAATCATTATTAATTATCATAAAATAATAATTAGAACCTTTTTTTTTAATAAACTTTTTTTTAATAGAATAATATTGAAATAATAAATTAAGAAATTTATAATTTTCTATATAGTATTTCTATATAATAGAAGAATATAAAAAATTTAGGAATTATAACCTCAAAAACTTTTTTTTTTCGGACAGTTCACCAAATAATATTCATATAATTATAAAGACTTACCAAAAAAAATAACACTATTTTATTTTATTTATAATAAAAGACAAACAACATAAATATTTCAATACAAATTATTTTTCTGTGGTTATAATTTATGACAGCTAATGACTATATTACCATAGAAGATATATCAATATAGAAGCTGTATTCTATGAATATAGAATATGGCAGAGAATTTTACATAATTTAAAATTGGCAAAATTTTTGTTTAAATTTCGATTTTTATTGAAAATATATAATTTGTTTATTTATTTAAATTGTAATTTATAATTGTTGAAAACAAATTAATTAATAAATATTTAAAATTAACTCTATGGTTGTTTTCAAATAGTAATCGATAAAAAAAATAGAGTAAGGTACGGCAAAGTTTGTTTATAAAAGAAAATGGCGGAAGCAACCGAAAATTCAGTAAGTTTTATAAATTTTTCTTTAAAATTGATTAAAAAAAGCCAAATTTTTAGCCAGTATAGATGAAACTCTTTAAATATAATGTTATTAGATATCAAAATTTGAAAAAATTTTAAATTCAACTTATTCATTTAACATCAAATAAAATTGTAGGTTATAGGCAGCATATACTGCTGCTTAAAAGTGTAAAAGAGCCCCATTGAGTGTATTGTATCAATATTAATTATTTTTAAGTTACTATTTTAGTGTACCCGATGAATATAATATAAAAAATCTCATTTAAAAAAAAAAAAGATTCAAAAACTTGTTGTGTAGCATAATATACTTATATTTATATAGGAACTATCATATTGCAAAAACTACATAAAAATCTTATTATCAACCAACAATATATTCTTTATTAGAATATAAATTTGTACTAAAATTCTTTTGAATTTTAAATAGAATAACGCTTTATCAGAAAATGAAGAAGATGAAGCGTTAGTAATTTCCAAAGAAGGTAATGGTGAAGAAAATGATAATACATTTTCTGTATTAAAAGAAAGTAACAGAGACGATGGAAGGGGCAGAGGGGGAGACAGAGGCAGGGGAGAACGAAGAGGGGCGAGGGGGAGAGGTAGAGGAAGAGGAAACGGCAGAAAAGAGAAAAACAATAAAACAACAAATAATTATTACATTAAAAACTGCAGATTATATTTTAATAATTAATTTTGTTTATATTAATAAATTTTTTTTTAAAACGTATCAAAGTTGTTTTTCTTTAAAATTTATAAATTGTATTGTATTTTATTATAATTTCATTCTTTACATTGTCGTCAATAATTGCAATTTTAGAAAAAATTATACAAAATAAGCTTTTTTTTATATGATGATTTTACAGTATAAACTCTTTATGTATTATATTTCAAATCAATTGCAAATTAAATATAAGAAACATAACCTAAAAATAACGTCAAACGGATGATATATCTAAATATTTAATAAAAATAATATAAATGCAATCTTTATTCTATTGATGAAAAGAAGGTTGGAAAGCTTTAATTTTTATTATTTTCCAGATTGAAGGGAACTCCAGTCATTGTCTCTATCATATTGTTCTTAGCGGTACGAAGACACTCAATTCATTCTACAAAATAAATATGTTTATTTATAATCTTTGTCTCTATTTAAAGTGAGGTTATATTTGCCTCGTCCACCCGAATGTGATGATAATATAAGAAATGGGGCTGTTAGATATATTATAGATACGACATAGCAGAGCTGACCAAATCCATAAATGCAATCTTTATTCTATTGATGAAAAGAAGGTTGGAAGGCTTTAATTTTTATTATTTTCCAGATTGAAGGGAACTCCAGTCATTGTCTCTATCATATTGTTCTTAGCGGTACGAAGACACTCAATTCATTCTACAAAATAAATATGTTTATTTATAATCTTTGTCTCTATTTAAAGTGAGGTTATATTTGCCTCGTCCACCCGAATGTGATGATAATATAAGAAATGGGGCTGTTAGATATATTATAGATACGACATAGCAGAGCTGACCAAATCCATAAATGCAATCTTTATTCTATTGATGAAAAGAAGGTTGGAAGGCTTTAATTTTTATTATTTTTCAGATTGAAGGAAACTCCAGTCATTGTCTCTATCATATTGTTCTTAGCGGTACGAAGACACTCAATTCATTCTACAAAATAATAATTAGAACCTTTTTTTTTAATAAACTTTTTTTTAATAGAATAATATTGAAATAATAAATTAAGAAATTTATAATTTTCTATATAGTATTTCTATATAATAGAAGAATATAAAAAATTTAGGAATTATAACCTCAAAAACTTTTTTTTTGTCGGACAGTTCACCAAATAATTTTCATATAATTATAAAGACTTACCGAAAAAAATAACACTATTTTATTTTATTTATAATAAAAGACAAACAACATAAATATTTCAATACAAATTATTTTTCTGTGGTTATAATTTATGACAGCTAATGACTATATTACCATAGAATATATATCAATATAGAAGCTGTATTCTATGAATATAGAATATGGCAGAAAATTTTACATAATTTAAAATTGACAAAATTTTTGTTTAAATTTCGATTTTTATTGAGAATATATAACTTGTTTATTTATTTAAATTGTAATTTATAATTGTTGAAAACAAATTAATTAATAAATATTTAAAATTAACTCTATGGTTGTTTTCAAATAGTAATCGATAAAAAAAATAGAGTAAGGTACGGCAAAGTTTGTTTATAAAAGAAAATGGCGGAAGCAACCGAAAATTCAGTAAGTTTTATAAATTTTTCTTTAAAATTGATTAAAAAAACCCAAATTTTTAGCCAGTATAGATGAAACTCTTTCAATTTAATGTTATTAGATATCCAAATTTGAAAAAATTATAAATTTAACTTATTCATATAACATCAAATAAAAAGGTTATAGGCAGCATATAACTACTAATCTAAAATTAATCCAAGGCTATATTTTCTTCAAAATTCTTTTTCAATGAGGGCAATGTTTTGTATTAGCTTTTTTTTGCAGTTAATGTTATCTCTCGCTTGAAGCTCTAAAAAAGAAAAATTTAATATATATAATTTGTAAATGGATCTAATAAACCGTATTACAAATTCTACTTTCAAATTAAATCTTGAAATTGAGTCTTAACTTGCATGTAAACAATAGTTGTGTTCGATTGTCCTTTTCTTTCCATTACTTTATTATGTTGGTTACATTATGGTGGTCTTCTTGTGAAGCAGCAATTAGATTTTACTTTAGATTACTTTACTTTAGAATCAACATTTTTGCACTCATCATTAAAGCCCTACAATTTTATTTTTGTTTTCTATAACCTAGAAAAAAATCTTTCAAATAAAACATTAAAAGTTTTCTCGACTTACCTAATTCTCACTTAGGGATGTTTAAATATGCAATTTTCTATTTAATTATTATTGTAATAATTAAATTATAAACATTTATTACATTTAAGTTCTCGTTTCATTTGACATATGTCAATTATACTTTTTGACATTTTATTGATTTTTTAATTCTAAAAATTCAAGTGGTATAGAATTTTGACAGAATTTAAAGAATTATATCTTTTGAAAAAACGTTTCATATTTCATGTTAGTTATAAAATATAAAGCATTATTACTAAGTGATCACTTTGTATTTTTTAATTGATTATGTCAACAAAATTAATTGACAATTGACATCGTATGACACATGTCAAACTTTTTGACATTATTATTGTATTTTTAATGTCAATATATGTAATGTTTATATGTAATGAAATGTATTGTGAGAGTTTTTGATTTTATAATAATCTATAGTTATTTTTTAAAGTAAAAATAAGCCAATAAGGCGCTAAATCGCTTGTATAATTAAATCATCTCGATGAGGGCCATATGGCATCTTAAGTAAAAGAGGGGGAACATGGGCTTAGCATCCCTGGAAGGATGGAGTCCAGTCAGTCAGCGGAGAATGTTGATTAAAGAACGGTGACAGCGGTCGGACGGGCAGTATTATGAGTATTTAAACTGTTAATTGTTTATTGAAAGAGAAAGATAGTTAACGTGTTGATCTTTTGATCATATGTTGTTTTGTGGTATAAATGTGAATTCAGTGCTGCCTCCCTGAATTCCGAGGAATAATGTGAATTCAGTGCTGTCTCCCTGAATTCGGTGGATTAATGCAAATTCAGTGCTGTCTCCCTGAATTTGGCGGAATAATGTGAATTCAGTGCTGTCTCCCTGAATTCGGTGGATTAATGCAAATTCAGTGCTGTCTCCCTGAATTTGGCGGAATAATGTGAATTCAGTGCTGCCTCCCTGAATTCGGTGGATTAATGCAAATTCAGTGCTGTCTCCCTGAATTTGGAGGAATAATGTGAATTCAGTGCTGTCTCCCTGAATTCGGTGGATTAAAGTAAATTCAGTGCTGTCTCCCTGAATTTGGAGGAATAATGTGAATTCAGTGCTGTCTCTCTGAATTCGGAGGAATAATGTGAATTCAGTGCTGTCTCCCTGAATTCGGAGGAATAATGAGGTACCGAAACAATGAAGACATCATTGAGAACACGATGTTAAAGAAAAGGGGTGAAGAGAATCCTGCGAGGGGGAGAAAAGCCCCCGGTGAGTTACTTTACAGGTATTATTGACAGGTACATTATGTGTAAATATGTTTCATGTGTCGCCCAATCGATCCGTCTGACTGCTCAAGCGTTTCTCTAACAATGAATATAGAGGGGTGAGTTGAAGTAGATTGTTGATGATAATGTAGCTGGTTGTTGCTATTCTGTACACTGTTTTTGAGTTAATAATTAAGGCTAATAATCATAGAAGATAGACATCCTGACAAATTTATTATGGAGAAAGAGTTAACTGTTATTTAATTGAAGTTAATTGTTAAAATTTGGCAAAACGTAAGATTAGAATAAAAAGAGTCTTACAAATTTCAGAAGTGGGATAAGAATTTGCGTTAAACCTCAGTAATTAATTAGCTAAATAGTGCATATTTAATAATTAAAATCAATAGCATCGAATGACAATCGAAATGTCCAGTTTGAGTAACTTTTTGGGATTAAAATCGGAAATATAAACAGCAGCTACATTATTGTGACTTTCTGCAACAACAACCTTGTACAAATTATTGTTTATAATTGGTATTTATAAAATAATTGAATTTTATACATAAATAACAGTTTGCTAGCATATTCATCTTGAGTATATTATTGGGACATAAAAATGTCTGATAGGAGTTTCTTTAAACAAAATTGAATATGAATTAATTTATTTAAGCTTACCTGATGATTAAAGTGTTCAATTGAAGTGATTTTATGTGTTGATAAGAAAACATTTTTGTAAAATGAATTTAAAGTTTTATTAGAGTTCTATTCTAGTTTTTGCGACAAACAATATTGCAACTTAATTTATTGACAAAAAAACAAATTGCATTAAATTATTAATTTAATCAAAGAAAAGCAGCTGTATAGTACAGTTTTTTAGATTTCTGTATATAGTCTGAGTCTGGAGTTTAAAGGGTTAAAACGTAGTTTATATTAATTATTTGAAATGTCACATAGACTAAATTATTGTTTACTGCGTTATAAATGATGACAATCAAAGTGTCCACTTTTAGGAAAGACTTTCAAATAAAAACACAAAAAAAGGGGTTAAGTTAAATTTGCAAAGTTAGTTATAAAGTATTAAGTGTAATTGTTGTGGTGTAATCACTTTAGATAATTAGAAGATATTTGAAAGGTGACTGAGAAACCAATCGTTTTAAAATAATGTAAATATTTGATTTATTGAAAAGCTTGCTTAAACATTTAAAGCTGAATTCTTTAATATTATTCTTGCAATTTAAGAAAAACTTTAATTATTAAATTATGGCTATCTTTTTGGCGACACTAAGGCGACGGTTCTGTTTAAATTTGAACCATATGTTAAAAATCTTTTACAGGTCTAGATAAAATTAATGCGACCCCTCATTAAAGAATCTCAAATGTTAGACCAGCCTCAAGAGCTTTGACAGATTGATGTTTTTTAGTTATATCTTTGGTTTTTGAAAATTTTAGTTGAATAGATTTCAAGTATGTATTTATGACAAACACATTGCCACATGTAAAGTAAAGTTAGGGTGGGAGTTATGATATATTATCATTAACACTCTTTACAATCACATCACACTTATCATCTAATACACATGATAAGTCTATTAAGCAAACTTTCTAATTATCAATATCCAATATTCATTTTATATTAATAAACCTAAATTATTATAAATAGGAACCGTCTGTAATTAGGTGACACTTGTAATAATATTCTCGTCACGTATTGTTGTTACTCACTTTCTTTGGTTTTTGTTGTTCTTTTATAATAAATAAATATTTTTTTTATATTTCTCTGAGACGAGAAACATAATTTGGGTATCACTTTTGACGTATCAACGTATTTTGTTCTATTTCATCTCGACAGATTTATTAGGCTTTTGAGTGTTCGACGAGAAACAAACTGACCTATTTAAAATCTTAGAATTCGTGGGAAACCATTTAAGGGTGTTTAAACAATTGATTACAAAACGTACTGTATGAAAAGAGACATGAACAAAAATTAGTAACAAGATTATGTAAATTTCATGAAGTATATGATTATCATCAATTTTAAAGAGAAAGCTCTAGTTAATATTTTGTTTTAGTTGATACTGGGTCACTATTAATTCGATAAATGTTGAATTAAGATTTAAAATTAATAAAATCATTGAAAGTAAAGGATTAAAATGTTGAAAATGGATTTGTGTAAGTAGATTATTGCGATTTAAAAAAAATATATATATTTATATTTTGAAAAGTATTTTTATGAAATTATAGCTTGTCGACTCAGTCCATATGGTAAAGATAATTCTCTTTTGACAGCTAATTGAAAAACGGGAATGTTTAAGAAAGCTAGCTTTTTGCATCAAATAGATTATGAACTTCCAAATTTTCTCAGTCGTTCAGTAATGATTTGTTAACAGTTATTCAAACCTTTTGAGAAATTAATTTGTGTAGGAAAATTAAATTTGTGCCTAAACGGGACTATTTATTAATTGTATTGACACATCTATAGCTTTTTGAGATACATGTTCTAGTTTAAAATATTGAATCAAAAATCTTCTATGAACATTAATCGATTGCATTGTTTACAAAACACCTCTTGGAATTTTAATGTTGTGGTAACATCTACTAAGGCGTTGTCGTTCAATATTAATAGTAAAGAGAATTGTTCTATGATAACAACAAATAATTGTCAAAAACCTAATTCAAAATAGCATAAAACCAGAACTTTGTTTATTTAGATTTTCAGCAAAATAGTGAAATAATTAGACGAAAATAGAAATCTGAAGAAGAGGTTTTTCAAAAATAATAGGTCAAGGTATTCTTTAGAAGGCTTTCTAAAAAGGGCTTTTAGCAAGACTAATCGGTAAAGTGTCAACAGCTGCAACACAACTGAACAAAAAAAAAGGGGTCATAAATTATTATTGTCAAGGGTGAAGGCAGGTTGAGATACTTACTCAATCGTTAAAATAAAATTTTGAGAAGTAATAAGTTGCAAATACAATTTTTCAAATTGTACTGATAATAAAATAACTAATTTGAGTAAATTAAAAAAAAAAAAAAAAAAATACTTTGATATTTTAGTAACAAAACATTTTTGTAAATTGATCTTAAAGTTTTGAAGTTAATTTGGTTTCAATAATACAAAAAAAATAAATATATATAAATCAAAATTACAAAACTACCACTTAAGGATTAATATTTTATAAACAAAAAAATTTTCGTACAGCAACTCATCTGGCAAAATTATACTTTTACAAGTCTAATTAATAAAGTTATGTTGCTATTTAAAAATTTAGTAGAGCTAAGTAAATAATAATTATAGTTTCTAAAATTCATAATTAATTATGTGTATTGGTACTTGCAATAAAATCCAGTATGAATTTTATAATCATTAATTGATAGTTAGCTGAGTATTCTAAAGCCGTAAAGTTTACAATTTAAATTTGATAAAAAAAAAAGAGACATTTGGTTAAATAGTTAGTTTATTAGTTTAGAGTTTCTTAAAATCAGATTAGGTAAAGATTATTGAAGGATTCTATCTGCTTTTATATGTCTACCTGTCATTAAGTAGTTTTGTCAAACTATCTTTAAGTACAATTAAATTACAAAAACCAACATTAAATATTCTAATTCATCAAATAAAAATTGGTACTTTCTCTCACTAATACTTATCATTCACACCTAAATTTTTGAAAATAGTCATTTAAGACATTTCATATCATCATTTGCCACACATAAATTTATTAGTTTATTGTGAGGGGTTGAAACTAAACAAAAAAAAATATAAAAAGAATCTGGAGCTGCCCCACGTGTTGACCACATGTTGTTAGATATTGTCGCCGTTAAGCAAGTAGTCTTGACCGTTTTAGGTTTAAAGTGAATGCAGTTTCTGAGTTTTAAATTAAAGAAATAATATTGATATTGTATACAGTGGAACCTATTTTAATTCATGATACATAATTTATTTGGTTTACAATCAGTTTTGATTTGAATTCATAATTACAAAGAATAAAATTGAGAAATAAAGAGAATTGAATATTTAAATTAAAATTAAACCATGTAAAATTAATTTAGAATTACATTTGCAAAAAAAAAAATAATAATCGCTGACACAACAAAGTTAAAACAAAATAAAAACCTAATAGAAGTTAGTTTTGAGTATTTAAAATTTCTTAAATTAAAGTTTGACACTCGAAAATAATTATCAGCGATGAATGAAACTGTAGTAATGATTTTTAGTTTAAGACTCTTATTTTCAATTATTTTTCTTCAAACAATTAGTAGGCAGTAAATAGGCAAGTTATTCTTCAAAAGCAATTATTATTTTTAAATTATTTAAATTATATTACAAAGTGTAGAAGAAAAAAAAAAACAATCAAAACTAAATTGTTGTGATTGGTTAACATGCTAAAGCTTAATTTTTAATTTAGTCAGACGTCGTTAGTTTTAATTGAAAGTTGAAAAAAAAAGAGGTAAATTATGTAGTTAGAAACGTTTAAATGTTAGTCCTGTTTCAGTCAAACTATTTAAACTTGTAAAATACACTGCTCCTACTCTCTTTAAAAAAATAAAATAAATAAAAACATTTTTATTTTGAAAACAGAAGTTTTAATAAATGTCTTGTTAATTGGATAAATAAGAGACCCAAAATGTTTAAATTTTAAATAGTGAACACGTAAGTGCTGACTTAATTAGTAAATTAAAAATTTGACAAATTAAAATAATAAAAAAAAAAAAATAATTAAAAAAAAAAACAAATAAATAAAACAATTCAAAAATTAAATTAGAGTTTGATTTTTCAATCTAAAAGGTTTCAAACAAGAACTTAATTATATTAAAGCAATAATGCTTATCTCAAATATCTTATAAGTATTTCATTTTAATAGTTGGGTGACTTGACATAAAATTACATCGGTTAAGTAATAATTAACAACTTAAAAGTAAATATACGTTAGAAACAACTAAGGGTATTCATGACTTATAACTTTGACTATTGACTAAAAAAAAAAAAAAAGAACAACAAAAGAAGAAAGAAGAGAGAAGATAAACATGAGAAATAATTGGGTGAAGTTAGTGTGCACACAAATCAAGAAAAACTATGAGAAACAAAAGCAATTGCTAAATTACATCAAAGATTATAAATAACAAGAAAAGGTATACCTTATCAACGATTATCTGAGATCTCAAAAATTAAGAAACAGCACAAAAATAAAATGAAGAAAGAAAAAAAAAAAGAAATCAAAGCATCTGGACATATATAAGGATTGATGACAGATTGAACTTAGACTAATTACAACTGGAAGAAAAGACAGTTGACTGTTGACGTAGACAAACTCAAATGGGGTTAATTTTATCTGCTTTTGATACAGTATTGCTATTTATTTAGGGAGTAACAAGTATTATTATAGTTGTAATTAAACAGTAAAAAAAAAAAAAATTATTAAAGATTGTCACTCTTGTATTTGATAAATAAATATTAAACACATTTTTAAGGATTAAGCTAATGTGAATACAATTAGGTTAAAGTAAAATAATTATTGATAACTTTTAGATTAAAGCTTGAGAATAAAGCGTAAAATTATCATTAAAATAATAAGTAGAAAATCTTGGGGACAAGATTGAAGTCAGGATGACCGAATGTGAGAGTTTTTGATTTTATAATAATCTATAGTTATTTTTTAAAGTAAAAATAAGCCAATAAGGCGCTAAATCGCTTGTATAATTAAATCATCTCGATGAGGGCCATATGGCATCTTAAGTAAAAGAGGGGGAACATGGGCTTAGCATCCCTGGAAGGATGGAGTCCAGTCAGTCAGCGGAGAATGTTGATTAAAGAACGGTGACAGCGGTCGGACGGGCAGTATTATGAGTATTTAAACTGTTAATTGTTTATTGAAAGAGAAAGATAGTTAACGTGTTGATCTTTTGATCATATGTTGTTTTGTGGTATAAATGTGAATTCAGTGCTGCCTCTCTGAATTCCGAGGAATAATGTGAATTCAGTGCTGTCTCCCTGAATTCGGTGGATTAATGCAAATTCAGTGCTGTCTCCCTGAATTTGGCGGAATAATGTGAATTCAGTGCTGTCTCCCTGAATTCGGTGGATTAATGCAAATTCAGTGCTGTCTCCCTGAATTTGGCGGAATAATGTGAATTCAGTGCTGCCTCCCTGAATTCGGTGGATTAATGCAAATTCAGTGCTGTCTCCCTGAATTTGGAGGAATAATGTGAATTCAGTGCTGTCTCCCTGAATTCGGTGGATTAAAGTAAATTCAGTGCTGTCTCCCTGAATTTGGAGGAATAATGTGAATTCAGTGCTGTCTCCCTGAATTCGGAGGAATAATGTGAATTCAGTGCTGTCTCCCTGAATTCGGAGGAATAATGAGGTACCGAAACAATGAAGACATCATTGAGAACACGATGTTAAAGAAAAGGGGTGAAGAGAATCCTGCGAGGGGGAGAAAAGCCCCCGGTGAGTTACTTTACAGGTATTATTGACAGGTACATTATGTGTAAATATGTTTCATGTGTCGCCCAATCGATCCGTCTGACTGCTCAAGCGTTTCTCTAACAATGAATATAGAGGGGTGAGTTGAAGTAGATTGTTGATGATAATGTAGCTGGTTGTTGCTATTCTGTACACTGTTTTTGAGTTAATAATTAAGGCTAATAATCATAGAACATAGACATCCTGACAAATTTATTATGGAGAAAGAGTTAACTGTTATTTAATTGAAGTTAATTGTTAAAATTTGGCAAAACGTAAGATTAGAATAAAAAGAGTCTTACAGTATGAAAAAAAAGTACATTTTTTGGCCAAAGACATTAGAAGAATTTGAAGACATAAAAAAAATAAAGTTTTATTCGTTATCCTGGTAAGAGCAGATGTATGACTTTTAATTGTGATGAATGAAGTAACACTGGATTTTCAGGTGTAATATGGGCCTTTTGATGGGTGTCATATCAACATTAAAGTGCTTGTAAGGAATATTGAACGATTTGGAAAACATAGATATTTTCCCAACGATGATTACTATGTCATAGGAGACAGTGCTTTTCCATTATCAAGTTGGCTAATAAAACCATACAGAGATGCAAGGACATGCATTCAAAAACACCACAATTATATATTAAGTGCAGACAGAGTTTGTATTGAACATTGAACTTTTGGCATTTTATTGGGAAGATGGAAACGACAATTTTTGTTATTTAAATAATGATTTATGGAAAGGTGCATTTTTTGATTATAACCAATTAGAGGAAGAACAGTATAATCCTAGATTAGAGATGAATTTAGGGGTAATTAAAAGGGATCGTATTGCCGCAGATTTAATGTAAAAAAATAAAATAAAAATTGACATATATATATCTTTTTATTTATAAAACGCTAACGTAACTATCTACATAACAAAAATAAAAGAAATTTTCTGGGTAAAATAATAGGCAAACAATCACTATGTTATCTATAATTAGTCGTCAGATTAGTCAAAGAGCTTTTCTTTCAGCCATAATAACCTTCTCGACTTTTTAATCTTTACTTCTAATTTTTGAAGCTATGTTTTCTTATATTTCTTCTATCTTTTCCAATATAAAAAAGCATTTCAATTAATTTGGGGCTCAATTTTGGAAGACCTATTAACCCAAAGCTTTTCTTTTCGCTCCAAAATACACTTTAAACGTCGTTTCATTTAAATATTCATTGTAATTTCTATTATATTTGCTTCATCCCTTCGACATTTCCGGGGGCATGCTCTATCAATATAAGATTTTAGTATTTAATAAAAAAAACTCAACAAACATACCCAGAACTCTTCTTTCTATTATTTCCTCTCTCTTTTCCAATATAAAAAAGCATTTTAATTAATTTGGGGCTCAATGTTAGAAGATCTATTACCCAAAGAGCTTTTCTTTCAGCCATAATAACCTTCTCGACTTTTTAATCTTTACATCTAACTTTTAAGGTTATGTTTTCTTATATTTCTTCTATCTTTTCCAATATAAAAAAACATTTCAATTAATTTGGGACTCAATTTTGGAAGACCTATTAACTCAAAGCTTTTCTTTTCGCTCCAAAATACTCTTTAAACGTCGTTTCATTTTAATATTCATTGTAATTTCTATTATATTCGCTTTATCCCTTCGACATTTCCGGGGGCATGCTCTATCAATATAAGATTTTAGTATTTAATAAAAAAAACTCAACAAACATACCCAGAACTCTTCTTTCTATTATTTCCTCTCTCTTTTCCAATATAAAAAAGCATTTTAATTAATTTGGGGCTCAATGTTAGAAGATCTATTACCCAAAGAGCTTTTCTTTCAGCCATAATAACCTTCTCGACTTTTTAATCTTTACATCTAACTTTTAAGGTTATGTTTTCTTATATTTCTTCTATCTTTTCCAATATAAAAAAGCATTTCAATTAATTTGGGACTCAATTTTGGAAGACCTATTAACCCAAAGCTTTTCTTTTCGCCCCAAAATACTCTTTAAACGTCGTTTCATTTTAATATTCATTGTAATTTCTATTATATTCGCTTTATCTCTTCGACATTTCCGGGGGCATGCTCTATCAATATAAGATTTTAGTATTTAATAAAAAAAACTCAACAAACATACCCAGAACTCTTCTTTCTATTATTTCCTCTCTCTTTTCCAATATAAAAAAGCATTTTAATTAATTTGGGGCTCAATGTTAGAAGAAGTATTATCCAAAGCTTTTCTTTCAGCTATAATAACCTTCTCAACTTTTTAATCTTTATTTCTAACTTTTAAGGTTATGTTTTCTTATATTTCTTCTATCTTTTCCAATATAAAAAAGCATTTCAATTAATTTGGGGCTCAATTTTGGAAGACCCATTAACCCAAAGCTTTTCTTTTCGCCCCAAAATACTCTTTAAACGTCGTTTCATTCAAATATTCATTGTAATTTCTATTATACTCGCTTCATCCCTTTGACATTTCCGGGGGCATGCTCTATCAATATAAGATTTTAGTATTTAATAAAAAAAACTCAACAACCATACCCAGAACTCTTCTTTCTATTATTTCCTCTCTCTTTTCCAATATAAAAAAGCATTTTAATTAATTTGGGGCTCAACGTTAGAAGATCTATTACCCAAAGAGCTTTTCTTTCAGCCATAATAACCTTCTCGACTTTTTAATCTTTACATCTAACTTTTAAGGTTATGTTTTCTTATATTTCTTCTATCTTTTCCAATATAAAAAAACATTTCAATTAATTTGGGACTCAATTTTGGAAGACCTATTAACTCAAAGCTTTTCTTTTCGCTCCAAAATACTCTTTAAACGTCCTTTCATTTTAATATTCATTGTAATTTCTATTATATTCGCTTTATCCCTTCGACATTTCCGGGGGCATGCTCTATCAATATAAGATTTTAGTATTTAATAAAAAAAACTCAACAAACATACCCAGAACTCTTCTTTCTATTATTTCCTCTCTCTTTTCCAATATAAAAAAGCATTTTAATTAATTTGGGGCTCAATGTTAGAAGATCTATTACCCAAAGAGCTTTTCTTTCAGCCATAATAACCTTCTCGACTTTTTAATCTTTACATCTAACTTTTAAGGTTATGTTTTCTTATATTTCTTCTATCTTTTCCAATATAAAAAAGCATTTCAATTAATTTGGGACTCAATTTTGGAAGACCTATTAACCCAAAGCTTTTCTTTTCGCCCCAAAATACTCTTTAAACGTCGTTTCATTTTAATATTCATTGTAATTTCTATTATATTCGCTTTATCCCTTCGACATTTCCGGGGGCATGCTCTATCAATATAAGATTTTAGTATTTAATAAAAAAAACTCAACAAACATACCCAGAACTCTTCTTTCTATTATTTCCTCTCTCTTTTCCAATATAAAAAAGCATTTTAATTAATTTGGGGCTCAATGTTAGAAGATCTATTACCCAAAGAGCTTTTCTTTCAGCCATAATAACCTTCTCGACTTTTTAATCTTTACATCTAACTTTTAAGGTTATGTTTTCTTATATTTCTTCTATCTTTTCCAATATAAAAAAGCATTTCAATTAATTTGGGACTCAATTTTGGAAGACCTATTAACCCAAAGCTTTTCTTTTCGCCCCAAAATACTCTTTAAACGTCGTTTCATTTTAATATTCATTGTAATTTCTATTATATTCGCTTTATCCCTTCGACATTTCCGGGGGCATGCTCTATCAATATAAGATTTTAGTATTTAATAAAAAAAACTCAACAAACATACCCAGAACTCTTCTTTCTATTATTTCCTCTCTCTTTTTCAATATAAAAAAGCATTTTAATTAATTTGGGGCTCAATGTTAGAAGATCTATTACCCAAAGAGCTTTTCTTTCAGCCATAATAACCTTCTCGACTTTTTAATCTTTACATCTAACTTTTAAGGTTATGTTTTCTTATATTTCTTCTATCTTTTCCAATATAAAAAAGCATTTCAATTAATTTGGGACTCAATTTTGGAAGACCTATTAACCCAAAGCTTTTCTTTTCGCCCCAAAATACTCTTTAAACGTCGTTTCATTTTAATATTCATTGTAATTTCTATTATATTCGCTTTATCTCTTCGACATTTCCGGGGGCATGCTCTATCAATATAAGATTTTAGTATTTAATAAAAAAAACTCAACAAACATACCCAGAACTCTTCTTTCTATTATTTCCTCTCTCTTTTCCAATATAAAAAAGCATTTTAATTAATTTGAGGCTCAATGTTAGAAGAAGTATTATCCAAAGCTTTTCTTTCAGCTATAATAACCTTCTCAACTTTTTAATCTTTATTTCTAACTTTTAAGGTTATGTTTTCATATATTTCTTCTATCTTTTCCAATATAAAAAAGCATTTCAATTAATTTGGGGCTCAATTTTGGAAGACCCATTAACCCAAAGCTTTTCTTTTCGCCCCAAAATACTCTTTAAACGTCGTTTCATTCAAATATTCATTGTAATTTCTATTATACTCGCTTCATCCCTTTGACATTTCCGGGGGCATGCTCTATCAATATAAGATTTTAGTATTTAATAAAAAAAACTCAACAACCATACCCAGAACTCTTCTTTCTATTATTTCCTCTCTCTTTTCTAATATAAAAAAGCATTTTAATTAATTTGGGGCTCAACGTTAGAAGATCTATTACCCAAAGAGCTTTTCTTTCAGCCATAATAACCTTCTCGACTTTTTAATCTTTACATCTAACTTTTAAGGTTATGTTTTCTTATATTTCTTCTATCTTTTCCAATATAAAAAAACATTTCAATTAATTTGGGACTCAATTTTGGAAGACCTATTAACTCAAAGCTTTTCTTTTCGCTCCAAAATACTCTTTAAACGTCGTTTCATTTTAATATTCATTGTAATTTCTATTATATTCGCTTTATCCCTTCGACATTTCCGGGGGCATGCTCTATCAATATAAGATTTTAGTATTTAATAAAAAAAACTCAACAAACATACCCAGAACTCTTCTTTCTATTATTTCCTCTCTCTTTTCCAATATAAAAAAGAATTTTAATTAATTTGGGGCTCAATGTTAGAAGATCTATTACCCAAAGAGCTTTTCTTTCAGCCATAATAACCTTCTCGACTTTTTAATCTTTACATCTAACTTTTAAGGTTATGTTTTCTTATATTTCTTCTATCTTTTCCAATATAAAAAAGCATTTCAATTAATTTGGGACTCAATTTTGGAAGACCTATTAACCCAAAGCTTTTCTTTTCGCCCCAAAATACTCTTTAAACGTCGTTTCATTTTAATATTCTTTGTAATTTCTATTATATTCGCTTTATCCCTTCGACATTTCCGGGGGCATGCTCTATCAATATAAGATTTTAGTATTTAATAAAAAAAACTCAACAAACATACCCAGAACTCTTCTTTCTATTATTTCCTCTCTCTTTTCCAATATAAAAAAGCATTTTAATTAATTTGGGGCTCAACGTTAGAAGATCTATTACCCAAAGAGCTTTTCTTTCAGCCATAATAACCTTCTCGACTTTTTAATCTTTACATCTAACTTTTAAGGTTATGTTTTCTTATATTTCTTCTATCTTTTCCAATATAAAAAAGCATTTCAATTAATTTGGGACTCAATTTTGGAAGACCTATTAACCCAAAGCTTTTCTTTTCGCTCCAAAATACTCTTTAAACGTCGTTTCATTTTGATATTCATTGTAATTTCTATTATATTCGCTTTATCTCTTCGACATTTCCGGGGGCATGCTCTATCAATATAAGATTTTAGTATTTAATAAAAAAAACTCAACAAACATACCCAGAACTCTTCTTTCTATTATTTCCTCTCTCTTTTCCAATATAAAAAAGCATTTTAATTAATTTGAGGCTCAATGTTAGAAGAAGTATTATCCAAAGCTTTTCTTTCAGCTATAATAACCTTCTCAACTTTTTAATCTTTATTTCTAACTTTTAAGGTTATGTTTTCTTATATTTCTTCTATCTTTTCCAATATAAAAAAGCATTTCAATTAATTTGGGGCTCAATTTTGGAAGACCCATTAACCCAAAGCTTTTCTTTTCGCCCCAAATTACTTTTTAAACGTCGTTTCATTCAAATATTCATTGTAATTTCTATTATACTCGCTTCATCCCTTCGACATTTCCGGGGGCATGCTCTATCAATATAAGATTTTAGTATTTAATAAAAAAAACTCAACAACCATACCCAGAACTCTTCTTTCTATTATTTCCTCTCTCTTTTCCAATATAAAAAAGCATTTTAATTAATTTGGGGCTCAATGTTAGAAGATCTATTACCCAAAGAGCTTTTCTTTCAGCCATAATAACCTTCTCGACTTTTTAATCTTTACATCTAACTTTTAAGGTTATGTTTTCTTATATTTCTTCTATCTTTTCCAATATAAAAAAGCATTTCAATTAATTTGGGACTCAATTTTGGAAGACCTATTAACCCAAAGCTTTTCTTTTCGCCCCAAAATACTCTTTAAACGTCGTTTCATTTTAATATTCATTGTAATTTCTATTATATTCGCTTTATCCCTTCGACATTTCCGGGGGCATGCTCTATCAATATAAGATTTTAGTATTTAATAAAAAAACTCAACAAACATACCCAGAACTCTTTTTTCTATTATTTCCTCTCTCTTTTCCAATATAAAAAAACATTTTAATTAATTTGAGGCTCAATGTTAGAAGACCTATTATCCAAAGCTTTTCTTTCAGCTATAATAACCTTCTCAACTTTTTAATCTTTATTTCTAATTTTTAAGGTTATGTTTTCTTATATTTCTTCTATCTTTTCCAATATAAAAAAGCATTTCAATTAATTTGGGGCTCAATTTTAGAAGAACTAATAACACAAAATCTTTTCTTTCAACCATAACAAATTTATAATAAAGTAAAACTGTCAATTTGACATTTTTTTTTGTGAGCTTTTGATATTTTGACCGAAACCAAAAAAAAAACCCCTTCCGACTTTTCGATCTTTTCTTCTAACTTTTTGGTGAATGCCACTTGTTTATTTAACTTATATTTTCATTGTTTTAAGCTGTATTTACGTAGATTTTCCATCAAATTTGGACTCTCTTGACACTTCGGGAGCCACTTACTCTTCCTCTACAAAACACCTTAAAATCTTTGAAAAAAATTATTCAAATCTTAATCGGTCGCTTCAAAATAGTTTTTAAACAATGTTTTCACTTAAATATTTATTGAAATTCGGTCTATTCTCACTTCCACTCTTTTGATAATTTAGGGCTGAGCTACAAATTTTGTAAAAATCTTCTTTCTTGATGAAATTACATTAAATTTCGCCAAAATTACACTGACAGGTTAGACACTGAGAAACATAACCTAATGTAAAACTGTCACCGTTGAATGGCATATGGCATTGTTTTGACCTTGTGTCAGTGGAAAAGCCCAGCCTTCAAAGTTTTCTATCTAGAGTACGTTTTTCCGTCATTCATAGCCGCATTTCGATCATTCTATCTCTTTCTTAAAGTTTACTGGTGGTACAACATACAGCCAAGGGGGCTTACAAATGAAAAAAAAAACTTTACCACACAAAATAAAACACAAATAATTGTCATAATAGCGAAAATTTCGTTAATTTAAACAATCGCTTTAATGCAAAAATTTAAAAAATCTAAAATTTGTCAGAAAGAGATACTACATCAGCTTTTATTATAGGTGTAACGAGAGTTGGGTCGCGCACCCTCCGGGTGCTTACCCTACTCTCTTGAGTAGAGGGTTGCCTACGGCAACGTGTATAAACCTAGAGGGGTTGCCTTCGGCAACCGGTAGTATAAGCGCACATTTTTTTTTTTTTATTAGATTATTGATTATTAATTGTTTTTATTGTAATATGATTTTATTTATTCCTTTTTGTACTTTTTCTACTTTCTCATATCATGGTTTGGCTTTGACAAAATTTATATAAACCTAGCCCATTATTATTTATCTTAAAATTTATTATTATTCATGTAAAAAAATTTAATTAGATTTTATTAATTATACTTTTTTCTTTTTCTTTTATCTTTCTCATCTTTTTTTTATAATAAAGGAAGCATATTAGCATTTACTAAAATTTTTGTTTTTTTATTTTTTTTTTGTACTTGTTCTACTCACTCGTATTGAATGTTGCCTGCGGCAACATATATAAATCTATTATTTTTTATTTTTTGAAAATATTTTTACTATTCATTATTATTATAAATTTTTTATTTTTTTCTCATTATTTCGGTGGCGGACAGTCATTTTTCGGTTATAAAAATTCTCTTTATAACATTTGAGATCAGATTTTGACATAACGTTTTCATATTGATATTACTTTAATATTTAAAAATAATATTACTATCTATCATTATTTTATATTATTTATATTATATATATATTTTTTAATCCTCCTTGTTCTTACTATACTCTCTTATATGTAAAAGATTGCCTTCGGCAACAATAACACAACAATTTTTTTTTATGAAATAATTTTGCATTACATTTTATTTAATATACTTGATTTTTACTCTTCATTTTTTTTCAAATTTTTTTCTTTCTTTTATTTGTATTTTTTGTTCTTCGTTTTATTTTTTTTTATTTTTATATTAATTTTATTACTTTAATAATAATTGTTATTAAAATTAGAATAAAAACTATAATATATTTTAATAATTTATATGAATTTTTTCTTATTCTCTTCTAAAGCGAGTTTTTTATTATTTTTTTTCAAAATTAAAATTGTTATTTTATTAATTTTTTTTGTTTCTATTATTATATTTTTTTATTTGTTCTCCCTTTTTCTTACATTACTCTCTTACATTAAGGTTGCCTTCGGCAACCATAAAACAACCATATTTTATTTTTATCAAAAAGGTTCGTATTACATTTTATTAATTATATACTATATTCTTTCTTTTTTTTTTCTATTTGTTTTCCTTTTTAATTTTTTTTTCCTATTTTCTATTTAATTTTTTTAAAATATGTAATCAATCAATTACAATCATACATAATCTAAAGAAAAAATCAATAAAAATTATTTATATTTTAGTTATTTATCATATATCAAATTCAAAAAAACAACTACTCTATAGAAATTCGTACATTGAAACTTTTATTTTCTCTTACTTTTTATTCTTTTTCTTTTTTATCTCTTCAACTTTTTTTTTCGAACTCGTTTTTTTATTTCTCTTCACTTTCTTCTTTTTGATTCTATTTGTTCCTATTTTTATAATGTATTTACTTAATTTTCATTTTTTTTTAATTTTTTTTTATTTGCGTCTTATTTCTCTCTTACATTTTCTTTTTTTGTGTATTCTAATTTTTTTTATACTATTTTTTTTTTAATATTGTATTATCCATCTATACACTCCTGATATTTTAACATTTTCTTTTCCATATTTATAACATAGTTTTCTAATCTAAAAATTTTTTTTTCTATAAATTTTTTTTTCGATTTTTTTTATTCTTTACTTAATTTTATCAAGTTTTATTTTTCTACAACAACCATAATTTTGTTTTTCTATACTACTTAAATTGTCTTTTCTTTTTTATTATCAACAAATTTATAATTTCTTTTAGTTTTTCTTGATGCTTTTTTTACTTAAATCATAGCATATCTTTTAAATTAACATTTTTTATTTTTTAACGAGAGTATGGTTGCGCACCCTCCGGGTGCTTACCTACTCTCTTGAGTAGAGGGTTGCCTACGGCAACGTGTATGAACCTAGAAGGGTTGCCTTCGGCAACCGTAAAATAGACGCACTTTTTTTTTTATTAGATTATTGTTTATTTATTTTTTTATTGTAATATATTTTTATTTATTTCTTTTTGTACTTATTCTACTTTCTCATATCATGGTTTGCGTTTGACAACATTTATATAAACCTAGCCCATTATTATTTATCTTGAAATTCATTTATTTAAAAAATTTTAATTAGATTTTATTAATTATACTTATTTTTTTTCTTTTATCTTTCCCATCTTTTTTTTATAATAAAGGAAGCATATTACCATTTACTAAAATTTTGGTTTTTTTAATTTTTTTTGTACTTGTTCTACTCACTCGTATTGAATGTTGCCTGCGGCAACATATATAAATCTATTATTATTTATTTTTGAAAATACTTTTACTATTCATTATTATTATAAATTTTTTATTTTTTTCTCATTATTTAGGTGGCGGACCGTCATTTTCTGTTCTAAAATTCTTGTTATAACATTTGTGATCAGATTTTGACATAACGTTTTCATATTAATATTACTTTAATATTTAAAAATAATATTACTATCTATCATTATTTTATATTATATATATGTTTTTTATTCCTTCTTGCTCTTACTATACTCTCTTATATGTAAAAGGTTGCCTTCGGCAACAATAACACAACAATTTTTTTTTTATAAAAAAATTTTGCATTACATTTTTTTATTTAATATACTTGATTTTTATTCTTCTTTTTTTTTCAAATTTTTTTCTTTCTTTTATTTTTATTTTTTTTTCTTCGTTTAAATTTTTTTTATTTTAATATTAATTTTATTACTTTAATAATAATTGTTATTAAAATTAGAAGAATAAAAACTATAATATATTATAATAATTTATATGAATTTTTTCTTATTCTTTTCTAAAAAAAGTCTTTTATTATTTTTTTTCAAAATTAAAATTGTTATTTTATATATTTATTTTTGTTTCTATTATTATATTTTTTTATTTATTCTTTCTTTTACTTACCTCACTTTCTTACATAGATAAGGTTGCCTTAGGCAACCATAAAACAACCATATTTTATTTTTATTAAAAAGGTTCGTATTACATTTTATTAATTATATACTATATTCTTTCTTTTTTTTTCTATTTGTTTTCTTTTTCTATTTTTCTCTTATTTTCTATTTAATTTTTTCAAAATATGTAATCATTCAATTACAATCATACATAATCTAAAGAAAAAATCGATAAAAATTATTTATATTAATTCTTTTTTTTTTGTATTTTAATTTTTTTTTAAACTATTTTTTTTTAAATATTGTATTATTTATCTATAAACTCCTAATATTTTCACAGTTTTTTTTTCGTATTTATAACATAGTTTTCCAATCTAACATTTTCTTTTCTATAAATTTTTTTTTCGATTTTTTTTATTCTTTACTTAATTTTATCAATTTTTATTTTTCTACAAATACATACCATAATTTTGTTTTTCTATACTACTTAAATTATTTTTTCTTTTTTATTATCAACAAATTTATAATTTCTTTTAGTTTTTCTTGATGCTTTTTTCACTTAAATTATCGCATATCTTTTAAAATTAACATTTTTTTATTTTTAATTTTTTGCAAATTTTTTTTTCGCATATTTGATTGTCGGAAATGAAATAACAAAAATTTCAAATTTTTCTTGTATAATTATTAATTAGAAACATTTGTTTAAAATTAATACAATCAAAAAAAAAAATTTTTTTTAATAAATATTTAATTTGGCAACACTTTTAAAAAAAAATTTTTAATTGCCTAGTTGCAACAATGTAACCGAAAACGTTTGTTTCTTGACAAATATTTGACGTAACTTTCATAAAAAAAAAATTAGGTTATATCGTAGCGAACACATTGACATATTAATTTCAATATATATTTGTTGAAATTCTCTTATAAATAACGTTTTCACAACTATTTTTATGAAAAAATTTATAAATAATTATTTTGTTTGTGTTACTAAGAAACGAATAAATATATATGTCAATTTAAAAAAAAAATTGTAATTATTGGTTGCTATAAACAAATTTGTTTATTTATTTTCTATTTAATTTTTCTAAAATCATTCAATTACAATCATACATAATCTAAAGAAAAAATCAAAAAAAATTATTTATATTTTAGTTATATATTATATTTCAAATTCAAAAAAACAACCACTCTATAGAAATTTGTACATTAAAATTGACAGAAAAACGTTTCATATTTCATGTTAGTTATAAAATATAAATCATTAATATTAAGTGATCACTTTGTATCTTTCAATTGATTATGTCAACAATAATAATTGACAATTGACTTTGTATTTTTTTCAAATATTTAATTGTTTATTTAAAAATATAAAAATAAGTACGTACGATTGAGAAAAAAATATATATTCTGTCGAATATAATTCTCCACTTCCATCTTATTTTAATTCATATATATCAATATTCTTTCATCGATTGGTCTCAAACACAACTTATTCTCACTTTTCGTATACATAATTATAAATTTTCCTACAACCACAGTTCTATATCTTATATAATATAATCAAAAAAGCTCTTCTAGCCATTCGTATTATATACCCATATTGTAATAAAGGAAAAAATGTAAAACAGACCAAAAAATTAAGTGTCTCCTCAAAAATTTTCATCAAACCTTATCTGAAAAAAAAAATTTATAGACAATGAGATTAAATAATTATTAAACCTACTTTATTTTAAGCTTTTCACTTATATTTTGCAAAAAAACAACACTTTTACACTTAATTTTGTAAAATATGTAAATACTTTTTGAAAATTCTGAAGATAATTAATTTATTATTATATTTTTTTTGTTGCTAACAACAACGATGTCAAAAATATTAGAGTGGTAAATTTAAAATTGTCTTTCATTATTTCCTTTTCAAAGACCACTTTCAGGCATGCTCTATCAATATAAAGATTTTAGTATTTAATAAAAAAAAGTCAAAAAACCTACCCAGAGCTTTTCCTTCTATTATTTCTTCTATCTTTTCCAATATAAAAAAGCATTTCAATTAATTTGGGGCTCAATTTTAGAAGAACTATTAACACAAAATTTTTTCTTTCAACTATAACAAATTTATAATAAAGTAAAACTGTCAATTTGACAATTTTTTTTGTGAGCTTTTGATATTTTGACCGAAACCAAAAAAAAGACCCCTTTCGCCTTTTCGATCTTTGCTTCTAACTTTTTGGTGAGTGCCAATTGTTTATTTAACCAATATTTTAATTGTTTTGAGCTGTATTTACGTAGATTTTCCATTACATTCGCTTCACTTATTTGACAGTTTGGGTCACTAATTTTTCTCTAAAAATGTCTTGAAATCTTTTAAAACACAAACAAACCTTTATGAATCGTTCAAAAATAGCCTTTAAACGTTGTTTTCATTTGAAAATTCATTGTAATTTCTATTATATTTGCTTCACTTATTTGACAGATTGGGGTACTGATTTTTCTCTAAAAATGTCATAAAATCTATTAAAAAGTAAACCAAACCTATGCAAATGTTTATCGGTCGCTTGAAAATAGTTTTTAAACAATGTTTTTTTCATCATTTAAATATTCATTGAATTGTTCTCCCAATAAATTCACACTCCACTCTATTGACAGTTTGGGGGGCTACAATTTATAAAATCTTCTTTCTTGATGAAATTACATTAAATCTCTTAATGGGAAATCTTCATAAATAAAGCCCCCATGTTTATTTAATAGATATTTTATAGATTTAAGCTGTATTTTGGTAGATTTTCGTAAAATTACGATACGACTGACAGGTTAGACACTGACAAATGACTTTTGTTGAAAAAATCCTTAGTGATATAGAATCTACCCATAGTACGTTCAGACGTTATTATCGCGATTTTGACACATTCCATCCTTTTCTCAAAGTCTGCTTTCGATCCCTCCTACGTTCAAGGGGGCTATCAAATTTGAACAAAATTTTTAGAAATTATTAAAAAAACATTGTAATTTTTAGGATAGCTACTTTTTCATACAAAAACTCATTTAAAAGGAAAAAAATTTTTAAAAAATCTAAAATTTGTTAGACAGAGCAACTACATCGGGTTTTATTATATATAATTTTTTGCAAATTTTTTTTTCCGCACATTTGATTGTCGGAAATTAAATATCAAAATTTTCAAATTTTTCTTGTATAATTATTAATTAGAAACATTTGTTTAGAATTAGAAACATTTGTTTAAAATTAATACAATCAAAAAAAAAATTTTTTTTAATAAATATTTAATTTGGCAACACTTTTAAAAAAAAACTTTTTAATTGCCAAGTTGCAACAATGTAACCGAAAACGTTTGTTTCTTGACAAATATTTGACGTAACTTTCATAAAAAAAAATTAGGTTATATCGTAGCGAACACATTGACATCTTTCAATAATATTGTCAATGTTAAAGATATGTCACACATAATCAATATTAAGTTGCTGCCATTGTGCATTTTTATTATGAAATTTAAGATTGCCAACCCAAACACTACTAAACGTGCTTAATAATGATTTTTTAATTGACAATACTTTTTAGAGTATACTGTCACTTTTTTCTATTTTCTATTCAATTTTCCCACAATATGTAATCATTCAATTACAATCATACATAATCTAAAAAAAAAATCAATAAAAGTTATTTATATTTTAGTTATATATTATATATCAAATTCAAAAAAACAACCACTCTATAGAAATTTGTACATCAAAATTGACAAAAAAACGTTTCATATTTCATGTTAGTAATAAAATATAAAGCATTATTATTAAGTGATCACTTTGTATTTTTTAATTGATTATGTCAACAATAATAATTGACAATTGACATCGTATTTTTTTTAAGATTTTTAATTGTTTATTTAAAAATTAAAAAATAAGTACGTACGATTGAGAGAAAAATATATAGTCTGTATAGATATTTTTCCAATATAATTTTCTATTTCCATTTTATTTTAATTCATTTATATCAATCTTCTTTCATCAATGGGTCTCAAACACAACTTAACCTCACTTTTCGTATACACAATTATAAATTTTCCTACAACCACAGTTCTATATTTTATATAATATAATGAAAAAGGCTCTTCTAGCCATTCGTATTATATTACCATATAATCTAAAAAAAAAATCTATAAAAATTATTTATATTTTACTTATCTATTATATATCAAATTCAAAAAAACAACCACTCTATAGAAATTTGTACATTAAAATTGACAAAAAAACGTTTCATATTTCATGTTAGTTATAAAATATAAAGCTTTATTATTAAATGATCACTTTGTATTTTTTAATTGATTATGTCAACAATAATAATTGACAATTGATATCGTATTTTTTTTTTAAATATTTAATTGTTTATTTAAAAATATAAAAATAAGTACGTACGATTGAGAAAAAAATATATATCTTGTCGAATATAATTCTCCACTTCCATCTTATTTTAATTCATATATATCAATATTCTTTCATCGATTGGTCTCAAACACAACTTAACCTCACTTTTTGTATACACAATTATAAATTTTCCTACAACCACAGTTCTATATTTTATATAATATAATCAAAAAGGCTCTTCTAGCCATTCGTATTATATTCCCATATTATAATAATCTAAAAAAAAAAAATAAAAGTTATTTATATTTTAGTTATATATTTTTATATATCAAATTCAAAAAAACAACCACTCTATATAAAATTCTACTTTAAAATTGCCAGAAAAACGTTTCATATTTCATGTTATTTATCAAATATAAATTAATGATATTAAGTGATCACTTTGTATTTTTTAATTGATTATGTCAACAATAATAATTGACAATTGACATCGTATTATTTTAAGATTTTTAATTGTTTATTTAAGAATATAAAAATAAGTACGTAAGATTGAGAGAAAAATATATAGTCTGTATAGATATTTTTCCAATATAATTTTCCATTTCCATTTTATTTTAATTCATTTATATCAATCTTCTTTCATCAATGGGTCTTAAACACAACTTAACCTCACTTTTCATATAAACAATTATAAATTTTCCTACAACCACAGTTCTATATCTTATATAATATAATCAAAAAGGTGCTTCTAGCCATTCGTATTATATTTCCATATTATAATAAAGGAAAAAATGTAAAACAGGCCAAAAAAATTTTCATCAAACATTTTCTAAAAAAAAAAATTATAGACAATGAGATTGAATAATTATTAAACCTACTTTATTTTAAGCTTTTCACTTATATTTTGCAAAAAAAACAACACTTAATTTTGTAAAATATGTAAATACTTTACAAAAATTCTAAATATAATTAATTTATTATTAATTTTTTATGTTGTTACTAACAGCAACAATGTCAAAAATATTAAAGCGGTAAATTTAAAATTTTTCATATCAATTAAAAATTAAAATTATTACTAAATAAAGTTTTGTACCATTTCAAAATAAATTATATGGATTACCAACTAACTTCAACATTTCGCTTTGATTATATTTATTTTATTACTTTGAAGATACAGATTTATAGCATTCTCTCAAAATAATTACATTGTATAATCGATCAAAAATAAACTTATAAACAGTCTAGATAACAATTTACTGTAAATGTGCAGCATCTGAGACAGCCTATAATAATAATAATTTCATTCAATTGCAAATTAATTATTAAAAGATGTACATTATTCTCATTCGAGCCACTTTCCAAAAACAAAATGTCAAACGGTGTCAAAATGCTTAGTACGGATGATACTAAGCATTCATTTAAAATCTAATCATTTCTAATAATAATTTGTATATCTCTTTATCTTTTTTCTCTAAAAGGTTTCTCATGGTCTTCTTTGCTTCATCGTATTCCAAACATCTTAACGCCCAATCAATAAATTCTAATCTCCAAACGAATCGATTCAATTTATCCATACGACAATTTCTATTTTCAAAAGAAGTCTATAGTTTAGATAAGCAGTTACTGTAAATATTATTAAAATTAAAAATTTTTATCTTCATTTTAATACAGAATCTGAGACAACATGAATTTCATTGGAGAAAATCCTATAATTATCAATGTCTCTATATTTTTCAATAATTAGGTCAAAAGATCATTGACCTTAATACTTTAAATTTATATTACATTAGTGTTAATTCGTTATTCCATTTCAAAACCCTAAAACAAATATTATTTATATATTATATCTCATTGTTATTTGTATCAATCAATACGCAGATTTGAGTGTACACTAATCACATTCAAGCCAAACTGAAAAAAATTAAGCGTTTAGTTTTACAAATCATTTATATTTAAAGTAAAAAATAATATATTTTTATAATAATAATCTATATACCTACATATCTCTTCCAAAAAAGCCTTTACTTTAGATTCTTAATCGCTGTTAAAAAATTTTAACCTCACTTTTATTTTTCATTAAAATTGAAAGGGCTTTCGTCTTTATTTTATTATACAATATCTCGCATAGCATTTCATAATCCTTTTCATTGAAAAACCATTTAAAAAAATGTACATATTTGCAGTCAATCCTTTTCAATCTTGTAAAGATTTGTAAAATTCTGGACGGTCAATTTTTCTAGAAAAACTTTTTAAATAAAACATCAAAACTCTTTCCCATTTACCTGAGAAACGTTGGGATGTTTGAAAAATCGATTTCCAAATAAATAACCTAATGTAAAACTGTCACCGTTGGATGGCATATGACTTTTTGTGAGCTTTTAATATTTTGACCGAAACCAAAAAAAAAACCCCTTCCGACTTTTCGATCTTTGCTTCTAACTTTTTGGTAAATGCCACTTGTTTATTTAACTTATATTTTCATTGTTTTAAGCTGTATTTACGTAGATTTTCCATCAAATTTGGACTCTCTTGACACTTCGGGAGCCACTTATTCTTCCTCTACAAAATACCTTAAAATCTTTGAAAAAAATTATTCAAATCTTAATCGGTCGCTTCAAAATAGTTTTTAAACAATGTTTTCACTTAAATATTCATTGAAATTCGGTCTATTCTCACTTCCACTCTTTTGACAATTTAGGGCTGAGCTACAAATTTTGTAAAAATCTTCTTTCTTGATGAAATTACATTAAATTTCTTGATGGGATATGTTTATAAATAAAACCCACATGTTTATTTAATAGATTTAAGCTGTATTTTGGTAGAATTTCGCCAAAATTACACTGACAGGTTAGACACTGAGAAACATAACCTAATGTAAAACTGTCACCGTTGAATGGCATATGACATTGTTTTGACGAAACGTCATTAAAATGACAATCAATAATCGAGGATGATGCACATTATATCTATGTACGTTTGTCGGTCATTCTCATCAAATTTTGATCATTCTATCTCTTTCTTAAAGTTTACTTGTGGTACAACATACAGCCAAGGGGGCTTACAAATGAAAAAAAAAACTTTACCACACAAAATAAAACACAAATAATTGTCATAATAGCGAAAATTTCGTTAATTTAAACAATCGCTTTAATGCAAAAATTAAAAAAATTT
Organism: Lagria hirta; assembly: GCA_947359425.1. NCBI lineage: Eukaryota > Metazoa > Arthropoda > Insecta > Coleoptera > Tenebrionidae > Lagria > Lagria hirta. Next base: position 25,926,363 of record OX375796.1, on the reverse strand, counting down.
ACAATTTGTTAGACTAAGCTACTAAATCAGCTATTATTATAGGTGTAACGAGAGTATGGTTTCGCACCCTCCGGGTGCTTACCCTACTCTCTTGAGTAGAGGGTTGCCTACGGCAACGTGTATAAACCTAGAAGGGTTGCCTTCGGCAACCGGTAGTATAAACGCATTTTTTTTTTTTTTTTATTAGATTATTGAAAATTTATTTTTTTATTGTAACATATTTTTATTTATTCTTTTTTGTACTTTTTCTACTTTCTCATATCATGGTTTAGCTTTGACAAAATTTATATAAACCTAGCCCATTATTATTTATCTTAAAATTTATTATTATTCATGTAAAAAAATTTAATTAGATTTTATTAATTATACTTTTTTCTTTTTCTTTTATTTTTCTCATTTTTTTTTATAATAAAGCAAGCATATTACCATTCACTAAAATTTTTTTTTTTATTTTTTTTGTACTTGTTCTACTCACTTGTATTGAATGTTGCCTGCGGCAACATATATAAATCTATTATTATTTATTTTTTAAAATACTTTTACTATTCATTATTATTATAATTTTTTTATTTTTTTCTCATTATTTAGGTGGCGGACAGTCATTTTTTGTTATAAAAATTCTTGTTATAACATTTGAGATCAGATTTTGACATAACGTTTTCATTTTAATATTACTTTAATATCTAAAAATAGTATTACTATCTATCATTATTTTATATTATTTATATTATATATATATTTTTTTTATTAGTTCTTGTTCTTACTATACTCTCTTATATGTAAAAGGTTGCCTTCGGCAACAATAACACAACAATTTTTTTTTATAAAATATTTTGCATTACATTTTATTTAATATACTTGATTTTTATTCTTCTTTTTTTTCCAAATTTTTTTCTTTCTTTTATTTGTATTTTTTTTTCTTCGTTTTAATTTTTTTTTTTTCATATTAATTTTATTATTTTAATAATAATTGTTATTAAAATTAGAATAAAAACTATAGTATATTATAATAACTTATATGAATTTTTTCTTATTCTCTTCTAAAGCGAGTTTTTTATAATTTTTTTTCAAAATTAAAATTGTTATTTTATATATTTTTTTGTTTCTATTATTAATATTTTTTTATTTATTCTCCCTTTTTCTTACCTTACTCTCTTACATTAAGGTTGCCTTCGGCAACCATAAAACAACAATATTTTATTTTTATTTAAAAGGTTCGTATTACCTTTTATTAATTATATACTATATTCTTTTTTTTTTTTCTATTTGTTTTCCTTTTCTAATTTATTTCCCTATTTTCTATTTAATTTTTTTAAAATATGAAATCATTCAATTACAATCATACATAATCTAATGAAAAAATCAATAAAAATTATTTATATTTTAGTTATATATCATATATCAAATTCAAAAAAACAACTACTCTATAGAAATTCGTACATTGAAACTTTTATTTTCTCTTTCTTTTTATTTTTTTTCTTTTTTATCTCTTCAACTTTTTTTTTCGAACTCGTTTTTTTATTTCTCTTCACTTTCTTCTTTTTGATTCTATTTGTTCCTATTTTTACAATGTATTTACTTAATTTTAATTTTTTTTTCAATTTTTTTTATTTTCGTCTTATTTCTCTTTTACATTTTCTTTTTTTGTGTATTCTAATTTTTTTTATACTATTCTTTTTTTAATATTGTATTATCCATCTATAAACTTCTGATATTTTAACATTTTTTTTTCCGTATTTATAACATAGTTTTCCAATCTAAACATTTTCTTTTCTATAAATTTTTTTTTCAATTTTTTTTATTTTTTACTTAATATTATCAATTTTTATTTTTCTACAACAACCATAATTTTGTTTTTCTATACTACTTAAATTATTAGATTATTGATTATTAATTGTTTTTATTGTAATATGATTTTATTTATTCTTTTTTGTACTTTTTCTACTTTCTCATATCAACGTTTGCCTTTGACAACATTTATATAAACCTAGCCTATTATTATTTATCTTGAAATTTATTATTATTTATTTAGAAAAATTTAATTTGATTTTATTAATTATACTTTTTTCTTTTTCCTTTATCTTTCACATTTTTTTTTTTATAATAAAGCAAGCATATTACCATCTACTAAAAATTTTTTTTTTATTTTTTTTTTTACTTGTTCTACTCACTCGTATTGAATGTTGCCTGCGGCAACATATATAAATCTATTATTATTTATTTTTGAAAATACTTTTACTATTCATTATTATTATAATTTTTTTATTTTTTTCTCATTATTTAGGTGGCGGACAGTCATTTTTTGTTATAAAAATTCTTGTTATAACATTTATGATCATATTTTGACATAACGTTTTCATTTTAATATTACTTTAATATTTAAAAATAGTATTACTATCTATCATTATTTTATATTATTTATATTATATATATATTTTTTTTATTCCTTCTTGTTCTTACTATACTCTCTTATATGTAAAAGGTTGCCTTCGACAACAATTTTTTTTTATAAAATAATTTTGCATTACATTTTATTTAATTTACTTGATTTTTAGTCTTCTTTACTTTTCAAATTTTTTTCTTTCTTTTATTTGTATTTTTTTTTCTTCGTTTTAATTTTTTTTTATTTTCATATTAATTTTATTACTTTAATAATAATTGTTATTAAAATTAGAATAAAAACTATAATATATTATAATAATTTATATGAATTTTTTCTTATTCTCTTCTAAAGCGAGTTTTTTATTATTTTTTTTCAAAATTAAAATTGTTATTTTATATATTTATTTTTGTTTCTATTATTATATTTTTTTATTTATTCCTCTTTTTACTTACCTCACTTTCTTATATAGATAAGGTTGCCTTAGGCAACCATAAAATAACCATATTTTATTTTTATTAAAAACGTTCGTATTACATTTTATTAATTATATACTATATTCTTTTTTTTTTCTATTTGTTTTCTTTTTCTATTTTTCTCCTATTTTCTATTTAATTTTTTCAAAAGATGTAATCATTCAATTACAATCATACATAATCTAAAGAAAAAATCAATAAAAATTATTTATATTTTAGTTATATATCATATATCAAATTCAGAAAAACAACTGCTCTATAGAAATTTGTACATTGAAATTTTTATTTTCTTTTTCTTTTTTATCTCTTCAACTTTTTTTTTTAAACTCTTTTTTTTATTTCTCTTCACTTTCTTCTTTTTGATTCTATTTGTTCCTATTTTTATAATGTATTTACTTAATTTTAATTTTTTTTTTTTAATTTTTTCTTATTTTCGTCTTATTTCTCTTTTACATTTTCTTTTTCTGTGTATTTTAATTTTTTTTTATACAATTTTTTTTTTAATATTGTATTATCCATCTATAAACTTCTGATATTTTAACATTTTTTTTTCCGTATTTATAATATAGTTTTCCAATCTAAACATTTTCTTTTCTATAAATTTTTTTTTTGATTTTTTTTATTTTTTACCTAATTTTATGAATTTTTATTTTTTTACAACTACCATAATTTTGTTTTTCTATACTACTTAAATTATCTTTTTTTTTTTTTATCAACAAATTTATAATTTCGTTTAGTTTTTCTTGATGCTTTTTTTACTTAAATCATCGCATATCTTTTAAATTAACATTTTTTTATTTATAATTTTTTGCAAATTTTTTTTTCGCATATTTGATTGTCGGAAATTAAATAACAAAAATTTCAAATTTTTCTTGTATAATTATTAATTAAAAACATTTGTTTATAATTATTACAATCAAAAAAAAATTTTTTTTAATAAATATTTAATTTAGCAACAATTTAAGAAAAAAAAATTTAATTGCCTAGTTGCAACAATGTAACCAAAAACGTTTGTTTCTTGACAAATATTTGACGTATTTTTCATAAAAAAAAATTAGGTTGTATTGTAGCGAACACATTGACATCTGTCAATAATGTTGTCAGCGTTAAAGATGTGTCACACATAATCAATATTAAGTTGTTGCCATTGTGCACTTTTATTATGAAATATAAGATTTCCAACCCAAACACTACTAAACGTGCTTAATAATGATTTTTTAATTGGCAATACTTTTTATAGACTTTTTTATTGCACCTATCTGCAACACTGTGACCAAAAACGCCGTTTCTATTTCCTCTTGTTACCAATTTAGATAAACACAAATTCAAAACTTTTCTTTTTTAACTATTAATTAAAAAAATTTGCTTGTACAGCATAAAAAGAGCCGAAAATTTTTATCAATATTTTTTTTTCAGTTGGCAACACTTTTTATAAATTTTTTAATTGCCTAGTGGCAACACTGTAACCGAAAACACTTTTTTTTAAATATTTGACGTAACTTTTATAAAAAAAAAAGTAGGTTATGTCATAGCAAACATAATGACATCTGTCGGTGTCATAGATTTGTCACTCATTATCAATAGAAAGTTATTATCTTGATACAATTTTAATATAAAATATTTAAGTTTTCCAACTCAAACACTCTTAAAGCTTAATTAAAAGTTTTTTTCCCACATGATGATTTTACAATATATCACCTATAAGTCTCACTTATAACATTTAAACCCTTTTTAGTTAAGATTATTGATAGCCCTAAAAAACAACGGGCGCCACTTCTCTCAACGTCTCTATATAGTTAGCCTCACTTTTTTCAATAATTAGGTCAAAAGGTTATTGACCTAAATAATTTAAATCTATATTACATTTTGATTTCTTTTGGAAGAATCTGGGAAGGTGGCTATCTTCATCGCAGCCTTGTGCTTTCATCAACAAAGCAAATAATAAAAAATCCCATAATATCCCATCAACATTTAAGCGTCGATAAAACTCTATTTTGCAATCTCTTTTTCTCAATTCAATTATTGTATGATCTGAAAAAAATGTTTTTTTAAATAAAACATTAAAACTAACCTCCTCACTAACCTGGACCGCTTTGGGATCAACACAAATTAAGCAAACAAACGTCCCACAATATCTCATCAATATATGAAGACGTCAATTAAATTTAATTTTCTTATCTTATTGTTTCTCTTCAAAATTATTGTATAACCTAGAAAAAAATCTTTTGAATAAAAGAATAAAACTGCTCTCCACTTACCTAATTCGCTTTTGAATGTTTAAATAATCAATTTTCTATTAAATTATTATTGTAATTTTCATCATCAATATAAATACAAAGATCAATCGACCGCTTGACAGCACATGAAAGAAGAGTCCAGATTTTTGAAATATTTTCCTTAATTCTATTAAATGTTTTTCTAAGCCTTTCGGACGTTCTATTAAGTAAAGCTTTATCTCATTTATTACATTTAAGCCCTTGTTTCAATAAATTTTAGAAAATTTGTAAATCAATGACATTTATGACACATGTCAATTTTTTTTTGACATTTGACATTATTGATTTTTTAATTCTAAAAATTCAAGTGGTACAGAATTTGAAGAATTAGGTCAAAAGGTCATTGACCTTAATACTTTAAATTTATATTACATTAATGTTAATTCGTTATTCCATTACAAAACCCTAAAACAAAATATTATTTATATATTATATCTCATTGTTATTTGTATCAATCAATACGCAGATTTGAGTGTACACTTATCACATTCAAGCCAAACTAAAAAAAATTAAGCGTTTAGTTTTACAAATCATTTATATTTAAAGTAAAAAATAATATATTTTTATAATAATAATCTATATACCTACATATCTCTTCAAAAAAAGCCTCTACTTTAGATTCTTAATCGCTGTTGAAAAATTTTAACCTCACTTTTATTTTTCATTAAAATTGAAAGGGCTTTCGTCTTTATTTTATTATACAATATCTCGCATAGCATTTCATAATCCTTTTCATTGAAAAACCATTTAAAAAAATGTACATATTTGCAGTCAATCCTTTTCAATCTTGTAAAGATTTGTAAAATTCTGGACGGTGAATTTTTCTAGAAAAACTTTTTAAATAAAACATCAAAACTCTTTACCATTTACCTGAGAAACGTTGGAATGTTTGAAGAAAAATCGATTTCCAAATAAATAACCTAATGTAGCACTGTCACCGTTGGATGGCATATGACTTTTTGTGAGCTTTTGATATTTTGACCAAAACCAAAAAAAAAACCCCTTTCGCCTTTTCGATCTTTGCTTCTAACTTTTTGATGAATGCCACTTGTTTATTTAACTTATATTTTCATTGTTTTAAGCTGTATTTACGTAGATTTTTCATCGAATTCTGACTCTGTTGACACTTTGGGAGCCACTTATTATTCCTCTACAAAATACCTTAAAATCTTTGAAAAAAATTATTCAAATCTTAATCGGTCGCTTCAAAATAGTTTTTAAACAATGTTTTCACTTGAATATTCATTGAAATTCGGTCTATTCTCACTTCCACTCTTTTGACAATTTAGGGCTGAGCTACAAATTTTGTAAAAATCTTCTTTCTTGATGAAATTACATTAAATTTCTTGATGGGATATGTTTATAAATAAAACCCACATGTTTATTTAATAGATTTAAGCTGTATTTTGGTAGAATTTCGCCAAAATTACACTGACAGGTTAGACACTGAGAAACATAACCTAATGTAAAACTGTCACCGTTGAATGGCATATGACACTGTTTTGACGAAACATCATTAAAATGACAATCAATAATCGAGGATGATGCACATTATATCTATGTACGTTTGTCCGTCATTCTCATCAAATTTTGATCATTCTATCTCTTTCTTAAAGTTTATTTGTGGTACAACATACAGCCAAGGGGGCTTACAAATGAAAAAAAAAACTTTACCACGCAAAACGAAACACAAATAATTGTCATAATAGCGAAAATTTCGTTAATTTAAACAATACCTTCTCGAAGAAAATTTAAAAAATTTACAATTTGTTCGACAAAAACGCGACTATCATATTTTACTTATAGTTAACGAGAGTATGGTTTCGCACCCTCCGGGTGCTTACCCTACTCTCTTGAGTAGAGGGTTGCCTACGGCAACGTGTATAAACCTAGAGGGGTTGCCTTCGGCAACCGGTAGTATAATCGCACTTTTTTTTTTTTTTTATTAGATTATTGTTTATTTATTTTTTTATTGTAATATATTTTTATTTATTTCTTTTTGTACTTGTTCTACTTTCTCATATCATGGTTTGCCTTTGACAACATTTATATAAACCTAGTCCATTATTATTTATCTTGAAATTTATTATTATTTATTTAAAAAAATTTAATTTGATTTTATTAATTATACTTTTTTCTTTTTCTTTTATCTTTCTCATCTTTTTTTTATAATAAAGGAAGCATATTAGCATTTACTAAAATTTTTGTTTTTTTATTTTTTTTTTGTACTTGTTCTACTCACTCGTATTGAATGTTGCCTGCGGCAACATATATAAATCTATTATTTTTTATTTTTTGAAAATATTTTTATTATTCATTATTATTATAAATTTTTTATTTTTTTCTCATTATTTAGGTGGCGGACAGTCATTTTTCGGTTATAAAAATTCTTGTTATAACATTTGAGATCAGATTTTGACATAACGTTTTCATATTAATATTACTTTAATATTTAAAAATAATATTATTATCTATCATTATTTTATATTATTTAAATTATATATATTTTTTTTATTCCTTCTTGTTCTTACTATACTCTCTTATATGTAAAAGGTTGCCTTCGGCAACAATAACACAACAATTTTTTTTTATAAAATAATTTTGCATTACATTTTATATATACTTGATTTTTATTCTTCTTTTTTTTTCAAATTTTTTTCTTTTATTTGTATTTTTTTCTCTTCGTTTTAATTTTTTTTTTAATATTAATTTTATTACTTTAATAATAATTGTTATTAAAATTAGAATAAAAACTATAATATATTATAATAATTTATATGAATTTTTTCTTTTTCTCTTCTAAAGCGAGTTTTTTATTATTTTTTTTCAAAATTAAAATTGTTATTTTATATATTTTTTTTGTTTCTATTATTATATTTTTTTATTTATTCTCCCTTTTTCTTACCTTACTCTCTTACATTAAGGTTGCCTTAGGCAACCATAAAACAACCATATTTTATTTTTATTAAAAAGGTTCGTATTACATTTTATTAATTATATACTATATTCTTTTTTTTTTTTCTATTTGTTTTCTTTTTCTATTTTTCTCCTATTTTCTATTTAATTTTTTCAAAATATGTAATCATTCAATTACAATCATACATAATCTAAAGAAAAAAATCAATAAAAATTATTTATATTTTAGTTATATATCATATATCAAATTCAGAAAAACAACTACTCTATAGAAATTTGTACATTGAAATTTTTATTTTCTCTTTCTTTTTATTCTTTTTCTTTTTTATCTCTTCAACTTTTTTTTTTAAACTTTTTTTTTTATTTCTCTTCACTTTCTTCTTTTTGATTCTATTTGTTCCTATTTTTATAATGTATTTACTTAATTATAAATTTTTTTTTTAATTTTTTTTATTTTCGTCTTATTTCTCTCTTACATTTTCTTTTTTTGTGTATTCTAATTTTTTTTATACTATTCTTTTTTTAATATTGTATTATCCATCTATAAACTTCTGATATTTTAACATTTTTTTTTCCGTATTTATAACATAGTTTTCCAATCTAAACATTTTCTTTTCTATAAATTTTTTTTTCGATTATTTTTATTTTTTACTTGATTTTATCAATTTTTATTTTTCTACAACAACCATAATTTTGTTTTTCTATACTACTTAAATTATTAGATTATTGATTATTAATTTATTTTTATTGTAATATGATTTTTATTTATTCTTTTTTGTACTTGTTCTACTTTCTCATATCAACGTTTGCCTTTGACAACATTTATATAAACCAAGCCCATTAATATTTATCTTGAAATATATTATTATTATTTATTTAAAAAATTTTAATTAGATTTTATTAATTATACTTATTTCTTTTTCTTTTATCTTTCTCATCTTTTTTTTATAATAAAGGAAGCATATTAGCATTTACTAAAATTTTTGTTTTTTTATTTATTTTTGTACTTGTTCTACTCACTCGTATTGAATGTTGCCTGCGGCAACATTTATAAATCTATTATTTTTTATTTTTTGAAAATATTTTTACTATTCATTATTATTATAAATTTTTTATTTTTTTCTTATTATTTAGGTGACGGACAGTCATTTTTCGGTTATAAAATTCTCTTTATAACATTTGAGATCAGATTTTGACATAACGTTTTCATATTAATATTACTTTAATATTTAAAAATAATATTATTATCTATCATTATTTTATATTATTTAAATTATATATATTTTTTTTATTCCTTCTTGTTCTTACTATACTCTCTTATATGTAAAAGGTTGCCTTCGGCAACAATAACACAACAATTTTTTTTTATAAAATAATTTTGCATTACATTTTATATATACTTGATTTTTATTCTTCTTTTTTTTTCAAATTTTTTTCTTTTATTTGTATTTTTTTTTCTTCGTTTTAATTTTTTTTTTTTAATATTAATTTTATTACTTTAATAATAATTGTTATTAAAATTAGAATAAAAACTATAATATATTATAATAATTTATATGAATTTTTTCTTTTTCTCTTCTAAAGCGAGTTTTTTTTTATTTTTTTTCAAAATTAAAATTGTTATTTTATATATTTTTTTTGTTTCTATTATTATATTTTCTTATTTATTCTCTTTTTTTCTTACCTTACTCTCTTACATTAAGGTTGCCTTCGGCAACCATAAAACAACCATATTTTATTTTTATTAAAAAGGTTCGTATTACCTTTTATTAATTATATACTATATTCTTTCTTTTTTTTTTCTATTTGTTTTTCTTTTCTAATTTATTTCCCTATTTTCTATATATATAATTTTTTTAAAATATGTAATCATTCAATTACAATCATACATAATCTAAAGAAAAAATCAATAAAAATTATTTATATTTTAGTTATATATCATATATCAAATTCAAAAAAACAACTACTCTATAGAAATTCGTACATTGAAACTTTTATTTTCTCTTTCTTTTTATTTTTTTTCTTTTTTATCTCTTCAACTTTTTTTTTCGAACTCGTTTTTTTATTTCTCTTCACTTTCTTCTTTTTGATTCTATTTGTTCCTATTTTTACAATGTATTTACTTAATTTTAATTTTTTTTTCAATTTTTTTTATTTTCGTTTTATTTCTCTCTTACATTTTCTTTTTTTGTGTATTCTAATTTTTTTTATACTATTCTTTTTTTAATATTGTATTATCCATCTATACACTCCTGATATTTTAACATTTTTTTTTCCATATTTATAACATAGTTTTCTAATCTAAAAATTTTTTTTTCTATAAATTCTTTTTTCGATTTTTTTTATTCTTTACTTAATTTTATCAAGTTTTATTTTTCTACAACAACAACCATAATTTTGTTTTTCTATACTACTTAAATTATCTTTTCTTTTTTATTATCAACAAATTTATAATTTCTTTTAGTTTTTCTTGATGCTTTTTTTACTTAAATCATAGCATATCTTTTAAATTAACATTTTTAATTTTTTAATTTTTTGCAAACTTTTTTTTCCGCACATTTGATTGTCGGAAATTAAATATAAAAATTTTCAAATTTTTCTTGTATAATTATTAATTAAAAAACATTTGTTTAAAATTAATACAATCAAAAAAAAATTTTTTTTTAATAAATATTTAATTTGGCAACACTTTAAAAAAAAAATTTTTTAATTGCCAAGTTGCAACAATGTAACCGAAAACGTTTGTTTCTTGACAAATATTTGACGTATCTTTCATAAAAAAAAATTAGGTTATTACGTAGCGAACACATTGACATCTTTCAATAATATTGTCAATGTTAAAGATATGTCACACATAATCAATATTAAGTTGCTGCCATTGTGCACTTTTATTATGAAATTTAAGATTGCCAACCCAAACACTACTAAACGTGCTTAATAATGATTTTTTAATTGGCAATACTTTTTAGAGTATACTGTTTAGAGTATACAATACTTTCACATTAATTTTTTTCTATTTTCTATTCATTTTTCCCACAATATGTAATCATTCAATTACAATCATATTACATAATCTAAAAAAAAAATCTATAAATTTTTTTTTTATTTTACTTATATTTCAAATTCAAAAAAACAACCACTCTATAGAAATTTGTATATCAAAATTGACAAAAAAACGTTTCATATTTCATGTTAGTTATAAAATATAAAGCATTAATATTAAGTGACCACTTTGTATTTTTTAATTGATTATTATGTCAACAATAATAATTGACAATTGATATCGTATTTTTTTTTAAATATTTAATTGTTTATTTAAAAATATAAAAATAAGTACGTACGATTGAGAAAAAAATATATAGTCTGTATAGATATTTTTCCAATAAAATTTTCCATTCCCATTTTATTTTAATTCATTTATATCAATCTTCTTTCATCAATGGGTCTCAAACACAACTTAACCTCACTTTTCATATAAACAATTATAAATTTTCCTACAACCACAGTTCTATATCTTATATTATAATATAATCAAAAAGGTTCTTTTAGCCATTCGTGTTATATTACCATATTATAATAATCTAATGAAGAAATCAATAAAAGTTATTTATATTTTAGTTATATATTATATATCAAATTGAAAAAAAACAAACACTCTATATAAAATTCTACATTAAAATTAACAGAAAAACGTTTCATATTTCATGTTATTTATAAATGATCACTTTGTATTTTTTAATTGACAATAATAATTGACAATTGACATCGTATGACACATGTCAAACTTTTTGACACTCTTATTGAATTTTTAATGTTAAAAATCGGTTTAAGGTTAGGTTCGACGATGGTGACAGTCTGACAGATGGGTTTACTTATTATTGTAGAATTTGAAAAGTTACGAAGAAGTTTTATTCATTATCCTGGTAAGAGCAGATGAATGACTTTTAATTGTGATAAATAATGAAGTAACACTGGATTTTCAGGTGTAATAGGGGCCTGTTGATGGGTGTCATATCAACATTAAAGTGCTAATAGATCAACATGTCACATTCTATAAATCTAATGAGAATTTGTAACTCTAAGAAAATTTTCACTTATGTTTTCATCGGTTTTCCAGGTTCAGCTCATGATGCGAGAATAAAAATAATTTTACATTAAAAATTACTTATGGCACTTATCTTATGTTTTAGGTGTTTGCCAATTTAATCTTTGTAAGGAATATTGAACGATTTGGAAAACATAGATATTTTCCCAACGATGATTACTATGTGATAGGAGAGAGTGCTTTTCCATTATCAAGTTGGCTAATGAAACCATACAGAGATGCAAGGACATGCATTCAAAGACACCACAATTATATATTAAGTGCAGACAGAGTTTGTATTGAACATTGAACTTTTGGCATTTTATTGGGAAGATGGAAACGACTTCAGTTTATAAACACTCCTACTCCATATCAAAAGCTATTGAAGTCGTCACTGCTGCATGTGTGTTCCACAATTTTTGTTATTTAAATAATGATTTATGGAAAGGTGCATTTTTTGATTATAACCAATTAGAGAAAGAACAGTATAATCCTAGATTAGAGATAAATTTAGGGGTAATTAAAAGGGATCGTATTGCCGCAGATTTAATGTAAAAAAATAAAATAAAAATTGACATATACATATATATCTTTTTTTTTATAAAACGCGAACGTAACTATCTACATAACAAAAATAAAAGAGATTTTCTGGATAAAATAGTAGGCAAACAATCACTATGTTATCTATAATTAGTCGTCAGATTCCTCTCTCTTTTCCAATATAAAAAAGCATTTTAATTAATTTGGGGCTCAATGTTAGAAGACCTATTACCCAAAGCTTTTCTTTCAGCTATAATAACCTTCTCGACTTTTTAATCTTTATTTCTAACTTTTAAGGTTATGTTTTCTTATATTTCTTCTTCTTTTCCAATATAAAAAAGCATTTCAATTAATTTGGGACTCAATTTTGGAAGACCTATTAACCCAAAGCTTTTCTTTTCGCCCCAAAATACTCTTTAAACGTCGTTTCATTCAAATATTCTGTAATTTCTATTATATTCGCTTCATCCCTTCGACATTTCCGGGGGCATGCTCTATCAATATAAGATTTTAGTATTTAATAAAAAAAATTCAACAAACATACCTACAACTCTTCTTTCTATTGTTTCCTCTCTCTTTTCCAATATAAAAAAGCATTTTAATTAATTTGGGGCTCAATGTTAGAAGATCTATTACCCAAAGAGCTTTTCTTTTCAGCAATAATAACTTTCTCGACTTTTTAATCTTTATTTGGGGCTCAATGTTAGAAGACCTATTACCCAAAGCTTTTCTTTCAGCTATAATTACCTTCTCGACTTTTTAATCTTTATTTCTAACTTTTAAGGTTATGTTTTCTTATATTTCTTCTTCTTTTCCAATATAAAAAAGCATTTCAATTAATTTGGGACTCAATTTTGGAAGACCTATTAACCCAAAGCTTTTCTTTTCGCCCCAAAATACTCTTTAAACGTCGTTTCATTCAAATATTCTGTAATTTCTATTATGTTCGCTTCATCCCTTCGACATTTCCGGGGGCATGCTCTATTAATATAAGATTTTAGTATTTAATAAAAAAAACTCAACAAACATACCTACAACTCTTCTTTCTATTGTTTCCTCTCTCTTTTCCAATATAAAAAAGCATTTTAATTAATTTGGGGCTCAATGTTAGAAGATCTATTACCCAAAGAGCTTTTCTTTTCAGCCATAATAACTTTCTCGACTTTTTAATCTTTATTTGGGGCTCAATGTTAGAAGACCTATTACCCAAAGCTTTTCTTTCAGCTATAATAACCTTCTCGACTTTTTAATCTTTATTTCTAACTTTTAAGGTTATGTTTTCTTATATTTCTTCTTCTTTTCCAATATAAAAAAGCATTTTAATTAATTTGGGACTCAATTTTGGAAGACCTATTAACCCAAAGCTTTTCTTTTCGCCCCAAAATACTCTTTAAACGTCGTTTCATTCAAATATTCTGTAATTTCTATTATGTTCGCTTCATCCCTTCGACATTTCCGGGGGCATGCTCTATTAATATAAGATTTTAGTATTTAATAAAAAAAACTCAACAAACATACCTACAACTCTTCTTTCTATTGTTTCCTCTCTCTTTTCCAATATAAAAAAGCATTTTAATTAATTTGGGGCTCAATGTTAGAAGATCTATTACCCAAAGAGCTTTTCTTTTCAGCCATAATAACTTTCTCGACTTTTTAATCTTTATTTGGGGCTCAATGTTAGAAGACCTATTACCCAAAGCATTTCTTTCAGCTATAATAACCTTCTCGACTTTTTAATCTTTATTTCTAACTTTTAAGGTTATGTTTTCTTATATTTCTTCTTCTTTTCCAATATAAAAAAGCATTTCAATTAATTTGGGACTCAATTTTGGAAGACCTATTAACCCAAAGCTTTTCTTTTCGCCCCAAAATACTCTTTAAACGTCGTTTCATTTAAATATTCTGTAATTTCTATTATATTCGCTTCATCCCTTCGACATTTCCGGGGGCATGCTCTATCAATATAAGATTTTAGTATTTAATAAAAAAAACTCAACAAACATACCTACAACTCTTCTTTCTATTGTTTCCTCTCTCTTTTCCAATATAAAAAAGCATTTTAATTAATTTGGGGCTCAATGTTAGAAGATCTATTACCCAAAGAGCTTTTCTTTTCAGCAATAATAACTTTCTCGACTTTTTAATCTTTATTTGGGGCTCAATGTTAGAAAACCTATTACCCAAATCTTTTCTTTCAGCTATAATAACCTTCTCGACTTTTTAATCTTTATTTCTAACTTTTAAGGTTATGTTTTCTTATATTTCTTCTTCTTTTCCAATATAAAAAAGCATTTCAATTAATTTGGGACTCAATTTTGGAAGACCTATTAACCCAAAGCTTTTCTTTTCGCCCCAAAATACTCTTTAAACGTCGTTTCATTCAAATATTCTGTAATTTCTATTATGTTCGCTTCATCCCTTCGACATTTCCGGGGGCATGCTCTATTAATATAAGATTTTAGTATTTAATAAAAAAAACTCAACAAACATACCTACAACTCTTCTTTCTATTGTTTCCTCTCTCTTTTCCAATATAAAAAAGCATTTTAATTAATTTGGGGCTCAATGTTAGAAGATCTATTACCCAAAGAGCTTTTCTTTTCAGCCATAATAACTTTCTCGACTTTTTAATCTTTATTTGGGGCTCAATGTTAGAAGACCTATTACCCAAAGCTTTTCTTTCAGCTATAATAATCTTCTCGACTTTTTAATCTTTATTTCTAACTTTTAAGGTTATGTTTTCTTATATTTCTTCTTCTTTTCCAATATAAAAAAGCATTTCAATTAATTTTGGACTCAATTTTGAAAGACCTATTAACCCAAAGCTTTTCTTTTCGCCCCAAAATACTCTTTAAACGTCGTTTCATTCAAATATTCTGTAATTTCTATTATGTTCGCTTCATCCCTTCGACATTTCCGGGGGCATGCTCTATTAATATAAGATTTTAGTATTTAATAAAAAAAACTCAACAAACATACCTACAACTCTTCTTTCTATTGTTTCCTCTCTCTTTTCCAATATAAAAAAGCATTTTAATTAATTTGGGGCTCAATGTTAGAAGATCTATTACCCAAAGAGCTTTTCTTTTCAGCAATAATAACTTTCTCGACTTTTTAATCTTTATTTGGGGCTCAATGTTAGAAGACCTATTACCCAAAGCTTTTCTTTCAGCTATAATAACCTTCTCGACTTTTAATTCTTTATTTCTAACTTTTAAGGTTATGTTTTCTTATATTTCTTCTTCTTTTCCAATATAAAAAAGCATTTCAATTAATTTGGGACTCAATTTTGGAAGACCTATTAACCCAAAGCTTTTCTTTTCGCCCCAAAATACTCTTTAAACGTCGTTTCATTCAAATATTCTGTAATTTCTATTATGTTCGCTTCATCCCTTCGACATTTCCGGGGGCATGCTCTATTAATATAAGATTTTAGTATTTAATAAAAAAAACTCAACAAACATACCTACAACTCTTCTTTCTATTGTTTCCTCTCTCTTTTCCAATATAAAAAAGCATTTTAATTAATTTGGGGCTCAATGTTAGAAGATCTATTACCCAAAGAGCTTTTCTTTTCAGCCATAATAACTTTCTCGACTTTTTAATCTTTATTTGGGGCTCAATGTTAGAAGACCTATTACCCAAAGCTTTTCTTTCAGCTATAATAACCTTCTCGACTTTTTAATCTTTATTTCTAACTTTTAAGGTTATGTTTTCTTATATTTCTTCTTCTTTTCCAATATAAAAAAGCATTTCAATTAATTTGGGACTCAATTTTGGAAGACCTATTAACCCAAAGCTTTTCTTTTCGCCCCAAAATACTCTTTAAACGTCGTTTCATTCAAATATTCTGTAATTTCTATTATATTCGCTTCATCCTTTCGACATTTCCGGGGGCATGCTCTATCAATATAAGATTTTAGTATTTAATAAAAAAAACTCAACAAACATACCTACAACTCTTCTTTCTATTGTTTCCTCTCTCTTTTCCAATATAAAAAAGCATTTTAATTAATTTGGGGCTCAATGTTAGAAGATCTATTACCCAAAGAGCTTTTCTTTTCAGCCATAATAACTTTCTCGACTTTTTAATCTTTATTTGGGGCTCAATGTTAGAAGACCTATTACCCAAAGCTTTTCTTTCAGCTATAATAACCTTCTCGACTTTTTAATCTTTACATCTAACTTTTAAGGTTATGTTTTCTTATATTTCTTCTATCTTTTCCAATATAAAAAAGCATTTCAATTAATTTGGGGCTCAATTTTAGAAGAACTATTAACACAAAATCTTTTCTTTCAACCATAACAAATTTATAATAAAGTAAAACTGTCAATTTGACATTTTTTTTTGTGAGCTTTTGATATTTTGACCGAAACCAAAAAAAAAACCCCTTCCGACTTTTCGATCTTTGCTTCTAACTTTTTGGTGAATGCCACTTGTTTATTTAACTTATATTTTCATTGTTTTAAGCTGTATTTACGTAGATTCTCCATCAAACTCTGACTCTGTTGACACTTTGGGAGCCACTTATTCTCCCTTTACAAAATACCTTAAAATCTTTGAAAAAAATTATTCAAACCTTTATCGGTCGCTTCAAAATAGTTTTTAAACAATGTTTTCACTTAAATATTCATTGAAATTCGGTCTATTCTCACTTCCACTCTTTTGACAATTTAGGGCTGAGCTACAAATTTTGTAAAAATCTTCTTTCTTGATGAAATTACATTAAATTTCTTGATGGGATATGTTTATAAATAAAACCCACATGTTTATTTAATAGATTTAAGCTGTATTTTGGTAGAATTTCGTCAAAATTACACTGACAGGTTAGACACTGAGAAACATAACCTAATGTAAAACTGTCACCGTTGAATGGCATATGACATTGTTTTGACGAAACGTCATTAAAATGACAATCAATAATCGAGGATGATGCACATTATATCTATGTACGTTTGTCCGTCATTCTCATCAAATTTTGATCATTCTATCTCTTTCTTAAAGTTTATTTGTGGTACAACATACAGCCAAGGGGGCTTACAAATGAAAAAAAAAACTTTACCACGCAAAACGAAACACAAATAATTGTCATAATAGCGAAAATTTCATTAATTTAAACAATACCTTCTCGAAGAAAATTTAATAATTTTACAATTTGTTCGACAAAAACGCGGCTAACAGCGATTATTATAGTTAAACGAGAGTATGGTTTCGCACCCTCTGGGTGCTTACCCTACTCTCTTGAGTAGAGGGTTGCCTACGGCAACGTGTATAAACCTAGAGGGGTTGCCTTCGGCAACCGGTAGTATAATCGCACTTTTTTTTTTTTTTTTTTTTTTATTAGATTATTGAAAATTTATTTTTTTATTGTAATATATTTTTATTTATTCTTTTTTGTACTTTTTCTACTTTCTCATATCAACGTTTGCCTTTGACAACATTTATATAAACCAAGCCCATTAATATTTATCTTGAAATATATTATTATTATTTATTTAAAAAAATTTAATTTGATTTAATTAATTATACTTTTTTCTTTTTCTTTTATCTTTCACATTTTTTTTTTATAATAAAGCAAGCATATTTCCATCTACTAAAATTTTTTTTTTAATTTTTTTCTGTACTTGTTCTACTCACTCGTATTGAATGTTGCCTGCGGCAACATATATAAATCTATTATTTATTTTTTAAAATAATACTTTTACTATTCATTATTATTATAATTTTTTTATTTTTTTCTCATTATTAAGGTGGCGGACAGTCATTTTTTGTTATAAAAATTCTCGTTATAACATTTGAGATCAGATTTTGACATAACGTTTTCATTTTAATATTACTTTAATATTTAAAAATAGTATTACTATCTATCATTATTTTATATTATTTATATTATATATATATTTTTTATTCCTTCTTGTTCTTACTATACTCTCTTATATGTAAAAGGTTGCCTTCGGCAACAATAACACAACAATTTTTTTTTATAAAATAATTTTGCATTACATTTTATTTAATATACTTGATTTTTATTCTTCTTTTTTTTTCAAATTTGTTTCTTTCTTTTATTTGTATTTTTTTTTCTTCGTTTTAATTTTTTTTTTTTCATATTAATTTTATTACTTTAATAATAATTGTTATTAAAATTAGAATAAAAACTATAGTATATTATAATAATTTATATGAATTTTTTCTTATTCTCTTCTAAAGCGAGTTTTTTATTATTTTTTTTCAAAATTAAAATTGTTATTTTATATATTTTTTTTGTTTCTATTATTATATTTTTTATTTATTCTCCCTTTTTCTTACCTTACTCTCTTACATTAAGGTTGCCTTCGGCAACCATAAAACAACTATATTTTATTTTTATTTAAAAGGTTCGTATTACCTTTTATTAATTATATACTATATTCTTTCTTTTTTTTTTCTATTTGTTTTCCTTTTCTAATTTATTTCCCTATTTTCTATTTAATTTTTTTAAAATACGTAATCATTCAATTACAATCATACATAATCTAATGAAAAAATCAATAAAAATTATTTATATTTTAGTTATATATCATATATCAAATTCAAAAAAACAACTACTCTATAGAAATTCGTACATTGAAACTTTTATTTTCTCTTTCTTTATATTTTTTTTTCTTTTTTATCTCTTCAACTTTTTTTTTCGAACTCGTTTTTTTATTTCTCTTTACTTTCTTCTTTTTGATTCTATTTGTTCCTATTTTTACAATGTATTTACTTAATTTTAATTTTTTTTTTAATTTTTTTTATTTTCGTCTTATTTCCCTCTTACATTTTCTTTTTTTGTGTATTCTAATTTTTTTTATACTATTCTTTTTTTAATATTGTATCATCCATCTATAAACTTTTGATACTTTAACATTTTTTTTCCGTATTTATAACATAGTTTTCCAATCTAAACATTTTCTTTTCTATAAATTTTTTTTTCAATTTTTTTTTATTTTTTACTTAATTTTATCAATTTTTATTTTTCTACAACAACCATAATTTTGTTTTTCTATACTACCTAAATTATTAGATTATTGATTATTAATTGTTTTTATTGTAATATGGTTTTATTTATTCTTTTTTGTACTTTTTCTACTTTCTCATATCATGGTTTGCCTTTGACAACATTTATATAAACCTAGCCTATTATTATTTATCTTGAAATTTATTATTATTTATTTAGAAAAATTTAATTTGATTTTATTAATTATACTTTTTTCTTTTTCCTTTATCTTTCACATTTTTTTTTTATAATAAAGCAAGCATATTACCATCTACTAAAATTTTTTTTTTATTTTTTTTTGTACTTATTCTACTCACTCGTATTGAATGTTGCCTGCGGCAACATATATAAATCTATTATTATTTATTTTTGAAAATACTTTTACTATTCATTATTATTATAATTTTTTTATTTTTTTCTCATTATTTAGGTGGCGGACAGTCATTTTTTGTTATAAAAATTCTTGTTATAACATTTGAGATTATATTTTGACATAACGTTTTCATTTTAATATTTAAAAATAGTATTACTATCTACCATTATTTTATATTATTTAAATTATATATATATTTTTTTTATTCCTTCTTGTTCTTACTATACTCTCTTATATGTAAAAGGTTGCCTTCGGCAACAATAACACAACAAATTTTTTTTATAAAATAATTTTGCATTACATTTTATTTAATATACTTGATTTTTATTCTTCTTTTTTTTTCAAATTTTTTTCTTTCTTTTATTTGTATTTTTTGTTCTTCGTTTTAATTTTTTTTATTTTTATATTAATTTTATTACTTTAATAATAATTGTTATTAAAATTAGAAGAATAAAAACTATAATATATTATAATAATTTATATGAATTTTTTCTTATTCTCTTCTAAAGCGAGTTTTTTATTATTTTTTTTCAAAATTAAAATTGTTATTTTATATATTTTTTTTGTTTCTATTATTATATTTTCTTATTTATTCTCTTATTTTCTTACCTTACTCTCTTACATTAAGGTTGCCTTCGGCAACCATAAAACAACCATATTTTATTTTTATTAAAAAGGTTCGTATTACCTTTTATTAATTATATACTATATTCTTTCTTTTTTTTTTCTATTTGTTTTCCTTTTCTAATTTATTTCCCTATTTTCTATATATATAATTTTTTTAAAATATGTAATCATTCAATTACAATCATACATAATCTAAAGAAAAAATCAATAAAAATTATTCATATTTTAGTTATATATCATATATCAAATTCAAAAAAACAACTACTCTATAGAAATTCGTACATTGAAACTTTTATTTTTTTTCTTTTTTATCTCTTCAACTTTTTTTTTCGAACTCGTTTTTTTATTTCTCTTCACTTTCTTCTTTTTGATTCTATTTGTTCCTATTTTTACAATGTATTTACTTAATTTTAATTTTTTTTTCAATTTTTTTTATTTTCGTTTTATTTCTCTCTTACATTTTCTTTTTTTTGTGTATTCTAATTTTTTTTATACTATTCTTTTTTTAATATTGTATTATCCATCTATACACTCCTGATATTTTAACATTTTTTTTTCCATATTTATAACATAGTTTTCTAATCTAAAAATTTTTTTTTCTATAAATTCTTTTTTCGATTTTTTTTATTCTTTACTTAATTTTATCAAGTTTTATTTTTCTACAACAACAACCATAATTTTGTTTTTCTATACTACTTAAATTATCTTTTCTTTTTTATTATCAACAAATTTATAATTTCTTTTAGTTTTTCTTGATGCTTTTTTTACTTAAATCATAGCATATCTTTTAAATTAACATTTTTAATTTTTTAATTTTTTGCAAACTTTTTTTTCCGCACATTTGATTGTCGGAAATTAAATATCAAAATTTTCAAATTTTTCTTGTATAATTATTAATTAGAAACATTTGTTTAAAATTAATACAATCAAAAAAAAATTTTTTTTTAATAAATATTTAATTTGGCAACACTTTAAAAAAAAAATTTTTTAATTGCCAAGTTGCAACAATGTAACCGAAAACGTTTGTTTCTTGACAAATATTTGACGTATCTTTCATAAAAAAAAATTAGGTTATTACGTAGCGAACACATTGACATCTTTCAATAATATTGTCAATGTTAAAGATATGTCACACATAATCAATATTAAGTTGCTGCCATTGTGCACTTTTATTATGAAATTTAAGATTGCCAACCCAAACACTACTAAACGTGCTTAATAATGATTTTTTAATTGGCAATACTTTTTAGAGTATACTGTTTAGAGTATACAATACTTTCACATTAATTTTTTTCTATTTTCTATTCATTTTTCCCACAATATGTAATCATTCAATTACAATCATACATAATCTAAAAAAAAAATCTATAAATTTTTTTTTTATTTTACTTATATTTCAAATTCAAAAAAACAACCACTCTATAGAAATTTGTATATCAAAATTGACAAAAAAACGTTTCATATTTTATGTTAGTTATAAAATATAAAGCATTAATATTAAGTGACCACTTTGTATTTTTTAATTGATTATTATGTCAACAATAATAATTGACAATTGATATCGTATTTTTTTTTAAATATTTAATTGTTTATTTAAAAATATAAAAATAAGTACGTACGATTGAGAAAAAAATATATAGTCTGTATAGATATTTTTCCAATAAAATTTTCCATTCCCATTTTATTTTAATTCATTTATATCAATCTTCTTTCATCAATGGGTCTCGAACACAACTTAACCTCACTTTTCATATAAACAATTATAAATTTTCCTACAACCACAGTTCTATATCTTATATTATAATATAATAAAAAAGGGTTTTTTAGGCATTCGTGTTATATTACCATATTATAATAATCTAATGAAAAAATCAATAAAAGTTATTTATATTTTAGTTATATATTATATATCAAATTGAAAAAAAACAAACACTCTATATAAAATTCTACATTAAAATTAACAGAAAAACGTTTCATATTTCATGTTATTTATAAAATATAAATCATTAATATTAAATGATCACTTTGTATTTTTTAATTGACAATAATAATTGACAATTGACATCGTATGACACATGTCAAACTTTTTGACATTCTTATTGATTTTTTAATGTTAAAAATCGGTTTAAGGTTAGGTTCGACGATGGTGACAGTCTGACAGATGGGTTTACTTATTATTGTAGAATTTGAAAAGTTACGAAGAAGTTTTATTCATTATCCTGGTAAGAGCAGATGTATGACTTTTGATTGTGATAAATAATGAAGTAACACTGGATTTTCAGGTGTAATAGGGGCCTGTTGATGGGTGTCATATCAACATTAAAGTGCTAAAAGATCAACATGTCACATTCTATAAATCTAATAGGAATTTATAACTCTAAGAAAATTTTCACTTATGTTTTCATCGGTTTTCCAGGTTCAGCTCATGATGCGAGAGTAAAAATAATTTTACATTAAAAATTACTTATGGCACTTATCTTATGTTTTAGGTGTTTGCCAATTTAATCTTTGTAAGGAATATTGAACGATTTGGAAAACATAGATATTTTCCCAACGATGATTACTATGTGATAGGAGAGAGTGCTTTTCCATTATCAAGTTGGCTAATGAAACCATACAGAGATGCAAGGACATGCATTCAAAGACACCACAATTATATATTAAGTGCAGACAGAGTTTATATTGAACATTGAACTTTTGGCATTTTATTGGGAAGATGGTGACGACTTCAGTTCATAAACACCTACTCCATATCAAAAGCTATTGAAGTCGTCACTGCTGCATGTGTGTTACACAATTTTTGTTATTTAAATAATGATTTATAGAAAAGTGCATTTTTTGATTATAACCAATTAGAGGAAGAACAGTATAATCCTAGATTAGAGATGAATTTAGGGGTAATTAAAAGGGATCGTATTGCCGCAGATTTAATGTAAAAAAAATAAAATAAAAATTGACATAAATATATCTTTTTATTTATAAAACGCTAACGTAACTATCTACATAACAAAAATAAAAGAGATTTTCTGGATAAAACAATAGGCAAACAATCTTACGTTTATCGGCTCTTTGTAACAATTGAAAAAGACTTTCTCTCTGTTCATTTTGAACAGCTATAGCATTTTCTAAAATCTTCATATATTTTGCTTTCTCTTCTCTTACTTCCTGGTATTGTTGTTGTTGTGTTATTACTTCTAGCACTTTAGTGACATTGCTTGTTGGTCGAACTGAAGTTTTAGAAGAACGGAATCTAAAATATCAAATAATTATGACAATATTACAACAAACCTATTTTTTATTTCTCTATGTATAGAAGTTGATAAATTACAACTTGCTCCTGACTCATTCTCAGTATCAACGCTTCTGATATCTATTTGCCCTTGTCTAGAAGTTGATGAACAGCTTGCTGAATGCTTTTGTCTTCATTTTAATATAGCAACATACAACTCATATTAAAATACTCAATAAAATATTGATAATAAAGACAATATCATGTTGTAAAATTTTTCAATTTAAGAGGGTGTCTCTCTTTATCGCGGCCTTGTGCTTTCATATCTTACACTAATCACATTCAAGCCATCCATTTAAACTGAAAAAAATTAAGCGTTTAGTTTTACAAATCAATTATATTTAAAGTAGTAAATAATATAATAATGTAAATACCTTTTCTAAAAAAGCTTCTAGCTTTCTATTAAAATTGAAAGGCTTTTGTCTTTCTAAATTCGATCTTCTAAATATGGAGAATTTGACCTTGTCCTTACTCCCCAAAATAGTATTTATTTCCTCAAAATAGGGGAAAAATCTTCTTCCTGTGCCAGTTATTTTCATATTTTTCATATAATTCATGTAACTTTGTTGCAAATTAGCGAATTTTTGAAGGATTCTTAATCAAAGAAATAGTAGAGTAGCTTGTTTTGTATTGAAATTCAATCATGCTTTGTTTCGAAACATTCTTCAACACGACTCTCACAGTCTAAAGTTTGATCCTTCAATAAGGCCCCATTAACTAATCAAACCAACGTAGTTATCAACGTTTCTGTATATTTAACCTCACTTTTCTAAAAATAAAAAGGATCTTCGCTATCAACAGCTTTTTTTATCATAAACAACACACAAAACACTGCTTTATTTTCCACCACAATAATAGGTCAAACTCCTTTCCAGTTTCCAATAAATATATAAAAATCAATCGTCGCTTGACACATGAAAGTATAAAACTTTATACAATCTCTTCTATTACATATCGATTTTAATAAAACCACTTTAGACCTTTTAATAAGTAGGGCCCCATTACTTAAAAGTCCAATTTATTATATTCCAGCTGTATTTTGATGATTCGCCCCCCAAAAAAAAATACGTCAACAATTTTTGCACACGGCACTTTTCCATCAAGAACACTAAACAAATCACTACTCCATCATATCCCATCAACATTTTAGCCACATTAAAAGCTTTCGTTTCATTATTTTTCACAATTTTAACGATAAATATTTAAAATGACATAACCAAACAATTTAGAACTGTCACATTTTAGACATAAGACTGACGCTATGTCAGTTAAAAAGCCCAGCTTTCAAAGTTTTCTATCTAGAGTGGTTTTTTGGCGAAATGTCCTATCCGTTTACTCTTTTTATCGGTAATTTTTTTGAAAAATTTTTTTTACTTTGAATCCCTCTTACTCCTTTCGGCTAACACAAAAAAATCCAATTCTTTGCTCAAAACATTACACCGTCACTCTCTTGACAAAGTTTTTTCTCAAATTTCTTACAACATTTAACAATTTCTCCAAATTAATAATACTTTTTCAAGTGTCACATTTGCAAGAAAGAGATGCGGTTATCACGTTTTACTTATAGTTAACGAGAGTATGGTTTCGCACCCTCCGGGTGCTTACCCTACTCTCTTGAGTAGAGGGTTGCCTACGGCAACGTGTATAAACCTAGAGGGGTTGCCTTCGGCAACCGGTAGTATAATCGCACTTTTTTTTTTTTTTTTTTTTATTAGATTATTGAAAATTTATTTTTTTATTGTAATATATATTTATTTATTCTTTTTTGTACTTTTTCTACTTTCTCATATCAACGTTTGCCTTTGACAACATTTATATAAACCAAGCCCATTAATATTTATCTTGAAATATATTATTATTATTTATTTAAAAAAATTTAATTTGATTTTATTAATTATACTTTTTTCTTTTTCTTTTATCTTTCACATTTTTTTTTTATAATAAAGCAAGCATATTACCATCTACTAAAATTTTTTTTTTAATTTTTTTTTGTACTTGTTCTACTCACTTGTATTGAATGTTGCCTGCGGCAACATATATAAATCTATTATTTATTTTTTAAAATAATACTTTTACTATTCATTATTATTATAATTTTTTTATTTTTTTCTCATTATTAAGGTGGCGGACAGTCATTTTTTGTTATAAAAATTCTCGTTATAACATTTGAGATCAGATTTTGACATAGCGTTTTCATTTTAATATTACTTTAATATTTAAAAATAGTATTACTATCTATCATTATTTTATATTATTTATATTATATATATTTTTTTTATTCCTTCTTGTTCTTACTATACTCTCTTATATGTAAAAGGTTGCCTTCGGCAACAATAACACAACAATTTTTTTTTATACCTAAAATAATTTTGCATTACATTTTATTTAATATACTTGATTTTTATTCATCTTTTTTTTTCAAATTTTTTTCTTTCTTTTATTTGTAATTTTTTTTCTTCGTTTTAATTTTTTTTTTTAATATTAATTTTATTACTTTAATATAAATTGTTATTTAAATTAGAATAAAAACTATAGTATATTATAATAATTTATATGAATTTTTTCTTATTCTCTTCTAAAGCGAGTTTTTTATTATTTTTTTTTCAAAATTAAAATTGTTATTTTATATATTTTTTTTGTTTCTATTATTATATTTTTTTATTTATTCTCCCTTTTTCTTACCTTACTCTCTTACATTAAGGTTGCCTTCGGCAACCATAAAACAACCATATTTAATTTTTATTTAAAAGGTTCGTATTACCTTTTATTAATTATATACTATATTCTTTCTTTTTTTTTTCTATTTGTTTTCCTTTTCTAATTTATTTCCCTATTTTCTATTTAATTTTTTTAAAATATGTAATCATTCAATTACAATCATACATAATCTAATGAAAAAATCAATAAAAATTATTTATATTTTAGTTATATATCATATATCAAATTCAAAAAAACAACTATTCTATAGAAATTCGTACATTGAAACTTTTATTTTCTCTTTCTTTTTATTTTTTTTCTTTTTTATCTCTTCAACTTTTTTTTTCGAACTCGTTTTTTTATTTCTCTTCACTTTCTTCTTTTTGATTCTATTTGTTCCTATTTTTACAATGTATTTACTTAATTTTAATTTTTTTTTCAATTTTTTTTATTTTCATCTTATTTTTCTCTTACATTTTCTTTTTTTGTGTATTCTAATTTTTTTTATACTTTTCTTTTTTTAATATTGTATTATCCATCTATAAACTTCTGATATTTTAACATTTTTTTTTTCCGTATTTATAACATAGTTTTCCAATCTAAACATTTTCTTTTCTATAAATTTTTTTTTCAATTTTTTTTATTTTTTACTTAATTTTATCAATTTTTGTTTTTCTACAACAACCATAATTTTGTTTTTCTATACTACTTAAATTATTAGATTATTGACTAATAATTGTTTTTATTGTAATATGGTTTTATTTATTCTTTTTTGTACTTTTTCTACTTTCTCATATCATGGTTTGCCTTTGACAACATTTATATAAACCTAGCCTATTATTATTTATCTTGAAATTTATTATTATTTATTTAAAAAAATTTAATTTGATTTTATTAATTATACTTTTTTCTTTTTCTTTTATCTTTCACATTTTTTTTTTATAATAAAGCAAGCATATTACCATCTACTAAAATTTTTTTTTTATTTTTTTTTGTACTTATTCTACTCACTTGTATTGAATGTTGCCTGCGGCAACATATATAAATCTATTATTATTTATTTTTGAAAATACTTTTACTATTCATTATTATAATTTTTTTATTTTTTTCTCATTATTTAGGTGGCGGACAGTCATTTTTTGTTATAAAAATTCTCGTTATAACATTTGAGATCATATTTTGACATAACGTTTTCATTTTAATATTACTTTAATATTTAAAAATAGTATTACTATCTATCATTATTTTATATTATTTATATTATATATATATTTTTTATTCCTTCTTGTTCTTACTATACTCTCTTATATGTAAAAGGTTGCCTTCGGCAACAATAACACAACAATTTTTTTTTATACCTAAAATAATTTTGCATTACATTTTATTTAATATACTTGATTTTTATTTTTCTTTTTTTTTCAAATTTTTTTCTTTCTTTTATTTGTATTTTTTTTCTTCGTTTTAATTGTTTTTATTTTCATATTAATTTTATTACTTTAATAATAATTGTTATTAAAATTAGAATAAAAACTATAATATATTATAATAATTTATATAAATTTTTGCTTATTCTCTTCTAAAGCGAGTTGTTTATAATTTTTTTCAAAATTAAAATTGTTATTTTATTTATTTTTTTTGTTTCTATTATTATATTTTTTTATTTGTTTTCCCTTTTTCTTACCTTACTCTCTTACATTAAGGTTGCCTTCGGCAACCATAAAACAACCATATTTTATTTTTATCAAAAAGGTTTGTATTACATTTTATTAATTATATACTATATTCTTTCTTTTTTTTTCTATTTGTTTTCCTTTTCTATTTTTTTTTCTTATTTTTTATTCAATTTTTTTAAAATATGGAATCATTCAATTACAATCATACATAATCTAAAGAAAAAATCAATAAATATTATTTATATTTTAGTTAAATATCATATATCAAATTCAAAAAAACAACTACTTTATAGAAATTCGTACATTGAAACTTTTATTTTCTCTTTCTTTTTATTCTTTTTCTTTTTTATCTCTTCAACTTTTTTTTTCGAATTCGTTTTTTCATTTCTCTTCACTTTCTTCTTTTTGATTCTATTTGTTCCTATTTTTATAATGTATTTACTTAATTTTAATTTTTTTTTCATTTTTTTTTATTTTCGTCTTATTTCTCTGTTACATTTTCTTTTTTTGTGTATTCTAATTTTTTTTATACTATTCTTTTTTTAATATTGTATTATCCATCTATACACTCCTGATATTTTAACATTTTTTTTTCCGTATTTATAACATAGTTTTCCAATCTAATCATTTTTTTTTCTATAAATTTTTTTTTCGATTTTTTTTATTCTTTACTTAATTTTATCAAGTTTTATTTTTCTACAGCAACCATAATTTTGTTTTTCTATACTACTTAAATTATCTTTTCTTTTTTATTATCAACAAATTTATAATTTCTTTTAGTTTTTCTTGATGCTTTTTTTACTTAAATCATAGCATATCTTTTAAATTAACATTTTTTTAATTTTTAATTTTTTGCAAATTTTTTTTTCCGCACCTTTGATTGTCGGAAATTAAATATCAAAATTTTCAAATTTTTCTTGTATAATTATTAATTAGAAACATTTGTTTAGAATTAGAAACATTTGTTTAGAATTAGAAACATTTGTTTAAAATTAATACAATCAAAAAAAAAGTTTTTTTTAATAAATATTTATATTGGCAACACTTTTAAAAAAAAATTTTTTAATTGCTAAGTTGCAACAATGTAACTGAAAACGTTTGTTTCTTGACAAATATCTTTCATAAAAAAAAATTAGGTTATATCGTAGCGAACACATTGACATCTTTCAATAATATTGTCAATGTTAAAGATATGTCACACATAATCAATATTAAGTTGCTGCCATTGTGCACTTTTATTATGAAATTTAAGATTGCCAACCCAAACACTACTAAACGTGCTTAATAATGATTTTTTAATTGGCAATACTTTTTAGAGTATACTGTTTAGAGTATACAATACTTTCACATTCACTTTTTTCTATTTTCTATTTAATTTTCCCAAAATATGTAATCATTCAATTACAATCATACATAATCTAAAAAAAAAATCAATAAAAGTTATTTATATTTTAGTTATATATTATATATCAAATTGAAAAAAAACAAACACTCTATTTAAAATTCTACATTAAAATTGACAAAAAAACGTTTCATATTTCATGTTATTTATAAAATATAAAGCATTAATATTAAGTAATCGCTTTGTATTTTTTAATTGATTATTATGTCAACAATAATATTTGACAATTGATATCGTATTTTTTTTTTAAATATTTAATTGTTTATTTAAAAATATAAAAATAAGTACGTACGATTGAGAAAAAAATATATATTCTGTATTAGATACTTTTCGAATATAATTCTCGAATTAATTATTAAAAGATGTACATTATTCTCATTCAAGCCACTTTCCAAAAACAAAATGTCAAACGGTATCAAAATGCTTAGTACGAATGATAGCAAGCATTTATTTAAAATCTAATCATTTCTAATAATAATTTGTATATCTCTTTATGTCTTTTAAAAAAAGGTTTCTCATCGTCTTCTTTACTTCATCGTATTTCAAACATTTAAGATTTAACGCCCAATCAATAAATTCAAATCTCCAAACAAATCGATTCAATTTATCCATACGACAGTTTCTATTTTCAAAAGAAATCTATAGTTTAGATAAGCAGTTAGATACTGTAAATATTATTAAAATTAAAAACTTTTATCTTCATTTTAATACATAATCTGAGACTCTATATTATTAGCCTCTTTTTTCAATAATTAGGTCAAAAAGTCATTGACCTTAATACTTCAAATCTATATTACATTATAATTTCTTCTGGAAAAACCTGTAATTATGTCTTCTTCACTTCATTTTCTTTAGAATAAGGAAAATCTTGAATTTTTAGTTAATAAATGAGAGCATCTGCTTGCTTATACTCAAAAAAATAAATTAAATAGCATCCATAATCTTTAAACTTTTTTCTTTCATGTATCCGTTATTCTATTTTACAAAGCCTAAAACAAAATATTTATTATATTATATCTCATTGTTATTTTGATAAAAAATATCTTCCTGCATACGTTGTACGTGTCCGTACCATATTAGCTGTCTTGATGTGATTTCCTGGGGTATATCCGAGTCCATCTCCATTTCTTCTTTTAGAGTGTCATTACGAATTCGCTTCTTTCGGGACACCATAAGTGCTCTTCTGATTGCATCGATTTCAACGACCAATATTTTCCTTTCAAATGTACACTGATCACATTCAAGCCATTGACTTAAAAAGATTAAGCGTTTAGTTTTACAAATCATTTATATTTAAAGTAAAAATAATATAGATTATAATAATAATCTATATACCTACATATCTCTTCCAAAAAAGCCTCTACTTTAGATTCTTAATCGCTGTTGAAAAATTTTAACCTCACTTTTATTTTTCATTAAAATTGAAAGGGCTTTCGTCTTTATTTTATTATACAATATCTCGCATAGCATTTCATAATCATTTTCATTGAAAAACCATTTAAAAAAATGTACATATCCTTTCCAATCTTGTAAAGATTTGTAAAATTCTGAAAGGTCAATTTTTCTAGAAAAACTTTTTAAATAAACCATCAAAACACTTTTCCATTTATCTGAGTAGCATTGGGATGTTTGAAAAATCGATTTCCATCTCATAAGTTCCATTTATTATATTGCAGCTTTATTTAGTCATAGCTCGTGAAAGGGCCCCATCGAAAAAATTTTGTCGACCATACGATGCACTTTTTCATCAAGAAAACAAAACAAATCACTACTCCATCATATCCCATCGACATTTTAGCCACATTAAAAGCTTTATTTTCATTATTTTTCACAATTATAAATATTTTCTGGACATAACCTAACCTATTCTGGAAGGTCAATTTTTCTAGAAAAACTTTTTAAATAAACCATCAAAACACTTTTCCATTTATCTGAGTAGCATTGGGATGTTTGAAAAATCGATTTCCATCTCATAAGTTCCATTTATTATATTGCAGCTTTATTTAGTCATAGCTCGTGAAAGAGCCCCATCCGAAAAAAATTTGTCGACAATACGATGCACTTTCCCATAAAGAAAACTAAACAAATCACTACTCCATCATATCCCATCAACATTTTAGCCACATTAAAAGCTTTCGTTTTATTATTTTTCACAATCATAAATATTTTCTGGACATAACCTAACCTATTCTGGAAGGTCAATTTTTCTAGAAAAACTTTCTAAATAAACCATCAAAACACTTTTCCATTTATCTGAGTAGCATTGGGATGTTTGAAAAATCGATTTCCATCTCAGAAAAGTCTCTTGACACTTCGGGAGCCACTTATTATTCCTCTACAAAATACCATAGAATCTTTGAAAAAAATTATTCAAATCTTAATCGGTCGCTTCAAAATAGTTTTTAAACAATGTTTTCACTTAAATATTCATTGAAATTCGGTCTATTCTCACTTCCACTCTTTTGACAATTTAGGGCTGAGCTACAAATTTTGTAAAAATCTTCTTTCTTGATGAAATTACATTAACTTTCTTGATGGGATATGTTTATAAATAAAACCCACATGTTTATTTAATAGATTTAAGCTGTATTTTGGTAGATTTTCGCCAAAATTACACTGACAGGTTAGACACTGAGAAACATAACCTAATGTAAAACTGTCACCGTTGAATGGCATATGACATTGTTTTGACGAAACGTCATTAAAATGACAATCAATAATCGAGGATGATGCACATTATATCTATGTACGTTTGTCCGTCATTATCATCAAATTTTGATCATTCTATCTCTTTCTTAAAGTTTATTTGTGGTACAACATACAGCCAAGGGGGCTTACAAATGAAAAAAAAAACTTTACCACGCAAAACGAAACACAAATAATTGTCATAATAGCGAAAATTTCGTTAATTTAAACAATACCTTCTCGAAGAAAATTTAAAAAATCTAAAATTTGTTAGACAAAAACGCGACTATCATATTTTACTTATAGTTAACGAGAGTATGGTTTCGCACCCTCCGGGTGCTTACCCTACTCTCTTGAGTAGAGGGTTGCCTACGGCAACGTGTATGAACCTAGAGGGGTTGCCTTCGGCAACCGGTAGTATAATCGCACTTTTTTTTTTTTTTATTAGATTATTGATTATTTATTTTTTTATTGTAATATATTTTTATTTATTTCTTTTTGTACTTTTTCTACTTTCTCATATCATGGTTTGCCTTTGACAACATTTATATAAACCTAGTCCATTATTATTTATCTTGAAATTTATTATTATTTATTTAAAAAATTTTAATTAAATTTTATTAATTATACTTATTTTTATTTCATTATTTTTTTCTTTCTCATTTTTTTTTTTATAATACAGCAAGCATATTAGCATTTACTAATTTTTTTTTTATTTATTTTTATTTGTACTTGTTCTTACCATACTCTCTTCTATGTAAAAAGTGGCCTTCGGCAACAATAAAACAACAATTTTGTTTTTATTAACAAATTAAAATTAATAAAATTTATGTAGTAAAGCAATATAGTAGTATTGTAAAAAAAATTTTTTTTTTTAATTGTTGATGTAATTTCCACATCACCTTTGAGGTAAACATCCTGATGCGTTACTTTTTTTTTATCGATATTTATAACAGAGAAAGTTCGCCAATAGCCCTATATAAACTCTGTTGAATTTTACAAATAGTCGATTATATTCAAAAAAAAAAAAACCATCAAATTCAACAATAGTTTAATATATTGTAACAATATATGTATATGTTTTTGTATGGAGCTTTTTTTAGACTAATATATAAATATGTGTCAATACTATGAAAATGTTTCATGTTTAGAGACGACATTGTTTTTATATAATATATAGCCATTGATTAGCATCAACATAACAAATAATACTTGATTGTATAAATTATTAAACTATATTTTATGATTTAATAATGTTGACGTTTTTAATTTAATATATATTTATAATCGACCAATTGTATAGTTTGAGTTTGTATGAATTATTGAATATAGTCACAAAAAAACAAAAACAGTAGTTTAATATATCGTAACAATATTAATGTATATGCTTTGTATGGAGCTTTTTTTTGACTAATATATACAAATGTGTCAATACTATGAAAATGTTTCATGTTTAGAGACAACATTGTTTTTATATAATATATAGCCATGGATTAGCATCAACATAACAAATAATACTTGATTGTAAATAAATTATTAAACTACATAATGTATAATTGTTTTAATAAAAAAATTGACTATTTTAATTGTGATAAATTTTTTTTTCAAGTGATTAAATCTTTTCAAAACTCAATTGATTTACAAAATTTCATTATAAACAATATTTTTTGTATAGATGAAATTTGTATTTTCCTCAGGCAAAAGTCTACCTTGAGTGGCAGTATTTTCAATAAATACTGAAATATCATTAAATTTTCGAACTCGCGAAAATGCAACATATAATTGACCATGAGCAAAAACTGAATTTGGCAAATAAAGTGATACATGATCATAAGTTTGACCTTGTGCTTTATTAATTGTTAATGCATAAGCGAGACGAACAGGAAACTGTCTTCGACGAAATTGAAATGGTAAATTTGTATTCGAAGGAATAAAATCGATTTTAGGTATTAAAACAAATTGATTTGTTAATCTATTACCATCATTCGATACAACTTGACCTTTAATATAATTTTGACCCAAAAATTGTACAATTAAACGGGTACCATTACATAATCCTTTACGAATATTTAAATTTCGTAATAGCATAACCAAGGCACCAACTTTTAATTCTAAACGATGTGGTGGTAGACCACTTGGTGTTAAAGCGTTAAGAAATTCAGGTTGATAATTAGCCGCTTCTAACATTATTGCATCATCAGCATCATTCGGCTCTATACTATCAACACTATAATAAATTTTTGTTGGACCATTGATTTTTTTCTAATAAAACTTTTTTATTAATTTTATCACATGTCTCATTTAATGGTGTTAAAATAACACTTTTTAATAAAACATTATTATTAGATCTTAAATTAGCATTATCATTATTATTAATGATATCAAAACATGAATTAATTAATTGATCATAATTTTGAACAATACATTATTCCGGTATTTGAATAATGCTATATTGAAAATTAGGCAAATGTGGTAATCGATCATTACCTAAATTTAAAAGCCATTGAGAAAATTCAACTTGTTCTGGCAATACACGAACATTAATTGTTAAAGAAAATTGTTGAAAATGATTCCATAATTGTGCCGATTTAACACAGGCTGCAACAATTTGATTTCGTGTCCCAGGATATGGTACAATTGGAAGACATTGTTTAAAATCTCCACCAACAATTACTGTTTTCCCACCGAATGGAAGATGTGGTGTGCGACAAAGAAATCGTAAAATTTCATCAATCTTTTGAAAGGCCATCGCAGTAACCATACTTATTTCATCCCATACAATTAATTTTACTTGTCGCAATATTTCAGCATATGAACTTTCAATTCGAATACTTGATGTACTCGTCTCTAAAAGTGGAACAGGTAGCTTAAATGTTGAATGAACAGTTTTACCACCAATTAATAATGAAGCAGCTAGCCCTGTCCAAGCCATTGCTAATACTTTAATTTCTTGTCCTCTCGCATAACTGATGATTGTATTATAAAGAAAGGTTTTACCAGTACCAGCAGGACCGTCTAAATAAAATAAGTGATTTATTAAATTATCATCACCATTATTATTGTGGTTGATGATAGATGTTATAATATTATCAAAAATGCGTCTTTGTTCAATATTTAATTGATTAATCCAATTAGCACTTTGTTGTTGTTCAAATTCAACATCGATACGATTATCATCAACATCATCATCATCATCATTGTCATCATCGTTATTATAATCTAAATAGATGGCAAGTGGTTCAGGCAATTTAAAATTTGCTAAAGTTAAACCATGTACATTTAATAATAATTTCAATTTATATAATGTACGATTTTCAGCTTCAATTACATCAATACCATGTCTTGTAAAGTCTTCCATTAAAGCGTCACGAAATTCATTCCATAATGCTAATGGATCTAAGACAGTACAAAAAGCTAAAATTGTGGCAAACATTTGTCGTAATTGATTTGGCGTTTGTTGTTCAACAGCTTCACGAAGAGCTCGTTGCCATTCCATATCTTCATTAAGAAGATTTCGTCTACTACATGCTTCAGCATATGTTGGACAAATTTCACCATCAACAGTACGAACATCTTCAAAAGATGTTGCACCTCGTACATGTAATAATAGAAGACGAAGAAAATATAATTCTCTATTTCGTATACTAACACTATACATTCTAGCAAGTGTAGTAGAACGATTTCTTTGACGTGGACGCCATTCTCGTGCTCTATCAATCCATGTAAAATTTGGTGGAATTTCTACATATAGATATTGTCTCGAATTGTAGAGATTATTTCGATTCAATGTAAACCATTCGGTTAACATTGTTCTTCGATAGAGATCAAGACGTTCGGGAATATTTAGATCATTCTCTCGAAAAATAACATTTTGTCGTTCCTCTAAATGCACTGGCAAACGTATAACTGTATGTGTACTATCATGTAATACAAAATCATTAATACGCCATGCAGCTTCCGATGAATGAGGTGATAAAGATGAATTTCCATCAACATCCATTTGATTATTATTATTATTACGTTCCTGTTCGATATTTCGAATACGTAATAATGCCATATCGACACCTTTAAAAATATATTTATATAAATATTTAACTGTTTTTAAATTGCCACATGCTTCAACATTAATATGACATTTATATTTATATAAACAATATGGATTATAAGGTGCAATCCATTGATTATTCAATACATGCGAACCTTTTAGAATCGTTATACCTGTATGTCGGCGTCTATATTGAATTCTACCATTTTCAGTAATAATTGTTTCATTTGAAGATTGTTTTGGAAATGTTTTACTACATTTTCCATCAACCATACAGATTGCATTATTATTAAATTGTGGTCCACATGGACCATGTACCATATGAGTTTTTACCAATTCATACAATTCGGGTTGACGAATTGGATCTGGTATTTCAGCTGAAACTAATAAATCAACTCTTTCTGGTTCTAGCATTCTATCCTCATGTCGTAAAATTATTAGAATATGTGCATGTGGCAAACCTCTTTTTTGAAATTTAATAACATGAATTGATCCAAGATGAATTCCAAAGATATGATTTTCCAAGATATCACTCATGAATGCTTTTAATTTCATTTGAAATACTCGTGCAATAACCATCGGATGATCATTAGATTGAGTATTATGTGGAATCGCATTCACAATTTCATTCCATTTAGGATTACATGTAAATGTAATAAAAAGTGAGGGATATCCTAAAGTTGTAACCATCGACATAGCATCTTGAAATCTTTGCTGTTGACTTCGTGGGCTGCCTATGTATGAAGAAGGCAATATAACCATTCGTCCAATATTAATATTTTCAACAGCAGCTCGATTATGTAAATAATCGCGTAAACCAACATATTCCTCAGCTCGCAATAGATTTTGATGTCTTTCAATATATAAAAGTCGATTGCTTTTCATTTTAACATATGCAGCTACAATATATTGTTGACTTAATTTACCTGCTGAATGTATCGCAGAAAAATCATCTCTATAAGCTAATCTATATTTATAATATGAATTAAGGGTCATATTTGTATTTCTATCGTTTCGTGCGGTGTGCATTGTCCATCCACTTTCACCATAAGGAAAAAGTAATGGAAATGTCAATGGATCGACAAATTCATTTTGAGGACTAATGTTTGTGAATAAAGATTGATTATTTTGTCGAAGAAATACTCTTAGATTTGTTGTAGGTGGTAAACCTTCATTACAAAATTGATAAACGGCTGCAACTTCGTTTACGATTGGCATATCGTATGGTCTATTTTGACGACCTCTAACATTTAAAAATTCTAAAACAATATTTGGTGGATTTACTAAACGTTGTCTTTGCTGTTCCTCGTACACTTCATATAGATGACGGTAGGCTTGAGCAAATGGATTATGACGTTGAAGTATATCCCCTATTTGTTCGATTAATTCACGATTTAAATCATTCGAATTATGAATACGTTGAGCATTTGCTCTATTAGAATCTAAGAAATATACTTGACCGTAGCTTATGTTTTGTGCATTTATATTAATGTCGGAAATGTGATGCACCATTCGACCTTCAATACAATAAACATATGGTCCACGGCCAGGCAAATCACGTCTTTTCGCTTCAATGCTAGCAAATTGAAAAGCGTAATTATATTGTAGAATATTTTCCTTAAAATGTCTAGAATGTTGTTGATCATTATTTAACATTAAATTTTGTAACAAATTAGGAAAAGGTGTTATTAAAGCAGGTAATCTTACTTGTCCATTATTACAACATCCACTATAATATCGGCGTGTATTCAACTCCACTTGAAAATATTTACCCATACAATGTGGACATTGATGTACCATACCACCAATACTATGTAGTACTGGTCTCTGCTGATTACCTGCTTCCAGATAGAATAGATAACGTTGTCTATCTTGGCAATTTCTTGTTAAACGTTCAAAGACCATTGCGTTTAACAATAAGACATCTACATTTGCCTCAATATTGCCTTGAAGAGGGGGTGCTTGAACAACGTTTATCTCTTCTTGTTGATCATCAATAGCATCTACAGCATTATCAATCTCTATTGTAGTTGTACCAGGATTTGCGTCATTTATATTATCATAACCATCATTATCATCATTGGAAATAGACATAATTGATTGTTGTAAAGAAACAATGGTAGCGTCGTTAGGTGGAGTAGATGTAATATATAAATTCCTTGGAGAATTTCGTACTGCAATTAAAGAAACACCCTCTCTTCTAATTGAAACTAAATCTCCATTATCATCATCATCATCATCATCGCTACTGTCCAGGTAAATATTATGTCTTGGTGGAGGACAATATACTATCCCTTCTGGCGGTGCTCTAGAAGGTCCAGCTATTTGTGAAGTATGAAGATTTGTAGTTTTGTTTTGTTTAGAATGCAAATTTTCTTCATCTGTTAAAATAAAAAAAAATTAATAATAATGTAAATAATTTATATAAGCAAATAGTAATTTTTTATTAAAAAATTCTTTCTTTTTTTAATATTAAATTTTATCTTTGTATAAATCGATTAAATCATTTTTGTTTTAATATTAAAAATGATGACGTAAAAATTAAATTGATTTATTGTTTGTAGCAACAATTATTATACATTTATTACCTTCTATGCCAACACCATGTATCTGCTGCGGTAGAGGTATTCCTTCTAATACAGCTGTTTTTTTAGAAGGACCTGGATTTTGAGAGCTATGTAATCTTTTATTAGACGCTCCTCTACCTATATGGAAAAAAAACACATCTCAATATTAAAATAAATATTATTAATTTAATAATTCAAAGGTTCTCTTAATTACCAAAAGTTTCCAAAGATACATTTTCCTCAAACGTCGCAGAGATCCGCGATATAACATCTGTTGCAGCTGATGTTGATGCTGCCTCTATAGTAGAAAAACATAAAAATATAAAAACATTTAAAGCTTTTTATTTCTACAACTTACTTTTTTTATTTTTAGAATTTGTTCCTTTTTTCGCTTTAGAAAAACCTTTATTTCTTGGCATTTTCTTTAAAAAAAATGATTAGGATTCATATAGTAAATCTAACATTATATTATTATTAGTAGATGATGAATAAACATTTTTAGAAAGCTATTTTTATGGAAATTAGATGAAAATTGCTTATTTCCTAAATTTTTCAAACATGAAGTTATAAAGCAAGGTTAAAAATTAAAAATTTTTAAAAAACCTTCAACTACATCAGTATTCTACATTTATAAAAACATAAAATAACTTAAATATAGCACATACCTATCAGATTTTTATAAAATATTTCTTAAAATACCGAAAAACTTTTTCTAACAAAATATAACGGTTTTCTTGTGAAAAAATCAATAAATAGTTCTTTTATTTTTTTAAAAAAAATAGTAAGTAACTATAAGTAACAGATAATAGCGCGGTAAATTTAAATCATTATTAATTATTATAAACTAATAATTACAACATTTTTTTTAATAAACTTTTTCTTAATAGAATAATATTGAAATAATAAATTAAGAAATTTATAATTTTCTATATAGTATTTCTATATAATAGAAGAATATAAAAAAATTTAAGAATTATAACCTCAAAAACATTTTTTTTTTTCAAACTGTTCACCAAATAATATTCATATTCATATAATTATAAAGACTTACCGAAAAAAATAACACTATTTTATTTTATTTATAATAAAAGACAAACAACATAAATATTTCAATACAAATTATTTTTATATGTGGTTATAATTTATGACAGCTAATGACTATAATACCATAGAAGATATATCAATATAGAAGTTGTATTCTATGAATATAGAATATGGCAGAGAATTTTACATAATTTAAAATTGGCAAAATGTTTGTTTAAATTTCGATTTTTATTGAGAATATATAATTTGTTTATTTATTTAAATTGTAATTTATAATTGTTGAAAACAAATTAATTAATAAATATTTAAAATTAACTCTATGGTTGTTTTCAAATAGTAATCGATAAAAAAAATAGAGTAAGGTA
Source organism: Lagria hirta (assembly GCA_947359425.1). NCBI lineage: Eukaryota > Metazoa > Arthropoda > Insecta > Coleoptera > Tenebrionidae > Lagria > Lagria hirta. Next base: position 25,885,908 of record OX375796.1, on the reverse strand, counting down.
CGGCAAAGTTTGTTTATAAAAAAAAATGGCGGAAGCAACCGAAAATTCAGTAAGTTTTATAAATTTTTCTTTAAAATTGATTAAAAAAAGCCAAATTTTTAGCCAGTATAGATGAAACTCTTTAAATATAATGTTATTAGATATCAAAATTTGAAAAAATTATAAATTCAACTTATTCATATAACATTCAAATAAAAGGGTTATAGACAGCATAAAAAGTTAAGAGCCCCGTTATTTTTAAGTTACTATTTTAGTGTACCCGATGAATATAATATAAAAAATCTCAATTTACTTATATTTATATAGGAACTATCATATTGCAAAAACTACATAAAAAACTTATTATCAACCAATATATTCTTTATTAGAATATAAATTTGTACTAAAATTATTTTGAATTTTTAAATAGAATAACGCTTCATCAGAAAAAGATGATAATATGAGTGTAGTAGAAGATGATCATCAAAAAGATGAAAGTCATAATAAGAAGGAAGAAAGAAACGAAGGGGGAGAAAGAAGCGAATGAGAAGAAAGAAGCGAAAGGGGAGAAAGAGACAGAGAGGGAGGAAGAAAGAAAGAGAGAGGTAGAGGTGTGAGGGGAGGGCGGGGGAGATGGAAAAGAAGCAAGGGAATAAGAAAAAATAATGTTATTAAAAAAATAAATAACTATTATATAAGAAATTCTCAAATAAATTTTAATAATTAATTTTTTTTTCTTAATAAACTTTTTTTTAAAACCTCTCAAAGTCATTTTTCTTTAAAATTCATTAACTATATTGTATTTTATTATAATTTCATTCTTTACGTTGTCGTCTAATGGTTGCAATTTTAGAAAAAAATATACAAAAGAAGCTTTTTTTTACATGATGATTTTACAGTATAAACTCTTTATTTATTATATTTCAAATCAATTGCAAATTAAATATAAAAAACATAACATAAAAATAACGTCAAACGGATTGTGTAATCATCAAAATAAATATAAATATCAATCGATCGTCGCTTGACACAAATGAGGTTAAGTAAAATGAGGTTTTTTAAATCTACCTTTTTCAAAGCAATTCCATAAAATGTAAGCCTTTCGGACGTTCTATTAAGTAAACCTTTATTATTTATTACATTTTAAAAAACTTCTAAATCAATCACACTTATGACACATGTCAAATTTACTTTTTGACATTATTGATTTTTTAATGTCAAAAATAATTTAGAATTTTGACAGAATTTAAAGAATTAGGTCAAAAGGTCATTGACCTTAATACTTTAAATTTATATTACATTAATGTTAATTCGTTATTTCATTTCAAAACCCTAAAAAAAAATATTATACACTTTTAGATAAGTATTTACTGGAAGAATTATTAAAAGTGAATGCTCGTGTCTTCATTTTAATATAGCAACATACAACTCATATTAAAATACTCAATAAAATATTGATAATAAAGTACCGTTGATTTTATAAAGTACCGACACGATTTAACAGTTCAAAAATTAGTTTTTGTAACGATTTTGTTTCCGAGAGAGGCGCTGTCTTACTTGTCAACTTGACACAAAAATTCAAATTTGTGTCAATTAATAATTTAATTAAAATTATTAATTTTAATTAATTCATTATATACTTTCCTTATATCTTTATTCGTTGATAAAAATTACCAAACCTTCTATTTTTCAATGTTCTATTTGCGTTTTTTGGTATCATAATGAAGAGCAGATCGAAAAGGTCGAAACAAATTTCATGACTTCTGACTTCTGTCACGTCAAAAGAAATTGCCATAGCGGCCTCTAGCGGCAAAGAAATCGTTACAAAATCGTTACCATCGTTACCGAAGCGAATTTGACCTTGTGTCGGTACTTTATAAAATCAACGGGCGGTACAACATACAGCCAAGGGGGCTTACAAATGAAAAAAAAAAAACTTTACCACACAAAACGAAACACAAATAATTGTCATAATAGATAAAATTTATTTAATTTAATCAATATCTTTAATACAAAAATTACAAAAATTTACAATTTGTCAGACAAAGCTACTACATCAGCTATTATTAAAAAGTTGTTAAGTACGTACGATTGAGAAAAAAATATATATTCTGTATTAGATACTTTTCGAATATAATTCTCGAATTAATTATTAAAAGATGTACATTATTCTCATTCAAGCCACTTTCCAAAAACAAAATGTCAAACGGTATCAAAATGCTTAGTACGGATGATACCAAGAATTCATTTAAAATCTAATCATTTCTAATAATAATTTGTATATCTTTTTATCTTTTTTCTCTAAAAGGTTTCTCATGGTCTTCTTTGCTTCATCGTATTTCAAACATCTTAACGCCCAATCAATAAATTCTAATCTCCAAACGAATCGATTCAATTTATCCATACGACAGTTTCTATTTTCAAATGAAGTCTATAGTTTAGATAAGCAGTTAGATACTGTAAATATTATTAAAATTAAAAACTTTTATCTTCATTTTAATACAGAATTTGAGACTCTATATTATTAGCCTCTTTTTTCAATAATTAGGTCAAAAAGTCATTGACCTTAATACTTCAAATCTATATTACATTATAATTTCTTCTGGAAAAACCTGTAATTATGTCTTCTTCACTTCATTTTCTTTAGAATAAGGAAAATCTTAAATTTTTAGTTAATAAATGAGTGCATCTGCTTGCTTATACTCAAAAAAATAAATTAAATAGCATCCATAATCTTTAAACTTTTTTCTTTCATGTATCCGTTATTCTATTTCACAAAGCCTAAAACAAAATATTTATTATATTATATCTCATTGTTATTTTGATAAAAAATATCTTCCTGCATACGTTGTACGTGTCCGTACCATATTAGCTGTCGTGATGTGATTTCCTGGAGTATATCCGAGTCCATCTCCATTTCTTCTTTTAGAGTGTCATTACGAATTCGCTTCCTTCGGGACACCATAAGTGCTCTTCTGATTGCATCGATTCCAACGACCGCTATTTTCCTTTCATATGTACACTGATCACATTCACTAACTGAAAAAAATTAAGCGTTTAGTTTTACAAATCATTTATATTTAAAGTAAAAGATAATATAATTATATTAATACGGTATATACCTACATATCTTTTCTAAAAAAACCTCTACTTTAGATTCTAAATCCCTGTTAATAAAATTTTAACCTCACTTTTATTTTTCATTAAAATTGAAAGGGCTTTCGTCTTTATTTTATTATACAATTTCTCGCATAGCATTTCATAATCATTTTCATTGAAAAACCATTTATATCCTTTCCAATCTTGTAAATATTTGTAAAATTCTGGAAGGTCAATTTTTCTAGAAAAACTTTTTAAGTAAAACATCAAAACTCTTTTCCATTTACCTGACTAACGTTGGGATGTTTGAAAAATCATTTAAATATTTATTGAAATTCGGTCTATTCTCACTTCCACTCCTTTAACAGTTTGGAGGGTACAAATTGTAAAAGCTTCTTTCTTGACAAAATTACATTAAATTTCTTGATGAAAAAACTTTATAAATAAAACCCCCATGTTTATTTAATAGATATTTTATAGATTTAAGCTGTATTTTGGTAGATTTTCGTTCACAATTTTATAAATATAAATATTTTCTGGACATAACCTAACCTATTCTGGAAGGTCAATTTTTCTAGAAAAACTTTCTAAATAAACCATCAAAACACTTTTCCATTTATCTGAGTAGCATTGGGATGTTCAAAAAATCGATTTCCATCTCATCGGTCTCATTTATTCTATTCCAGCTTTATTTAGTTATGACTCGTGAAAGAGGCCCATCGAAAAAATTTTGTCGACAATACGATGCACTTTTTCATCAAGAAAACGAAACAAATCACTACCACCAGCATATCCCATCGACATTTTAGCCACATTAAAAGCTTTATTTTTATTATTTTTCACAATTATAACGATAAATATTTAAAATGACATAACCAAACAACTTGGAACTGTCACAATTAGACACTAAACTGACGAAACGTCAGTGAAAAACCCCAGCCTTCAAAGTTTTCTATCTATAGTACGTTTTTCCGTCATTCATAGCCGCATTTCGATCATTCTATCTCTTTCTTAAAGTTTACTGGCGGTACAACATACAGCCAAGGGGGCTTACAAATGAAAAAAAAAACTTTACCACACAAAACGAAACACAAATAATTGTCATAATAGCGAAAATTTCGTTTATTTAAACAATCGCTTTAATGCAAAAATTTAAAAAATCTAAAATTTGTCAGAAAGAGATACTACATCAGCTATTATTATAGTTAAACGAGAGTATGGTTTCGCACCCTCCGGGTGCTTACCTACTCTCTTGAGTAGAGGGTTGCCTACGGCAACGTGTATAAACCTAGAGGGGTTGCCTTCGGCAACCGGTAGTATAATCGCACTTTTTTTTTTTTTTTTTTTTTATTAGATTATTGAAAATTTATTTTTTTATTGTAATATATTTTTATTTATTTCTTTTTGTACTTGTTCTACTTTCTCATATCAACGTTTGCCTTTGACAACATTTATATAAACCAAGCCCATTAATATTTATCTTGAAATATATTATTATTATTTATTTAAAAAATTTTAATTAGATTTTATTAATTATACTTATTTCTTTTTCTTTTATCTTCCTCATCTTTTTTTTATAATAAAGGAAGCATATTAGCATTTACTAAAATTTTTGTTTTTTTATTTATTTTTGTACTTGTTCTACTCACTCGTATTGAATGTTGCCTGCGGCAACATTTATAAATCTATTATTTTTTATTTTTTGAAAATATTTTTACTATTCATTATTATTATAAATTTTTTATTTTTTTCTCATTATTTAGGTGACGGACAGTCATTTTTCGGTTATAAAAATTCTCTTTATAACATTTGAGATCAGATTTTGACATAACGTTTTCATATTAATATTACTTTAATATTTAAAAATAATATTACTATCTATCATTATTTTATATTATTTATATTATATATATTTTTTTTATTCCTTCTTGTTCTTACTATACTCTCTTATATGTAAAAGGTTGCCTTCGGCAACAATAACACAACAAATTTTTTTTATAAAATAATTTTGCATTACATTTTATTTAATATACTTGATTTTTATTCTTCTTTTTTTTTCAAATTTTTTTCTTTCTTTTATTTGTATTTTTTGTTCTTCGTTTTATTTTTTTTTATTTTTATATTAATTTTATTACTTTAATAATAATTGTTATAAAAATTAGAAGAATAAAAACTATAATATATTATAATAATTTATATGAATTTTTTCTTATTCTCTTCTAAAGCGAGTTTTTTATTATTTTTTTTCAAAATTAAAATTGTTATTTTATATATTTTTTTTGTTTCTATTATTATATTTTCTTATTTATTCTCTTTTTTTCTTACCTTACTCTCTTACATTAAGGTTGCCTTCGGCAACCATAAAACAACCATATTTTATTTTTATTAAAAAGGTTCGTATTACCTTTTATTAATTATATACTATATTCTTTCTTTTTTTTTTCTATTTGTTTTCCTTTTCTAATTTTTTTCCCTATTTTCTATATATATAATTTTTTTAAAATATGTAATCATTCAATTACAATCATACATAATCTAAAGAAAAAATCAATAAAAATTATTTATATTTTAGTTATATATCATATATCAAATTCAAAAAAACAACTACTCTATAGAAATTCGTACATTAAAACTTTTATTTTCTCTTTCGTTTTATTTTTTTTCTTTTTTATCTCTTCAACTTTTTTTTTCGAACTCGTTTTTTTATTTCTCTTCACTTTCTTCTTTTTGATTCTATTTGTTCCTATTTTTACAATGTATTTACTTAATTTTAATTTTTTTTTCAATTTTTTTTATTTTCGTTTTATTTCTCTCTTACATTTTCTTTTTTTGTGTATTCTAATTTTTTTTATACTATTCTTTTTTTAATATTGTATTATCCATCTATACACTCCTGATATTTTAACATTTTTTTTTCCATATTTATAACATAGTTTTCTAATCTAAAAATTTTTTTTTCTATAAATTTTTTTTTCGATTTTTTTTATTCTTTACTTAATTTTATCAAGTTTTATTTTTCTACAACAACAACCATAATTTTGTTTTTCTATACTACTTAAATTATCTTTTCTTTTTTATTATCAACAAATTTATAATTTCTTTTAGTTTTTCTTGATGCTTTTTTTACTTAAATCATAGCATATCTTTTAAATTAACATTTTTAATTTTTTAATTTTTTGCAAACTTTTTTTTCCGCACATTTGATTGTCGGAAATTAAATATCAAAATTTTCAAATTTTTCTTGTATAAGTATTAATTAGAAAGATTTGTTTAAAATTAATACAATCAAAAAAAAATTTTTTTTTAATAAATATTTAATTTGGCAACACTTTAAAAAAAAAATTTTTAATTGCCAAGTTGCAACAATGTAACCGAAAACGTTTGTTTCTTGACAAATATTTGACGTATCTTTCATAAAAAAAAATTAGGTTATTACGTAGCGAACACATTGACATCTTTCAATAATATTGTCAATGTTAAAGATATGTCACACATAATCAATATTAAGTTGCTGCCATTGTGCACTTTTATTATGAAATTTAAGATTGCCAACCCAAACACTACTAAACGTGCTTAATAATGATTTTTTAATTGGCAATACTTTTTAGAGTATACTGTTTAGAGTATACAATACTTTCACATTAATTTTTTTCTATTTTCTATTCATTTTTCCCACAATATGTAATCATTCAATTACAATCATACATAATCTAAAAAAAAAATCTATAAATTTTTTTTTTATTTTACTTATATTTCAAATTCAAAAAAACAACCACTCTATAGAAATTTGTATATCAAAATTGACAAAAAAACGTTTCATATTTCATGTTAGTTATAAAATATAAAGCATTAATATTAAGTGACCACTTTGTATTTTTTAATTGATTATTATGTCAACAATAATAATTGACAATTGATATCGTATTTTTTTTTAAATATTTAATTGTTTATTTAAAAATATAAAAATAAGTACGTACGATTGAGAAAAAAATATATAGTCTGTATAGATATTTTTCCAATAAAATTTTCCATTCCCATTTTATTTTAATTCATTTATATCAATCTTCTTTCATCAATGGGTCTCGAACACAACTTAACCTCACTTTTCATATAAACAATTATAAATTTTCCTACAACCACAGTTCTATATCTTATATTATAATATAATAAAAAAGGGTTTTTTAGGCATTCGTGTTATATTACCATATTATAATAATCTAATGAAAAAATCAATAAAAGTTATTTATATTTTAGTTATATATTATATATCAAATTGAAAAAAAACAAACACTCTATATAAAATTCTACATTGAAATTAACAGAAAAACGTTTCATATTTCATGTTATTTATAAAATATAAATCATTAATATTAAATGATCACTTTGTATTTTTTAATTGACAATAATAATTGAAAATTGACATCGTATGACACATGTCAAACTTTTTGACATTCTTATTGATTTTTTAATGTTAAAAATCGGTTTAAGGTTAGGTTCGACGATGGTGACAGTCTGACAGATGGGTTTACTTATTATTGTAGAATTTGAAAAGTTACGAAGAAGTTTTATTCATTATCCTGGTAAGAGCAGATGTATGACTTTTAATTGTGATAAATAATGAAGTAACACTGGATTTTCAGGTGTAATAGGGGCCTGTTGATGGGTGTCATATCAACATTAAAGTGCTAAAAGATCAACATGTCACATTCTATAAATCTAATAGGAATTTGTAACTCTAAGAAAATTTTCACTGATGTTTTCATCGGTTTTCCAGGTTCAGCTCATGATGCGAGAGTAAAAATAATTTTACATTAAAAATTACTTATGGCACTTATCTTATGTTTTAGGTGTTTGCCAATTTAATCTTTGTAAGGAATATTGAACGATTTGGAAAACATAGATATTTTCCCAACGATGATTACTATGTCATAGGAGACAGTGCTTTTCCATTATCAAGTTGGCTAATAAAACCATACAGAGATGCAAGGACATGCATTCAAAGACACCACAATTATATATTAAGTGCAGACAGAGTTTGTATTGAACATTGAACTTTTGGCATTTTATTGGGAAGATGGAAACGACAATTTTTGTTATTTAAATAATGATTTATGGAAAGGTGCATTTTTTGATTATAACCAATTAGAGGAAGAACAGTATAATCCTAGATTAGAGATGAATTTAGGGGTAATTAAAAGGGATCGTATTGCCGCAGATTTAATGTAAAAAAATAAAATAAAAATTGACATATATATATATATATATATATCTTTTTATTTTTAAAACGCTAACGTAACAATCTACATAACAAAAATAAAAGAAATTTTCTGGGTAAAATAATAGGCAAACAATCACTATGTTATCTATAATTAGTCGTCAGATTAGTCAAAGAGCTTTTCTTTCAGCCATAATAACCTTCTCGACTTTTTAATCTTTACTTCTAATTTTTGAAGCTATGTTTTCTTATATTTCTTCTATCTTTTCCAATATAAAAAAGCATTTCAATTAATTTGGGACTCAATTTTGGAAGACCTATTAACCCAAAGCTTTTCTTTTCGCCCCAAAATACTCTTTAAACGTCGTTTCATTTAAATATTCATTGTAATTTCTAATATATTCGCTTCATCCCTTCGACATTTCCGGGGGCATGTTCTATCAATATAAGATTTTAGTATTTAATAAAAAAAACTCAACAAACATACCCAGAACTCTTCTTTCTATTATTTCCTCTCTCTTTTCCAATATAAAAAAGCATTTTAATTAATTTGGGGCTCAATGTTAGAAGATCTATTACCCAAAGAGCTTTTCTTTCAGCCATAATAACCTTCTCGACTTTTTAATCTTTACATCTAACTTTTAAGGTTATGTTTTCTTATATTTCTTCTATCTTTTCCAATATAAAAAAGCATTTCAATTAATTTGGGGCTCAATTTTAGAAGAACTATTAACACAAAATCTTTTCTTTCAACCATAACAAATTTATAATAAAGTAAAACTGTCAATTTGACATTTTTTTTTGTGGGGCTTTTGATATTTTGACCAAAACCAAAAAAAAGACCCCTCTCGCCTTTTCGATCTTTGCTTCTAACTTTTTGGTGAATGCCACTTGTTTATTTAACTTATATTTTCATTGTTTTAAGCTGTATTTACGTAGATTTTCCATCAAATTTGGACTCTCTTGACACTTCGGGAGCCACTTATTCTTTCTCTACAAAATACCTTGAAATCTTTGAAAAAAATTATTCAAATCTTAATCGGTCGCTTCAAAATAGTTTTTAAACAATGTTTTCACTTAAATATTCATTGAAATTCGGTCTATTCTCACTTCCACTCTTTTGACAATTTAGGGCTGAGCTTCAAATTTTGTAAAAATCTTCTTTCTTGATGAAATTACATTAAATTTCTTGATGGGATATGTTTATAAATAAAACCCACATGTTTATTTAATAGATTTAAGCTGTATTTTGGTAGAATTTCGCCAAAATTACACTGACAGGTTAGACACTGAGAAACATAACCTAATGTAAAACTGTCACCGTTGAATGGCATATGGCATTGTTTTGACCTTGTGTCAGTGGAAAACCCCAGCCTTCAAAGTTTTCTATCTAGAGTACGTTTGTCCGTCCTTCATAGCAGCATTTTGATCATTCTATCTCTTTCTTAAAGTTTACTGGCGGTACAACATACAGCCAAGGGGGCTTACAAATGAAAAAAAAAACTTTACCACACAAAACGAAACACAAATAATTGTCATAATAGCGAAAATTTCGTTAATTTAAACAATCGCTTTAATGCAAAAATTTAAAAAATCTAAAATTTGTCAGAAAGAGATACTACATCAGCTATTATTATAGTTAAACGAGAGTATGGTTTCGCACCCTCCGGGTGCTTACCCTACTCTCTTGAGTAGAGGGTTGCCTACGGCAACGTGTATAAACCTAGAGGGGTTGCCTTCGGCAACCGTAAAATAGACGCACTTTTTTTTTTTATTAGATTATTGTTTATTTATTTTTTTATTGTAATATATTTTTATTTATTTCTTTTTGTACTTACTCTACTTTCTCATATCAACGTTTGTCTTCGACAACATTTATATAAACCAAGCCCATTAATATTTATCTTGAAATATATTATTATTATTTATTTAAAAAAATTTAATTTGATTTTATTAATTATACTTTTTTCTTTTTCTTTTATCTTTCACATTTTTTTTTATAATAAAGCAAGCATATTACCATCTACTAAAATTTTTTTTTTTATTTTTTTTTGTATTTATTCTACTCACTCGTATTGAATGTTGCCTGCGGCAACATATATAAATCTATTATTATTTATTTTTGAAAATACTTTTACTATTCATTATTATTATAATTTTTTTATTTTTTTCTCATTATTTAGGTGGCGGACAGTCATTTTTTGTTATAAAAATTCTTGTTATAACATTTGAGATCATATTTTGACATAACGTTTTCATTTTAATATTACTTTAATATTTAAAAATAGTATTACTATCTATCATTATTTTATATTATTTATATTATATATATTTTTTTTATTCCTTCTTGTTCTTACTATACTCTCTTATATGTAAAAGGTTGCCTTCGGCAACAATAACACAACAATTTTTTTTTATAAAATAATTTTGCATTACATTTTATTTAATATACTTGATTTTTATTCTTCTTTTTTTTCCAAATTTTTTTCTTTTTTTTATTTGTATTTTTTTTTCTTCGTTTTAATTTTTTTTTTTTTCATATTAATTTTATTATTTTAATAATAATTGTTATTAAAATTAGAATAAAAACTATAGTGTATTATAATAACTTAAATGAATTTTTTCTTATTCTCTTCTAAAGCGAGTTTTTTATAATTTTTTTTCAAAATTAAAATTGTTATTTTATATATTTTTTTTGTTTCTATTATTATATTTTTTTATTTATTCTCCCTTTTTCTTACCTTACTCTCTTACATTAAGGTTGCCTTCGGCAACCATAAAACAACCATATTTTATTTTTATTTAAAAGGTTCGTATTACCTTTTAATAATTATATACTATATTCTTTCTTTTTTTTTTTATTTGTTTTCCTTTTCTAATTTATTTCCCTATTTTCTATTTAATTTTTTTAAAATATGTAATCATTCAATTACAATCATACATAATCTAATGAAAAAATCAATAAAAATTATTTATATTTTAGTTATATATCATATATCAAATTCAAAAAAACAACTACTCTATAGAAATTCGTACATTGAAACTTTTATTTTCTCTTTCTTTTTATTTTTTTTCTTTTTTATCTCTTCAACTTTTTTTTTCGAACTCGTTTTTTTATTTCTTTTCACTTTCTTCTTTTTGATTCTATTTGTTCCTATTTTTACAATGTATTTACTTAATTTTAATTTTTTTTTCAATTTTTTTTATTTTCGTCTTATTTCTCTCTTACATTTTCTTTTTTTGTGTATTCTAATTTTTTTTATACTATTCTTTTTTTAATATTGTATTATCCATCTATAAACTTCTGATATTTTAACATTTTTTTTTCCGTATTTATAACATAGTTTTCCAATCTAAACATTTTCTTTTCTATAAATTTTTTTTTCAATTTTTTTTATTTTTTACTTAATTTTATCAATTTTTATTTTTCTACAACAACCATAATTTTGTTTTTCTATACTACTTAAATTATTAGATTATTGATTATTAATTGTTTTTATTGTAATATGGTTTTATTTATTCTTTTTTGTACTTTTTCTACTTTCTCATATCATGGTTTGCCTTTGACAACATTTATATAAACCTAGCCTATTATTATTTATCTTGAAATTTATTATTATTTATTTAGAAAAATTTAATTTGATTTTATTAATTATACTTTTTTCTTTTTCTTTTATCTTTCACATTTTTTTTTTATAATAAAGCAAGCATATTACCATTTACTAAAATTTTTTTTTTTATTTTTTTTTGTACTTATTCTACTTACTCGTATTGAATGTTGCCTGCGGCAACATATATAAATCTATTATTATTTATTTTTGAAAATACTTTTACTATTCATTATTATTATAATTTTTTTATTTTTTTCTCATTATTTAGGTGGCGGACAGTCATTTTTTGTTATAAAAATTCTTGTTATAACATTTGAGATCATATTTTGACATAACGTTTTCATTTTAATATTACTTTAATATTTAAAAATAGTATTACTATCTATCATTATTTTATATTATTTATATTATATATATATATTTTTTATTCCTTCTTGTTCTTACTATACTCTCTTATATGTAAAAGGTTGCCTTCGACAACAATTTTTTTTTATAAAATAATTTTGCATTACATTTTATTTAATTTACTTGATTTTTATTCTTCTTTTCTTTTCAAATTTTTTTCTTTCTTTTATTTGTATTTTTTTTTCTTCGTTTTAATTTTTTTTATTTTTATATTAATTTTATTACTTTAATAATAATTGTTATTAAAATTAGAAGAATAAAAACTATAATATATTATAATAATTTATATGAATTTTTTCTTATTCTCTTCTAAAGCGAGTTTTTTATTATTTTTTTTCAAAATTAAAATTGTTATTTTATATATTTTTTTTGTTTCTATTATTATATTTTTTTATTTATTCTCCCTTTTTCTTACCTTACTCTCTTACATTAAGGTTGCCTTAGGCAACCATAAAACAACCATATTTTATTTTTATTAAAAAGGTTCGTATTACATTTTATTAATTATATACTATATTCTTTTTTTTTTTTCTATTTGTTTTCTTTTTCTATTTTTCTCCTATTTTCTATTTAATTTTTTCAAAATATGTAATCATTCAATTACAATCATACATAATCTAAAAAAAAAAATCAATAAAAATTATTTATATTTTAGTTATATTGTGAGAGTTTTTGATTTTATAATAATCTATAGTTATTTTTTAAAGTAAAAATAAGCCAATAAGGCGCTAAATCGCTTGTATAATTAAATCATCTCGATGAGGGCCATATGGCATCTTAAGTAAAAGAGGGGGAACATGGGCTTAGCATCCCTGGAAGGATGGAGTCCAGTCAGTCAGCGGAGAATGTTGATTAAAGAACGGTGACAGCGGTCGGACGGGCAGTATTATGAGTATTTAAACTGTTAATTGTTTATTGAAAGAGAAAGATAGTTAACGTGTTGATCTTTTGATCATATGTTGTTTTGTGGTATAAATGTGAATTCAGTGCTGCCTCCCTGAATTCCGAGGAATAATGTGAATTCAGTGCTGTCTCCCTGAATTCGGTGGATTAATGCAAATTCAGTGCTGTCTCCCTGAATTTGGCGGAATAATGTGAATTCAGTGCTGTCTCCCTGAATTCGGTGGATTAATGCAAATTCAGTGCTGTCTCCCTGAATTTGGCGGAATAATGTGAATTCAGTGCTGTCTCCCTGAATTCGGTGGATTAATGCAAATTCAGTGCTGTCTCCCTGAATTTGGCGGAATAATGTGAATTCAGTGCTGCCTCCCTGAATTCGATGGATTAATGCAAATTCAGTGCTGTCTCCCTGAATGTGGCGGAATAATGTGAATTCAGTGCTGTCTCCCTGAATTCGGTGGATTAATGCAAATTCAGTGCTGTCTCCCTGAATTTGGCGGAATAATGTGAATTCAGTGCTGTCTCCCTGAATTCGGTGGATTAATGCAAATTCAGTGCTGTCTCCCTGAATTTGGCGGAATAATGTGAATTCAGTGCTGTCTCCCTGAATTCGGTGGATTAATGCAAATTCAGTGCTGTCTCCCTGAATTTGGCGGAATAATGTGAATTCAGTGCTGTCTCCCTGAATTCAATGGATTAATGCAAATTCAGTGCTGTCTCCCTGAATTTGGCGGAATAATGTGAATTCAGTGCTGTCTCCCTGAATTCGGTGGATTAATGCAAATTCAGTGCTGTCTCCCTGAATTTGGCGGAATAATGTGAATTCAGTGCTGCCTCCCTGAATTCGGTGGATTAATGTAAATTCAGTGCTGTCTCCCTGAATTTGGAGGAATAATGTAAATTCAGTGCTGTCTCCCTGAATTTGGTGGATTAATGTAAATTCAGTGCTGTCTTCCTGAATTTGGAGGAATAATGTAAATTCAGTGCTGTCTCTCTGAATTTGGAGGAATAATGAGGTACCGAAACAATGAAGACATCATTGAGAACACGATGTTAAAGAAAAGGGGTGAAGAGAATCCTGCGAGGGGGAGAAAAGCCCCCGGTGAGTTACTTTACAGGTATTATTGACAGGTACATTATGTGTAAATATGTTTCATGTGTCGCCCAATCGATCCGTCTGACTGCTCAAGCGTTGCTCTAACAATGAATATAAAGAGGTGAGTTGAAGTAGATTGTTGATGATAATGTAGCTGGTTGTTGCTATTCTGTACACTGTTTTTGAGTTAATAATTAAGGCTAAGAATTCGTAGAACATAGACATCCTGACAAATTTATTATGGAGAAAGAGTTAACTGTTATTTAATTCAATTTAATTGTTAAAATTTGGCAAAACGTAAGATTAGAATAAAAGAGTCTTACAATATATCATATATCAAATTCAGAAAAACAACTACTCTATAGAAATTTGTACATTGAAATTTTTATTTTCTCTTTCTTTTTATTCTTTTTCTTTTTTATCTCTTCAACTTTTTTTTTTAAACTCTTTTTTTTATTTCTCTTCACTTTCTTCTTTTTGATTCTATTTGTTCCTATTTTTATAATGTATTTACTTAATTTTAATTTTTTTTTTCAATTTTTATTATTTTCGTCTTATTTCTCTTTTACATTTTCTTTTTTTGTGTATTTTAATTTTTTTTTATACTATTTTTTTTTTAATATTGTATTATCCATCTATAAACTTCTGATATTTTAACATTTTTTTTTCCGTATTTATAATATAGTTTTCCAATCTAAACATTTTCTTTTCTATAAATTTTTTTTTCGATTTTTTTTTATTTTTTACTTAATTTTATGAATTTTTATTTTTCTACAACTACCACAATTTTGGTTTTCTATACTACTTAAATTATCTTTTTTTTTTTTTATCAACAAATTTATAATTTCTTTTAGTTTTTCTTGATGCTTTTTTTACTTAAATCATCGCATATCTTTTAAATTAACATTTTTTAATTTTAAATTTTTTGCAAATTTTTTTTTCGCATATTTGATTGTCGGAAATTAAATAAGAAAAATTTCAAATTTTTCTTGTATAATTATTAATTAAAAACATTTGTTTATAATTAATACAATCAAAAAAAAAATTTTTTTAATAAATATTTTATTTAGCAACAATTTAAGAAAAAAAATTTTATTTGCCTAGTTGCAACAATGTAACCAAAAACGTTTGTTTCTTGACAAATATTTGACGTATTTTTCATAAAAAAAAATTAGGTTGTATTGTAGCGAACACATTGACATCTGTCAATAATGTTGTCAGCGTTAAAGATGTGTCACACATAATCAATATTAAGTTGTTGCCATTGTGCACTTTTATTATGAAATATAAGATTTCCAACACAAACACTACTAAACGTGCTTAATAATGATTTTTTAATTGGCAATACTTTTTATAGACTTTTTTATTGCACCTATCTGCAACACTGTAACCAAAAACGCCGTTTCTATTTCCTCTTGTTACCAATTTAGATAAACACAAATTCAAAACTTTTTTTTTTTAACTATTAATTAAAAAAATTTGCTTGTACAGCATAAAAAGAGCCAAAAATTTTTATCAATATTTTTTTTTCAGTTGGCAATACTTTTTATAAATTTTTTAATTGCCTAGTGGCAACACTGTAACCGAAAACACTTTTTTTTAAATATTTGACGTAACTTTTATAAAAAAAAAAGTAGGTTATGTCATAGCAAACATAATGACATCTGTCGGTGTCATGGATTTGTCACTCATTATCAATAGAAAGTTATTATCTTGATACAATTTTAATATAAAATATTTAAGTTTTCCAACTCAAACACTCTTAAAGCTTAATTAAAAGTTTTTTTCCCACATGATGATTTTACAATATATCACCTATAAGTCTCACTTATAACATTTAAACCCTTTTTAGTTAAGATTATTGATAGCCCCAAAAAACAACGGGCGCCACTTCTCTCAACGTCTCTATATAGTTAGCCTCACTTTTTTCAATAATTAGGTCAAAAGGTTATTGACCTAAATAATTTAAATCTATATTACATTTTGATTTCTTTTGGAAGAATCTGGGAAGGTGGCTATCTTTATCGCAGCCTTGTGCTTTCATCAACAAAGCAAATAAAAAAAATCCCATAATATTCCATTAACATTTAAGCGTCGATAAAACTCTATTTTGCAATCTCTTTTTCTCAATTCAATTATTGTATGATCTGAAAAAAATGTTTTTCTAAATAAAACATTAAAACTTCTCCTCACTAACCTGGACCGCTTTGGGATCAACACAAATTAAGCAAACAAACGTCCCACAATATCTCATCAATATATGAAGACGTCAATTAAATTTAATTTTCTTATCTTATTGTTTCTCTTCAAAATTATTGTATAACCTAGAAAAAAATCTTTTGAATAAAAGAATAAAACTGCTCTCCACTTACCTAATTCGCTTTGGAATGTTTAAATAATCAATTTTCTATTAAATTATTATTGTAATTTTCATCATCAATATAAATACAAAGCTCAATCGACCGCTTGACACCACATGATAGAAGAGTCCAGATTTTTGAAATATTTTCCTTTTCTAAGCAATTCTATTAAATGTTTTTCTAAGCTTTTCGGACGTTCTATTAAGTAAAGCTTTATTGATCGCTGATCTCATTTATTACATTTAAGCCCTCGTTTCAATAAATTTTAGAAAATTTGTAAATCAATAACATTTATGACACATGTCAATTTTTTTTGACATTTGACATTATTGATTTTTTAATTCTAAAAATTCAAGTGGTACAGAATTTAAAGAATTAGGTCAAAAGGTCATTGACCTTAATACTTTAAATTTATATTACATTAATGTTAATTCGTTATTCCATTTCAAAACCCTAAAACAAAATATTATTTATATATTATATCTCATTGTTATTTGTATCAATCAATACGCAGATTTGAGTGTACACTTATTACATTCAAGCCATTTGACTTAAAAAGATTAAGCGTTTAGTTTTACAAATCATTTATATTTAAAGTAAAAATAATATAGATTATAATAATAATCTATATACCTACATATCTCTTCCAAAAAAGCCTCTACTTTAGATTCTTAATCGCTGTTGAAAAATTTTAACCTCACTTTTATTTTTCATTAAAATTGAAAGGGCTTTCGTCTTTATTTTATTATACAATATCTCGCATAGCATTTCATAACCATTTTCATTGAAAAACCATTTAAAAAAATGTACATATCCTTTCCAATCTTGTAAAGATTTGTAAAATTCTGGAAAGTCAATTTTTCTAGAAAAACTTTCTAAATAAATCATCAAAACACTTTTCCATTTATCTGAGTAGCATTGGGATGTTTGAAAAATCGATTTCCATCTCATAAGTTCCATTTATTATATTGCAGCTTTATTTAGTCATAGCTCGTGAAAGAGCCCCATCGAAAAAATTTTGTCGACAATACGATGCACTTTCCCATAAAGAAAACAAAACAAACCACTACCACCAGCATACAACCCATCGTCGACATTTTAGCCACATTAAAAGCTTTCGTTTCATTATTTTTCACAATAATTATAAAGATAAATATTTAAAATGACATAACCAAACAACTTGGAGCCGTCACAATTTAGACATTAAAATGACGAAGTGTCACTGAAAAAGCCCAGCCTTCAAAGTTTTCTATCTAGAGTACGTTTGTCCGTCATTTATAGCAGCATTTCGATCATTCTATCTCTTTTCTCAAATTTATTGGTTGTACCTCTAGCGCTTAAGGGGGCTCGTTGCAAGAAAAAAACCTTAATCAAATTTACGAAAGAAACGACGTTTATGTGGAACTGTAATAATTTTTGTTTGAAAAAAAAATAAATTTACTAAAAAAATTTAAAAAATCTAAAATTTGTTCGACAAAGCTACTAAATCAGCTTTTATTATAGTTAAACGAGAGTATGGTTTCGCACCCTCCGGGTGCTTACCCTACTCTCTTGAGTAGAGGGTTGCCTACGGCAACGTGTATAAACCTAGAGGGGTTGCCTTCGGCAACCGGTAGTATAATCGCACTTTTTTTTTTTTTTTTTATTAGATTATTGAAAATTTATTTTTTTATTGTAATAATTTGTAAGACTCTTTTTATTCTAATCTTACGTTTTGTTAAATGTTAACAATTAAATTGAATTAAATAACAGTTAACTCTTTCTCCATAATAAATTTGTCAGGATGTCTATGTTCTACGATTATTAGCTTTAATTATTCACTCGAAAACAGTGTACAGAATAGCAACAGCCAGCTACATTATCATCAACAATCTATTTCAACTCACCCCTCTATATTCATTGTTAGAGAAACGCTTGAGCAGTCAGACGGATCGATTGGGCGACACATGAAACATATTTACACATAATGTACCTGTCAATAATACCTGTAAAGTAACTCACCGGGGGCTTTTCTCCCCCTCGCAGGATTCTCTTCACCCCTTTTCTTTAACATCGTGTTCTCAATGATGTCTTTATTGTTTCGGTACCTCATTATTCCTCCGAATTCAGGGAGACAGCACTGAATTCACATTATTCCTCCGAATTCAGGGAGACAGCACTGAATTCACATTATTCCTCCAAATTCAGGGAGACAGCACTGAATTTACATTAATCTACCGAATTCAGGGAGACAGCACTGAATTCATATTATTCCTCCAAATTCAGGGAGACAGCACTGAATTTACATTAATCCACCGAATTCAGGGAGACAGCACTGAATTCACATTATTCCTCCAAATTCAGGGAGACAGCACTGAATTTGCATTAATCCACCGAATTCAAGGAGACAGCACTGAATTCACATTATTCCTCCAAATTCAGGGAGACAGCACTGAATTTACATTAATCCACCGAATTCAGGGAGACAGCACTGAATTCACATTATTCCTCCAAATTCAGGGAGACAGCACTGAATTTGCATTAATCCACCGAATTCAGGGAGACAGCACTGAATTCACATTATTCCTCGGAATTCAGGGAGACAGCACTGAATTCACATTTATACCACAAAACAACATATGATCAAAAGATCAACACGTTAACTATCTTTCTCTTTCAATAAACAATTAACAGTTTAAATACTCATAATACTGCCCGTCCGACCGCTGTCACCGTTCTTTAATCAACATTCTCCGCTGACTGACTGGACTCCACCCTTCCAGGGATGCTAAGCCCATGTTCTCCCTCTTTTACATAAGATGCCATATGGCCCTCATCGAGATGATTTAATTATACAAGCGATTCAGCGCCTTATTGGCTTATTTTTACTTTAAAAAATAACTATAAATCATTATAAAATCAAAAACTCTCACATTCGGCCATCCTGACTTCAATCTTGTCCCCAAGATTTTCTACTTATTATTTTAATGATGATTTTACGCTTTATTCTCAAGCTTTAATCTAAAAGTTATCAATAATTATTTTACTTTAACCCAATTGTATTCACATTAGCTTAATCCTTGAAAATATGTTTAATATTTATTTATCAAATACAAGAGTGACAGTCTTTAATAATTTTTTTTTTACTGTTTAATTACAACTATAATAATACTTGTTACCCCCTAAATAAATAGCAATACTGTATCAAAAGCAGATAAAATTAACCCCATTTGAGTTTGTCTACGTCAACAGTCAACTGTCTCTTCTTCAAGTTTTGTTTGTTCTAAGTTCTATCTGTTATCACCAATCCTTGTATTTGTACAGATGTTTTGGTTTCAGTTTTTTTTTTCTTTCTTCATTTTATTTTTGTGCTGTTTTTTAATTTTTGAGATCTCATAATCGTTGATAAGGTATACCTTTTTTGTTATTTATAATCTTTGATGTAATTTAGCAATTGCTTTTGTTTCTTATAGTTTTTCTTGATTTGTGTGCACACGTTATCAGTTGCTAACTTCCTCCAATTATTTCTCATGTTTATCTTCTCTCTTCTTTCTTCTTTTGTTGTTCTTTTTTTTTTTTCTTTTAGTCAATAGTCAAAGTTATAAGTCATGAATACCCTTAGTTGTTTCTAACGTATATTTACTTTTTAGTTGTTAATTATTAATTAACCGATGTAATTTTATGTCAAGTCACCCAACTATTAAAATGAAATACTTATAAGATATTTGAGATAAACATTATTGCTTTAATATAATTAAGTTCTTGTTTAAAACCTTTTAGATTAAAAAATCAAAACTTTAATTTTATTTTTAAATTGTTTTATTTATTTGTTTTTGTTAATTATTTTTTTTTTTTTTTTTTTTTTTTTAATTTGTCAAATTTTAATTTACTAATTAAGTCAGCACTTACGTGTTCACTATTTAAAATTGAAACATTTTGGTCTCTTATCTAGCCAATTAACAAGACATTTATTAAAACTTTTGTTTTCAAAATTAAAAATGTTTTTATTTATTTTATTTTTTTAAAGAGAGTAGGAGGAGTGTTTACTATTTAAACAAGTTTAAATAGTTTGACTGAAACAGGACTAACATTTAAACGTTTCTAACTACACAATTTACCCTTTTCTTTTTAATCAACTTTCAATTAAAGCTAACGACGTCTGACTAAATCAAAAATTAAGCTTTAGCATGTTAACCAATCACAACAATTTAGTTTTGATTGTTTTTTTTTTTTTTTTTTGTTTTTTTTTACATTTTGTAATACAATTTAAATAATTTAAAAATAATAATTGCTTTTAAAGAACAAGTTGCCTATTTACTGCCTACTAATTGTTTGAAGAAAAATAATTGAAAATAAGACTCTTAAACTAACAATCATTGCTATAGTTTCATTCATCGCTGATAATTTTAGAGTGTCAAACTTTAATTTAAGAAAATTTGTTAAATATTTCTAATTACTAATACTCAAAACTAACTTCTATTAAATTTTTATTTTGTTTTAACTTTGTTGTGTCAGCGATTAATATTATTTTTTTTTTTTTGCAAATGTAATTCTAAATGGTTTAATTTTAATTTAAAGATTCAATTCTCTTAATTTCTCAATTTTATTTACCACTAATTTCTTATTGCTTGTTTGTAATTATGAATTCAAATCAAAACTGATTGTAAAACAAATAAATTACTTATCATGAATTAAAATAGGTTCTACTGTATTCAATATTATTATTATTTCTTTAATTTAAAACTCAGATAAACTGCATTTACTCTAAACCCAAAACGGTCAAGACTACCTGCTTGACTGCGACAATATATAACAACATGTGTTTAACACGTGAGGCAGCTCCAGATTCTTTTTATTTATCTTTTTGTTTAGTTTCACCCCTTCACAATAAACTAATAAATTTATGTGTGACAAATGATGATATGAAATGCTTTAAATGACTATTTTCAAAAATTTAGGTGTACATGATAAGTATTAGTGAGAGAATTTACCAACTTTTATTTAATGAATTAGAATATTTAATGTTGGTTTTTGTAATTTAATTGTACTTAAAGTTAGTTTGACAAAATTACTTAATGGCAGGTAAACATATAAAAGCAGATAGAATCCTTCAATAATTTTTACCTAATCTTATTTTAAGAAACTCTAAATTAATAAACTAACTATTTAAGCAAATGTCTTTTTTTTATCGAATTTAAATTGTGAACTTTACGGCTTTAGAATAGTCAGCTAACTATCAATTAATGATTATAAAATTCATACTGAATGTTATTGTAAGTACCAATACACATAATTAATTATGAATTTTAGAAACTATAATTATTATTTACTTAGCTCTACTAAATTTTTAAATAGCAACATAACTTTATTAATTAGACTTGTAAAAGTATAATTTTGCCAGATGAGATTAGTTGCTGTCCGAAAATTTTTGTTTATAAAAATATTAATCCTCAAGTGGTAGTTTTGTGATTTTGATTTATATATTTTTTTTGTATTATTGAAACCAAATTAACTTTAAAACTTCAAGATCAATTTACAAAAATGTTTTGTTACTGAATTATCAAAGTATTTTTTTTTTAATTTACTCAAATTAGTTATTTTATTATAAACACAATTTAGAAAATTGTATTTGCAGCTTATTACTTCTCAAAATTTTATTTTAACAATTGTGTAAGTATCTCAACCTGCCTTCACCCTTGTCAATAATAATTTATGATCTTTTTTTTTCAGTTGTGTTGCAGCTGTTGACACTTTACCGATTAGTTTTGCTAAAAAACCCTTTTTAGAAAGCCTTCCAAAGAATACCTTGACCTATTATTTTGAAAAACCTTTTTTTTTCCGATTTCTATTTTCGTCTAATTATTTAACTATTTTGGTGAAAATCTAAATAAACAAAGTTCCGGTTTTATGCTATTTTGAACTAGGTTTTTGACAATTATTTGTTGTTATCATAGAACAATTCGCTTTGCTATTAATATTGAAAGACAATGCCTTAGTAGATGTTACCACAACATTAAAAGTTCCAAGAAGTGTTTTGTAAACAATGCAATCTATTATTGTTCATAAATAGATTTTTGATTGATTATTTTCAACTAGAACATGTATCTCAAAAAGCTATAAAGGTGTCAATACAATAATTAATAAATAGTTAAAGCGCAAATTTAATTTTCCTACACAAATTAATTCCCCAAAAAGTTTGAATAAATGTTAACAATTCATTACTGAACGACTGAGAAAATTTGGGAGTTCATAACCCATTTGATGCAAAAAGCCAGCTTTTTTTAAACATTCTCGTTTTTCAATTAGCTGTCAAAAGAGAATTATCTTTACCATATGGACTGAGTCGACAAGATATAATTTCATAAAAATACTTTTCAAAATATAAATATATTTTTTTTTTTTTTAAATTGCAATAATCTACTTACACAAATCCATTTTCAACATTTTAATCCTTTACTTTCAATGATTTTATTAATTTTAAATCTTAATTCAACATTTACCAAATTAATAGTGACCCAGTATCAACTAAAAGAAAATATTAACTATAGCTTTCTCTTTAAAATTGATGATTACTCTATACTTTATGAAATTTACATAATCTTGTTACTAATTTCTGTTCATGTCCCCTTTCATACAATACGTTTTGTAATCAATTGTTTAAACACCCTTATATGGTTTCCCACGAATTCTAAGATTTTAAATAGGTCAGTTTGTTTCTCGTCGAACACTCAAAAGCCTAATAAATCTGTCGAGATTAAATAGAACAAAATACGTTAATACGTCGAAAGTGATACCCACCCTAACTTTACTTTACATGTGGCAATGTGTTTGTCATAAATACATACTTGAAATCTATTCAACTAAAATTTTCAAAAACCAAAGATATAACTAAAAAACATCAATCTGTCAAAGCTCTTGAGGCTGCATCAATTTTATTTAGACCTGTACATGATTTTCAACATATGGTTCGAATTTAAACAAAACCGTCGCCTTAGTGTCGCCAAAAAGATAGCCATAATTTAAATATTTCCGACTTTACAATGTTTTTCTTAAATTGCAAGAATAATATTAAAGAATTTAGCCTTAAATGTTTAAGCAAGCTTTTCAATAAATCAAATATTTACATTATTTTAAAGCGATTGTTTTCTCAGTCACCTTTCAAATATCTTCTAATTATCTAAAGTGATTACACAACAACAATTACACTTAATACTTTATAACTAACTTTGCAAATTTAACTTTAACTTCTTTTTTTTTTTTATTCGAAAGTCTTTCCTAAAAGGGAACACTTTGATTGCTCATTTGATTGTCATAATTTATAACGCAGGAATAAATAATAATTTAGTCTAAGTGACATTTCAAATAATTAATATAAACTACGTTTAAACCCTTTAAACTCCAGACTCAGACTATATCTATACAGAAATCTAAAAACTGTACTATACAACTGCTTTTCTTTGATTAAATTAATAATTTAATGCAAATTGTTTTTTTGTTGTCAATAAATTAAGTTTGCAATATTGTTTGTCGCAAAAACTAGAATAGAACTCTAATAAAACTTTAAATTCATTTTATAAAAATGTTTTCTTATAAACACATAAAATCACTTCAATTGAACACTTTAATCATCAGGTAAGCTTGAATAAATTAATTCATATTAAATCATACTCAATTTTGTTTAGAGAAACTCCTTTTAGACATTATTATGTCTCAATATACTCAAAATATTTTCATAATTTAATTTTGTTTAAAGAAACTCCTATCAGACATTATTATATCTCAATATACTCAAAATGAATATGCTAGCAAACTGTTATTTATGTATAAAATTCAACTATTTTATAAAAACCAATTATAAACAATAATTTGTACAAGGTTGTTGTTGCAGAAAGTCTAAATAATGTAGCTGCTGTTTATTTTTACGATTTTAATCCCAAAAAGTTACTCAAACTGAACATTTTGATTGTCATTAGATGCTATTGTTTTAATTATTAAATATGCACTATTTAGCTAATTAATTACTGAGGTTTAACGCAAATTCTTATCCCACTTCTGAAATTTGTAAGACTCTTTTTATTCTAATCTTACGTTTTGTTAAATGTTAACAATTAAATTGAATTAAATAACAGTTAACTCTTTCTCCATAATAAATTTGTCAAGATGTCTATGTTCTACGATTATTAGCTTTAATTATTCACTCGAAAACAGTGTACAGAATAGCAACAGCCAGCTACATTATCATCAACAATCTATTTCAACTCACCCCTCTATATTCATTGTTAGAGAAACGCTTGAGCAGTCAGACGGATCGATTGGGCGACACATGAAACATATTTACACATAATGTACCTGTCAATAATACCTGTAAAGTAACTCACCGGGGGCTTTTCTCCCCCTCGCAGGATTCTCTTCACCCCTTTTCTTTAACATCGTGTTCTCAATGATGTCTTCATTGTTTCGGTACCTCATTATTCCTCCGAATTCAGGGAGACAGCACTGAATTCACATTATTCCTCCGAATTCAGGGAGACATCACTGAATTCACATTATTCCTCCAAATTCAGGGAGACAGCACTGAATTTACATTAATCTACCGAATTCAGGGAGACAGCACTGAATTCATATTATTCCTCCAAATTCAGGGAGACAGCACTGAATTTACATTAATCCACCGAATTCAGGGAGACAGCACTGAATTCACATTATTCCTCCAAATTCAGGGAGACAGCACTGAATTTGCATTAATCCACCGAATTCAGGGAGACAGCACTGAATTCACATTATTCCTCCAAATTCAGGGAGACAGCACTGAATTTACATTAATCCACCGAATTCAGGAAGACAGCACTGAATTCACATTATTCCTCCAAATTCAAGGAGACAGCACTGAATTTGCATTAATCCACCGAATTCAGGGAAACAGCACTGAATTCACATTATTCCTCGGAATTCAGGGAGACAGCACTGAATTCACATTTATACCACAAAACAACATATGATCAAAAGATCAACACGTTAACTATCTTTCTCTTTCAATAAACAATTAACAGTTTAAATACTCATAATACTGCCCGTCCGACCGCTGTCACCGTTCTTTAATCAACATTCTCCGCTGACTGACTGGACTCCACCCTTCCAGGGATGCTAAGCCCATGTTTTCCCTCTTTTACATAAGATGCCATATGGCCCTCATCGAGATGATTTAATTATACAAGCGATTCAGCGCCTTATTGGCTTATTTTTACTTTAAAAAATAACTATAAATCATTATAAAATCAAAAACTCTCACAATATTTTTATTTATTCCTTTTTGTACTTTTTCTACTTTCTCATATCATGGTTTGGCTTTGACAAAATTTATATAAACCTAGCCCATTATTATTTATCTTGAAATTTATTATTATTTATTTAAAAAATTTTAATTAAATTTTATTAATTATACTTATTCTTATTTCATTATTTTTTTCTTTCTCATCTTTTTTTTTATAGTACAGCAAGCATACTAGCATTTACTAATTTTTTTTTTATTTTTTTTTATTTGTACTTGTTCTTACCATACTCTCTTCTATGTAAAAAGTGGCCTTCGGCAACAATAAAACAACAATTTTGTTTTTATTAACAAATTAAAATTAATAAAATTTATGTAGTAAAGCAATTTAGTAGTATTGTAAAAAAAAATTTTTTTTTTAATTGTTGATGTAATTTCCACATCACCTTTGAGGTAAACATCCTGATGCGTTACTTTTTTTTTTATCGATATTTATAACAGAGGAAGTTCGCCAATAGCCCTATATAAACTCTGTTGAATTTTACAAATAGTCGATTATATTCAAAAAAAAAAAGACCATCAAATTCAACAATAGTTTAATATATTGTAACAATATATGTATATGTTTTTGTATGGAGCTTTTTTTAGACTAATATATAAATATGTGTCAATACTATGAAAATGCTTCATGTTTAGAGACGACATTGTTTTTATATAATATATAGCCATTGATTAGCATCAACATAACAAATAATACTTGATTGTATAAATTATTAAACTATATTTTATGATTTAATAATGTTGACGTTTTTAATTAAATATATATTTATAATCGACCAATTGTATAGTTTGAGTTTGTATGAATTATTGAATATAGTCACAAAAAAACAAAAACAGTAGTTTAATATATCGTAACAATATTAATGTATATGCTTTGTATGGAGCTTTTTTTTGACTAATATATACAAATGTGTCAATACTATGAAAATGTTTCATGTTTAGAGACAACATTGTTTTTATATAATATATAGCCATGGATTAGCATCAACATAACAAATAATACTTGATTGTAAATAAATTATTAAACTACATAATGTATAATTGTTTTAATAAAAAATTTGACTATTTTAATTGTGATAAATTTTTTTTTCAAGTGATTAAATCTTTTCAAAACTCAATTGATTTACAAAATTTCATTATAAACAATATTTTTTGTATAGATAAAATTTGTATTTTCCTCAGGCAAAAGTCTACCTTGAGTGGCAGTATTTTCAATAAATACTGAATTATCATTAAATTTTCGAACTCGCGAAAATGCAACATATAATTGACCATGAGCAAAAACTGAATTTGGCAAATAAAGTGAAACATGATTATAAGTTTGACCTTGTGCTTTATTAATTGTTAATGCATAAGCGAGACGAACAGGAAACTGTCGTCGACGAAATTGAAAT
The DNA here is from genome assembly GCA_947359425.1 of Lagria hirta. Classification (NCBI taxonomy): domain Eukaryota; kingdom Metazoa; phylum Arthropoda; class Insecta; order Coleoptera; family Tenebrionidae; genus Lagria; species Lagria hirta. The sequence continues at coordinate 25,858,542 of OX375796.1, read as the reverse complement.
GGTAAATTTGTATTCGAAGGAATAAAATCGATTTTAGGTATTAAAACAAATTGATTTGTTAATCTATTACCATCATTCGATACAACTTGACCTTTAATATAATTTTGACCCAAAAATTGTACAATTAAACGGGTACCATTACATAATCCTTTACGAATATTTAAATTTCGTAATAGCATAACCAAGGCACCAACTTTTAATTCTAAACGATGTGGTGGTAGACCACTTGGTGTTAAAGCGTTAAGAAATTCAGGTTGATAATTAGCCGCTTCTAACATTATTGCATCATCAGCATCATTCGGCTCTATACTATCAACACTATAATAAATTTTTGTTGGACCATTGATTTTTTCAAATAAAACTTTTTTATTAATTTTATCACATGTCTCATTTAATGGTGTTAAAATAACACTTTTTAATAAAACATTATTATTAGATCTTAAATTAGCATTATCATTATTATTAATGATATCAAAACATGAATTAGTTAATTGATCATAATTTTGAACAATACATTGTTCCGGTATTTGAATAATGCTATATTGAAAATTAGGCAAATGTGGTAATCGATCATTACCTAAATTTAAAAGCCATTGAGAAAATTCAACTTGTTCTGGCAATACACGAACATTAATTGTTAAAGAAAATTGTTGAAAATGATTCCATAATTGTGCCGATTTAACACAGGCTGCAACAATTTGATTTCGTGTCCCAGGATATGGTACAATTGGAAGACATTGTTTAAAATCTCCACCAACAATTACTGTTTTCCCACCGAATGGAAGATGTGGTGTGCGACAAAGAAATCATAAAATTTCATCAATCTTTTGAAAGGTCATCGCAGTAACCATACTTATTTCATCCCATACAACTAATTTTACTTGTCGCAATATTTCAGCATATGAACTTTCAATTCGAATACTTGATGTACTCGTCTCTAAAAGTGGAACAGGTAGCTTAAATGTTGAATGAACAGTTTTACCACCAATTAATAATGGAGCAGCTAGCCCTGTCCAAGCCATTGCTAATACTTTAATTTCTTGTCCTCTTGCATAACTGATGATTGTATTATAGAGAAAGGTTTTACCAGTACCAGCAGGACCGTCTAAATAAAATAAGTGATTTATTAAATTATCATCACCATTATTATTGTGGTTGATGATAGATGTTATAATATTATCAAAAATGCGTCTTTGTTCAATATTTAATTGATTAATCCAATTAGCACTTTGTTGTTGTTCAAATTCAACATCGATACGATTATCATCAACATCATCATCATCATCATTGTCATCATCGTTATTATAATCTAAATAAATGGCAAGTGGTTCAGGCAATTTAAAATTTGCTAAAGTTAAACCATGTACATTTAATAATAATTTCAATTTATATAATGTACGATTTTCAGCTTCAATTACATCAATACCATGTCTTGTAAAGTCTTCCATTAAAGCGTCACGAAATTCATTTCATAATGCTAATGGATCTAAGACAGTACAAAAAGCTAAAATTGTGGCAAACATTTGTCGTAATTGATTTGGCATTTGTTGTTCAACAGCTTCACGAAGAGCTCGTTGCCATTCCATATCTTCATTAAGAAGATTTCGTCTACTACATGCTTCAGCATATGTTGGACAAATTTCACCATCAACAGTACGAACATCTTCAAAAGATGTTGCACCTCGTACATGTAATAATAGAAGACGAAGAAAATATAATTCTCTATTTCGTATACTAACACTATACATTCTAGCAAGTGTAGTAGAACGATTTCTTTGACGTGGACGCCATTCTCGTGCTCTATCAATCTATGTAAAATTTGGTGGAATTTCTACATATAGATATTGTCTCGAATTGTAGAGATTATTTCGATTCAATGTAAACCATTCGGTTAACATTGTTCTTCGATAGAGATCAAGACGTTCTGGAATATTTGGATCATTCTCTCGAAAAATAACATTTTGTCGTGCCTCTAAATGCACTGGCAAACGTATAACTGTATGTGTACTATCATGTAATACAAAATCATTAATACGCCATGCAGCTTCCGATGGTGATATATAACGGGCATTAAGATATTCCTCTACCTCATTATAATTACCTTGAATTTGATGAGGTGATAATGATCGATTTTCATCAACATTCATTTCATTATTATTACGTTCCTCTTCAATATTTCGAATACGTAATAATGCCATATCGACACCTTTAAAAATATATTTATATAAATATTTAACTGTTTTTAAATTGCCACACGCTTCAACATTAATGTGACATTTATATTTATATAAACAATATGGATTATAAGGTGCAATCCATTGATTATTCAATACATGCGGACCTTTTACAATCGTTATACCTGTTTGTCGGCGTCTATATTGAATTCTACCATTTTCAGTAATAATTGTTTCATTTGAAGATTGTTTTGGAAATGTTTTACTACATTTTCCATCAACCATACAGATTGCATTATTATTAAATTGTGGTTCACATGGTCTATGTACCATATGAGTTTTTACCAATTCATATAATTCGGGTTGACGAATTGGATCTGGAATTTCAGCTGAAACTAATAAATCAACTCTCTCTGGTTCTAACATTCGATCTTCATGTCGTAAAATTATTGGAATATGTGCATGTGGTAAACCTCTTTTTTGAAATTCAATAACATGAATTGATCCAAGATGAATTCCAAAGATATGATTTTCCAAGATATCACTCATGAATGCTTTTAATTTCATTTGAAATACTCGTGCAATAACCATAGGATGATCATTTGATTGAGTATTATTTGGAATCGCATTCACAATTTCATTCCATTTAGGATTACATGTAAATGTAATAAAAAGTGAGGGATATCCTAAAGTTGTAACCATCGACATAGCATCTTGAAATCTTTGCTGTTGACTTCGTGGGCTGCCTATATATGAAGAAGGCAATATAACCATTCGTCCAATATTAATATTTTCAACAGCAGCTCGATTATGTAAATAATCCTAAGCTCGCAACCAACATATTCCTAAGCTCGCAATAGATTTTGATGTCTTTCAATATATAAAAGTCGATTGTTTTCCATTTTAACATATGCAGCTACAATATATTGTTGACTTAATTTACCTGCTGAATGTATCGCAGAAAAATCATCTCTATAAGCTAATCTATATTTATAATATGAATTAAGGGTCATATTTCTATTTCTATCGTTTCGTGCGGTGTGCATTGTCCATCCACTTTCACCAAATGGAAAAAGTAATGGAAATGTCAATGGATCGACAAATTCATTTTGAGGACTAATGTTTGTGAATAAAGATTGATTATTTTGTCGAAGAAATACTCTTAGATTTGTTGTAGGTGGTAAACCTTCATTACAAAATTGATAAACGGCTGCAACTTCGTTTACGATTGGCATATCGTATGGTCTATTTTGACGACCTCAAACATTTAAAAATTCTAAAACAATATTTGGTGGATTTACTAAACGTTGTCTTTGCTGTTCCTCGTACACTTCATATAGATGACGGTAGGCTTGAGCAAATGGATTATGACGTTGAAGTATATCCCCTATTTGTTCGATTAATTCACGATTTAAATCATTCGAATTATGAATACGTTGAGCATTTGCTCTATTAGAATCTAAGAAATATACTTTACCGTAGCTTATGTTTTGTGCATTTATATTAATGTCGCAAATGTGATGCACCATTCGACCTTCAATACAATAAACATATGGTCCACGGCCAGGCAAATCACGTCTTTTCGCTTCAATGCTAGCAAATTGAAAAGCGTAATTATATTGTAGAATATTTTCCTTAAAATGTGTAGAATGTTGTTGATCATTATTTAGCATTAAATTTTGTAACAAATTAGGAAAAGGTGTTATTAAAGCAGGTAATCTTACTTGTCCATTATTGCAACAGCCACTAAAAAAATGGCATGCATTTCTCTCCACTTGAAAATATTTACCCATACAATGTGGACATTGATGTACCATACCACCAATACTATGTAGTACTGGTCTCTGCTGATTACCTGCTTCCAGATAGAATGGATAACGTTGTCTATCTTGGCAATTTCTTGTTAAACGTTCAAAGACCATCGCGTTTAACAATAAAACAACTACTACATTTGCCTCAATATTGTCTCTAGCTACAGGTTCAATAATGTTTGGCTCTTGTTGTTCATTCGGAACAACAACATCATCATCATCACCACCACTCTCTACCATTGTTGTTCCAGGATTTGCGTCATTATTATCATGATCATCGGAAATAGACACAATACATTGCGACGAAGATGAAAACATTGATACGTATTGAGGAGTAGATGCAATATTAGAATTTCTAATTGGAACAATTTTACCACCTTCTTCATCATCGTCGCTACTATCTGGATAAATATTGTGTCTCGGTGGAGGACCGCATATTATTCCTTCTTGTGGTGCTTTAGAAGGTCCAGCAACTTGCGAAGTATGAAATTTTACTTTTTTGTTAGAATGTAAACGTTTTTCATCTATAGAAAAGAAGAAAAAAAAAATAAAAATAATGTCCAAAATATTTTATAATTTTTCTATGCTTATATTTTATCTATTATAATGAAATATAATATACGATTGAACTTATAAATCAATAGTAATCTTTTAATAAATTTTTATTTTATCATAAATATTTGAGAATTTTTTTTTTGCACTTAAATGATCTATTAGTAAATTTAATAATTAAAATTGAATCCTGAAAGTGTAATACAAATAGGTATGTAATTTATTATTTTTTCAAAATTAAATCTTTTCAGTTTCTATAATATTATTATTACAAAAAAGCAACATACCTAATACCAATAATAATAATAATAATAAATTAAATCAATATTTTTTTTGGAAATAAAAAAATACAAAACATTATAATTTATAATATATATAAATTATTGTTTATAATAATTATTATTATCTTTTTACCTTCTTTCTGCACAGCGTCTTGTATCTGTTGTGGTAGAGTCGCACACTGTATCCCTTCTAATAAAGCTGGTTTTTTAGAAGGACCTGGTATTTGAGAAGTATTCACTCTTTTTCCACTCACCGATACAATTTCAAGCGAAGCATCATCTTCATTATCAACATCTAACGTTATATCAAAATTTTGTGATGTAGATGGTAGTGGTGGAGGCAATAATGATTGTGATGATTCTTCTTCTATAATTATAAAAATTAATAATTTAAAAACATTTAAAGAAATTTTTTTTCTCTCAACTTACGTTCGTTAACATTTGAACGTCTTCTATTTAATCCTTTTTTTGGTTTTGTAAACCTCAACTTTCTAGGCATTATCTAAAAATAAAATTTATAATTAATATAATACAGTATTCAGTAGATGATGAATAAACATTTTTAGAAAGCTATTTTTATGGAAATTAGATGAAAATTGCTTATTTCCTAAATTTTTCAAACATGAAATTATAAAGCAAGGTTAAAAATTAAAAATTTTTAAAAAACCTTCAACTACATCAGTATTCTACATTTATAAAAACATAAAATAACTTAAATATAGCACATACCTATCAGATTTTTATAAAATATTTCTTAAAATACCGAAAAACTCTTTCTAACAAAATATAACGGTTTTCTTGTGAAAAAATCAATAAATAGTTCTTTTTATTTTTTTAAAAAGAAATAGTAAGTAACCATAAGTAACAGATAATAGCGCGGTAAATTTAAATCATTATTAATTATTATAAAATAATAATTAGAACATTTTTTTTAATAAACTTTTTTTTAATAGAATAATATTGAAATAATAAATTAAGAAATTTATAATTTTCTATATAGTATTTCTATATAATAGAAGAATATAAAAAATTTAGGAATTATAACCTCAAAAACTTTTTTTTTTTCGGACAGTTCACCAAATAATATTCATATTCATATAATTATAAAGACTTACCGAAAAAAATAACACTATTTTATTTTATTTATAATAAAAGACAAACAACATAAATATTTCAATACAAATTATTTTTCTGTGGTTATAATTTATGACAGCTAATGACTATATTACCATAGAAGATATATCAATATAGAAGTTGCATTCTATGAATATAGAATATGGCAGAGAATTTTACATAATTTAAAATTGGCAAAATTTTGGTTTAAATTTCGATTTTTATTGAGAATATATAATTTGTTTATTTATTTATATTGTAATTTATAATTGTTGAAAACAAATTAATAAATAAATATTTAAAATTAACTCTATGGTTGTTTTCAAATAGTAATCGATAAAAAAAATAGAGTAAGGTTCGGCAAAGTTTGTTTATAAAAGAAAATGGCGGAAGCAACCGAAAATTCAGTAAGTTTTATAATTTTTTCTTTAAAATTGATTAAAAAAAGCCAAATTTTTAGCCAGTATAGATGAAACTCTTTAAATATAATGTTATTAGATATCAAAATTTGAAAAAATTATAAATTCAACTTATTCATTTAACATCAAATAAAATTGTAGGTTATAGGCAGCATATACTGCTGCTTAAAAGTGTTAAGAGCTCCATTGAGTGTATTGTATCAATATTAATTATTTTTAAGTTACTATTTTAGTGTACCCGATAAATATAATATAAAAAATCTCATTTTAAAAAAAAAAAAAATTCAAAAACTTGTTGTGTAGCATAATACATATATTTATATAGGAACTATCATATTGCAAAAACTACATAAAAATCTTATTATCAACCAATATATTCTTTATTAAAATATAAATTTGTACTAAAATTATTTTGAATTTTTAAATAGAAAAACGCTTCATCAGGAAAAGAGATGATTGTAGTAGATGATGATCATCAAAAAGATGAAAGTCATCATAATAATAAAAATTATGAAAAATACAAAGAAAGAAACGAAGGGGGAGAAAGAAGCGAAGGGGAAGAAAGAAACGAATGGGGAGAAAGAAGCGAAGAGGAAGAAAGAAGCGAAAGGGGAGAAAGAGACAGAGAGGGAGGAAGAAAGAAAGAGAGAGGTAGAGGTGTGAGGAATGGGCGAGGGAGGGGGAGAAGAAGCAACGGAATAAGAAAAAATGTAATAAAAAAAATTAATAATTATTATATAAGAGATTCAAAAATAAATTTTAACAATTAATTTTTTTTTTCTTAATAAATTTTTTTTTAAAACTTTTTAAAGTCATTTTTCTTTAAAATTCATTAACTATATTGTATTTTATTATAATTTCATTCTTTACGTTGTCGTCTAATGGTTGCAATTTTTGAAAAAAATATACAAAATAAGCTTTTTTTTACATAATGATTTTACAGTATAAACTCTTTATGTATTATATTTCAAATCAATTGCAAATTAAATATAAGAAACATAACCTAAAAATAACGTCAAACGGATGATATATCTAAATATTCATTTAAAGTTTACTTATCATATTTCTAACTTTTACTTAAAAAAATATATTTAATAATAATAATGTAAAATATTTTTTATGGTGGTCTTCTTGTGAAGCAGCAATTAGATTTTTTCTATAACTACTAATCTAAAATTAATCCAAGGCTATATTTTCTTCAAAATTTTCTTTTCAATGAGGGCAATGTTTTGTATTAGCTTTTTTTTGCAGTTAATGTTATCTCTCGCTTGAAGCTCTAAAAAAGAAAAATTTAATATATATAATCTCTAAATGGATCTAATAAACCGTATTACAAATTCTACTTTCAAATTAAATCTTGAAATTGAGTCTTAACTTGCATGTAAACAATAGTTGTGTTCGATTGTCCTTTTCTAAAAAAAAAATACATCAAATCATAATTTTTTATTTGACAACGTATGTAGTTTTTTTTTGTTGATAATCGATAAAGTTTTTTAACTTTAAAATTTAGTTTCTCTATCATTCGTAAACAGTAATTTTCCAAATTCTTTTATTATGAGTCTTCAACATTTAGATTTTAATCTTAAGTAAAGTTATTTCTTCTCCATCTCTTTCTATCAGATAAAAATTTTCTTTTCGTCATTATCTGAAAACATAAAAGTATAGTATTTTATATACCCTATGACAGAGCAAATAAATAACGGTAATCTCATTAAATCTCCATATAAAAAAACTCTAATGATCATTTCAAATAAAAAAAAAATAAATTAAAATCAATAAAAATTTATACAATTTCATGTTCAGAATCTATTCTCTGGCATATTATAGTACTCCAAATCATAACAATTTTTTTACAAATTCCTTGACGAAAATTGATATCAAATAAAAAGTAAAATTACCAATTTGTGAGAGCCTACTGAAGCAATTCGTTACTAACAATAATAATAAAAATAATGTTGTGTTGTGATGAAGCAACAATTATTTTGGCAGTAGAAGATGCAATATCCATATTTTTAAGTTCCAATATTAAACTTATTAGATAAGCCTCCTCTCTTCTAAAAATATATAAAATTAAAAAAAAAAACATTTTAATTGTTTTGTTTTCACCTTCTTCTTCGTCAATACTGTCCAGATAACTGGAACATTTAACTGTGTGCTTCTATATTTGGCTTAGATGGTCCAGACACATTCGAATTGATAATGAAACGATTTTGTGTTGTAGCACAACACTCCAGGACTGATTTGTTTGTTTGATAGACTTTGCAATTGAGAAGAATGCCAGTTCATTCTTCTTTGAACTATGTAAAAAAAATTATATTATTAATAAGCAAAGCAATAAATATTGATTAAAAAACAATAAAAAAGTTTTCCATTATAAAAGTATATCTATAATCTCTATAAAACAATAATAAATTTATTGTTGTGGGGCTTTACCACTTTGATTTAAATCTTCTGAAGGAATGATGTTTGTCAATATTTCAGGCTCTCTACTTATTCCTTCTTCTAATGCTAGAATAATGTTTTGTGAACAATCTTTTCTCCATCTAGAGATCCTTAAAAAAACCCTAAAAAAATATTATTTATATTATATCTCATTGTTATTTTGATAAAATATTGTCTAATGCACGCAGATTTGAATGTGTACACTAACCACATTCAATCTTCATATATTTTGCTTTCTCTTCTCTTACTTCCTGGTGTTGTTGTTGTTGTGTTATTACTTCTAGCATCTTAGTGACATTGCTTGTTGGTCGAACTGAAGTTTTAGAAGAATGGAATCTAGAATATCAAATAATTAAGCTATGACAATATTACAACAAACCTATTTTTTATTTCCCTATGTATGTCTTCAGCATCTATCCTTATTTCTAAAGAATCTTCTAACTATGGAGTGTTGACTTTGTCCTTAGCTTGAAGGGAACTCCAGTCATTGTCTCTATCATATTGTTCTTAGCGGTACGAAGACACTCAATTCATTCTACAAAATAAATATGTTTATTTATAATCTTTGTCTCTATTTAAAAAGAGGTTATATTTGCCTCGTCCACCCGAATGTGATGATAATATAAGAAATGGGGCTGTTAGATATATTATAGATACGACATAGCAGAGCTGACCAAATCCATAAATACAGATAATAAGTATATAATTCATTATATACTTCCCTTATATCTTTATTCGTTGATAAAAATTACCAAGTCTTCTATTTTTCAATGTTCTATTTGCGTTTTTTGGTATCATAATGAAGAGCGGAACGAAAAGGTCGAAACAAATTTCATGACTTCTGACTTCTGTCACGTCAAAAGAAATAGCCATAGCGGCCTCTAGCGGCCAAGAAATCGTTACAAAATCGTTACCGAAGCAAATTTGACCTCGTGTCGGTACTTTATAAAATCAACGGGTTTTGTAATGTTTATCACATATTATTATTGACAAATAATAATATTATTGTCAATAATATTATTATTGACATTTGTGTTTTATTTGAAAATAAGAAAATATAATATTATCTCAAAGCCAATGTCAAAATGGTGATAAACATTAACTGTCACAGCGTCTCCTACCGGCAAAATGAATCGTTACCGAAGCGAATTTGAACTCGTGTCGGTACTTTATAAAATCAACGGGCTTTGAAAGAGGAACTATGGAAGGAATAAGCAGGAATCCACCAAGGAATATTTTTTAAAAAGTAGTTTGTGGAATAAAAATTTTAATTTATTTGAAATTTCGGTAGAATTTAACTGACATCAATAGATCGGTAGAAAAGTTTCAACATCGGTAGAAATACCGAAATTTCGGTAGGGTTGGCAGCACTGCAGCTAATGACTATATTACCATAGAAGATATATGAATATAGAAGAACACTTTTTAATTCTACATAATTTAAAATTGGCTAAATTTTTGTTTAAATTTCGATTTTTATTGAGAATATATAATTTGTTTATTTATTTAAATTGTAATTTATAATTGTTGAAAACAAATTAATTAATAAATATCTAAAATTAATTCTATGGTTGTTTTCAAATAGTAATCGATAAAAAAAATAGAGTAAGGTTCGGCAAAGTTTGTTTATAAAAGAAAATGGCGGCAGCAACCGAAAATTCAGTAAGTTTTATAAATTTTTCTTTAAAATTGATTAAAAAAAGCCAAATTTTTAGCCAGTATAGATCAAACTCTTTTAATATAATGTTATTAGATATCAAAATTTGAAAAAATTATAAATTCAACTTATTCATTTAACATCAAATAAAATGGTTCTTCTACTACTGCTGCTGCTGGAAAAGTGTTAAAAGCCCCATTGAGTGTATTGTATCAATTTTAATTATTTTCAAGTTACTATTTTAGTATCCCTGATAAATATTCTTATACTTTTATATAAAATAACAAATTTAAATAAAAAAAAAATAACAATAAATAAATTATAATTGTGTATCATATATACTTATATAGGTACTATTATATTGCAAAAAAAACTACATATAGATCTTATTATCAACCAATATATTCTTTATTAAAATATAAATATGTACTAAAATTATTTTGTTATTTTTTTTTAAAAAGGATAAAGCGGCAGAAGATGAAAGAGAAAAAATTTTTGAAAAAGAAACAGATAGTAATAATGGAAGTGAGGGAAGTGAGGAAAGTGATGGCAAAAGCAGAAGCGAAGAAAAAGGCGTGGACGATAGAAAAAGCAGAGGCGGTGAAAAAGGCAGAGGCCACAAAGGAAACAGGGGCGGTAATAGAAATAGGGGCGGTAATAGAAATAGGGGCGGTAATAGAAATGGGAGGGGTAACAGAAACAGGGGCAGTAAAATAAACAAAGGCGGTGGAAGAGGCAGAGTCGCTGTCAATAGTAGAAGAAACATAACAAAAATAATCAATTATTATATCAAAAATTGTACAAATCACTTTGGAAATTAAAATATATTTTTTTCATTAAATTTTATTTTTACAACGTCTTAAAGTCACTTTTCTTTCAAATTTATTCGATATATTGTATTTTATTACAATTTCATTCTTTTTACATTGTCTATGTGTATAAACTCTTTATGTATTATATTTCAAATCAATTGCAAATGAAATATAAAAAACATAACATAAAAATAACGTCAAACGGATAATATTTCTAAATATTCATTTAAAATTTACTTATCATATTTCTAACTTTTACTTAAAAATATATATATATATATATATATAAATATATATATATATATATATAATAATAATAATAATAATAATGTAAAAGATTTTTTATGATGGTCTTCTTGTGAAGCAGCAATTAGATTTTTTCTATAACTACTAATCTAAAATTAGTCCAAGGCTATATTTTCTTCAAAATTCCTTTTCAATGAGGGCAATGTTTTGTATTAGCTTTTTTTTGCAGTTAATGTTATCTCTCGCTTGAAGCTCTAAAAAAGAAAAATTTAATATATATAATCTGTAAATGGATCTATTCAATCCAAATAAACCGTATTACAAATTCTACTTTCAAATTGAATCTTGAAATTGAGTCTTAACTTGCATGTAAACAATGGTTGTGTTCGATTGTCCTTTTCTTTCCATTACTTTATTATTTTGGTTATATTATGGTGGTCTTCTTGTGAAGCAGCAATTAGATTTTTTTCTATAACTACTAATCTAAAATTAATCCAAGGCTATATTTTCTTCAAAATTTCCTTTTCAATGAGGGCAATGTTTTGTATTAGCTTTTTCTTGCAGTTAATGTTATCTCTCGCTTGAAGCTCTAAAAAAGAAAAATTTAATATATATATAATCTCTAAATGGATCTAATAAACCGGATTACAAATTCTACTTTCCAATTAAATCTTGAAATTGAGTCTTAACTTGCATGTAAACAATAGTTGTGTTCGATTGTCCTTTTCTAAAAAAAAAATACATCAAATCATAATTTTTTATTTGACAACGTATGTAGTTTTTTTTTTGTTGATAATCGATAAAGTTTTTTAACTTTAAAATTTAGTTTCTCTATCATTCGTAAACAGTAATTTTCCAAATTCTTTTATTATGAGTCTTCAACATTTAGATTTTAATCTTAAGTAAAGTTATTTCTTCTCCATCTCTTTCTATCAGATAAAAATTTTCTTTTCGTCATTATCTGAAAACATAAAAGTATAGTATTTTATATACCCTATGACAGAGCAAATAAATAACGGTAATCTCATTAAATCTCCATATAAAAAAACTCTAATGATCATTTCAAATAAAAAAAAAATAAATTAAAATCAATAAAAATTTATACAATTTCATGTTCAGAATCTATTCTCTGGCATATTATAGTACTCCAAATCATAACAATTTTTTTACAAATTCCTTGACGAAAATTGATATCAAATAAAAAGTAAAATTACCAATTTGTGAGAGCCTACTGAAGCAATTCGTTACTAACAATAATAATAAAAATAATGTTGTGTTGTGATGAAGCAACAATTATTTTGGCAGTAGAAGATGCAATATCCATATTTTTAAGTTCCAATATTAAACTTATTAGATAAGCCTCCTCTCTTCTAAAAATATATAAAATTAAAAAAAAAAACATTTTAATTGTTTTGTTTTCACCTTCTTCTTCGTCAATACTGTCCAGATAACTGGAACATTTAACTGTGTGCTTCTATATTTGGCTTAGATGGTCCAGACACATTCGAATTGATAATGAAACGATTTTGTGTTGTAGCACAACACTCCAGGACTGATTTGTTTGTTTGATAGACTTTGCAATTGAGGAGAATGCCAGTTCATTCTTCTTTGAACTATGTAAAAAAAATTATATTATTAATAAGCAAAGCAATAAATATTGATTAAAAAACAATAAAAAAGTTTTCCATTATAAAAGTATATCTATAATCTCTATAAAACAATAATAAATTTATTGTTGTGGGGCTTTACCACTTTGATTTAAATCTTCTGAAGGAATGATGTTTGTCAATATTTCAGGCTCTCCACTTATTCCTTCTTCTAATGCTAGAATAATGTTTTGTGAACAATCTTTTCTCCATCTAGAGATCCTTAAAAAAACCCTAAAAAAATATTATTTATATTATATCTCATTGTTATTTTGATAAAATATTGTCTAATGCACGCAGATTTGAATGTGTACATTAATCACATTCAATCTTCATATATTTTGCTTTCTCTTCTCTTACTTCCTGGTGTTGTTGTTGTTGTGTTATTACTTCTAGCATCTTAGTGACATTGCTTGTTGGTCGAACTGAAGTTTTAGAAGAATGGAATCTAGAATATCAAATAATTAAGCTATGACAATATTACAACAAACCTATTTTTTATTTCCCTATGTATGTCTTCAGCATCTATCCTTATTTCTAAAGAATCTTGGGTTGACTTTGTTGGGTTGACTCCCCAAAATAGCATTCACTTCAAAATAGAGTCTCTCTTCTTCCTGTGCCAATTATTTTCGAAAAGTGTCAGCCCCTGCACGGGTATATCAAAAGCATTGCTTCTCATTTCGGTTGAAATATTTTGCCAAAGAGAGTTCTTTAATGTTATCCTATCATTAAATTTGTCATTATAACGTGTTCTTAACTTTAGAAATAGTAGAGTAGCTTGTTTTGTATTGAAATTCAATCATGCTTTGTTTCGGAACATTCTTCAACACGATTTTTACAGTCTGAAGTTTGATGCTTCAATAAGCCTCCATCAACTAATCAAACCAACGTAGTTATCAACGTTTCTGTATATTTAACCTCACTTTTCTTCACTTATCAAAAAGGAGCTCCGCCATCAACAGCTTTTAAACAACACACAAAACACTGCTTTATTTTCCACCACAATAAGTCAAACTCCTTTCCAGTTAGCTGGGTAGCGTTGAAATGCTAAAAATAATCATCAATTTCCAATAAATATATAAAAATCAATCGTCGCTTGACACATGAAAGTATAAAACTTTATACAATCTCTTCTATTACATATCGATTTTAATAAAACCATTTTAGACCTTCTACTAAGTATGTCCCCATACTTAAAAGTCCCATTTATTATATTCCAGCTGTATTTTGTTATGATTCGTGAGATTCGCCACCAAAAAAAAATACGTCAACAATTTTTGCACACGGCACTTTTCCATCAAGAAAACTAAACAAACCACTACCACCAGCATATCCCATCAACATTTTAGCCACATTAAAAGCTTTCGTTTTATTATTTTTCACAATTTTAACGATAAATATTTAAAATGACATAACCAAACAATTTAGAACTGTCACAACTTAGACAGTAAAATGACGAAGTGTCACTGAAAAAGCCCAGCCTTCAAAGTTTTCTATCTAGAGTGGTTTTTTGGCGAAATGTCCTATCCGTTTACTCACTTCATCGGTCATTTTTTTGAAAAATTTTTTTTACTTTGAATCCCTCCTACCCCTTTCGTCTAGCACAAAAAAATCCAATTCTTTGCTCAAAACATTACACCGTCACTCTCGTAACAAAGTTTTTTCTCAAATTTCTTACAACATTTAACAATTTCTCCGAATTAATAAATTTGTGTCAAGCGTCACATTTGCAAGAAAGAGATGCAACTAACGCGTTTTATTATAGTTAACGAGAGTTGGGTCGCGCACCTTCCGGGTGCTTACCCTACTCTCTTGAGTAGAGGGTTGCCTACGGCAACGTGTATAAACCTAGAGGGGTTGCCTTCGGCAACCGTAAATTAAACGCACTTTTTTTTTTTTTTTTTTATTAGATTATTGATTATTAATTGTTTTTATTGTAATATATTTTTATTTTTTTCTTTTTGTACTTTTTCTACTTTTTCATATCATGGTTTGCCTTTGAAAACATTTATATAAACCTAGCCCATCATTATTTATCTTGAAATTTATTGTTATTTATTTAAAAAAAATTAATTTTATTAATTATACTTGTTTTTTTTTATCTTTCTTATCTTTTTTTATAATAAAGCAAGAATATTAGCATTTACTAATATTTTTTTATTTTTTTTTTTTGTACTCACTCGTATTGAATGTTGCCTGCGGCAACATATATAAATCTATTATTATTTATTTTTAAAAATACTTTTACTATTCATTATTTTAAATTTTTTTCTCATTATTTAGGTGGCGGACAGTCATTTTCTGTTATAAAAATTCTCGTTATAACATTTGAGATCAGATTTTGACATAACGTTTTCATATTAATATTACTTTAATATTTAAAAATAGTATTACTATCTATCATTATTTTATATTATTTTTTTCAATCATTATGTATATACTTTTTTTTATTCCTTTTTGTTCTTACCATACTCTCTTATATGTAAAAAGTTGCCAATTTTGGAAGACCTATGAACCCAAAGCTTTTCTTTTCGCTCCGAAATACTCTTTAAACGTCGTTTCATTTAAATATTCATTGTAATTTCTATTATATTCGCTTCATCCCTTCGACATTTCCGGGGGCATGCTCTATCAATATAAGATTTTAGTATTTAATAAAAAAAAGTCAACAAACATACCCAGGACTTTTCTTTCTATTATTTCCTCTTTCTTTTCCAATATAAAAAAGCATTTTAATTAATTTAAGGCTCAATGTTAGAAGATCTATTACCCAAAGAGCTTTTTTTTTAGCCATAATAACCTTCTCGACTTTTTAATCTTTACATCTAACTTTTAAGGTTATGTTTTCTTATATTTCTTCTATCTTTTCCAATATAAAATAGCATTTCAATTAATTTGGGGCTCAATTTTGGAAGACCTATTAACCCAAAGCTCTTTTTTTCGCTCCAAAATACTCTTTAAACGTCGTTTCATTTAAATATTTATTGTAATTTCTATTATATTCGCTTCATCCCCTCGACATTTCCGGGGGCATGCTCTATCAATATAAGATTTTAGTATTTAATAAAAAAAAGTCAACAAACATACCCAGGACTTTTCTTTCTATTATTTCCTCTCTCTTTTCCAATATAAAAAAGCATTTTAATTAATTTAAGGCTCAATGTTAGAAAATCTATTACCCAAAGAGCTTTTCTTTCAGCCATAATAACCTTCTCGACTTTTTAATCTTTACATCTAACTTTTAAGGTTCTGTTTTCTTATATTTCTTCTATCTTTTCCAATATAAAAAAGCATTTCAATTAATTTGGGACTCAATTTTGGAAGACCTATTAACCCAAAGCTTTTCTTTTCGCTCCAAAATACTCTTTAAACGTCGTTTCATTTAAATATTCATTGTAATTTCTATTATATTCGCTTCATCCCTTCGACATTTCCGGGGGCATGCTCTATCAATATAAGATTTTAGTATTTAATAAAAAAAAGTCAACAAACATACCCAGGACTTTTTTTTCTATTATTTCCTCTCTCTTTTCCAATATAAAAAAGCATTTTAATTAATTTAAGGCTCAATGTTAGAAGATCTATTACCCAAAGAGCTTTTCTTTCAGCCATAATAACCTTCTCGACTTTTTAATCTTTACATCTAACTTTTAAGGTTATGTTTTCTTATATTTCTTCTATCTTTTCCAATATAAAAAAGCATTTCAATTAATTTGGGGCTCAATTTTGGAAGACCTATTAACCCAAAGCTTTTCTTTTCGCTCCAAAATTCTCTTTAAACGTCGTTTCATTTAAATATTCATTGTAATTTCTATTATATTCGCTTCATCCCTTCGACATTTCCGGGGGCATGCTCTATCAATATAAGATTTTAGTATTTAATAAAAAAAAGTCAACAAACATACCCAGGACTTTTCTTTCTATTATTTCCTCTCTCTTTTCCAATTTAAAAAAGCATTTTAATTAATTTAAGGCTCAATGTTAGAAGATCTATTACCCAAATAGCTATTCTTTCAGCCATAATAACCTTCTCGACTTTTTAATCTTTACATCTAACTTTTAAGGTTCTGTTTTCTTATATTTCTTCTATCTTTTCCAATATAAAAAAGCATTTCAATTAATTTGGGGCTCAATTTTGGAAGACCTATTAACCTATTAACCCTAAGCTTTTTTTTTCGCTCCAAAATACTCTTTAAACGTCGTTTCATTTAAATATTCATTGTAATTTCTATTATATTCGCTTCATCCCTTCGACATTTCCGGGGGCATGCTCTATCAATATAAGATTTTAGTATTTAATAAAAAAAAGTCAACAGACATACCCAGGACTTTTCTTTCTATTATTTCCTCTCTCTTTTCCAATATAAAAAAGCATTTTAATTAATTTAAGGCTCAATGTTAGAAGATCTATTACCCAAAGAGCTTTTCTTTCAGCCATAATAACCTTCTCGACTTTTTAATCTTTACATCTAACTTTTAAGGTTATGTTTTCTTATATTTCTTCTATCTTTTCCAATATAAAAAAGCATTTCAATTAATTTGGGGCTCAATTTTGGAAGACCTATTAACCCAAAGCTTTTCTTTTCGCTCCAAAATACTCTTTAAACGTCGTTTCATTTAAATATTCATTGTAATTTCTATTATATTCGCTTCATCCCTTCGACATTTCCGGGGGCATGCTCTATCAATATAAGATTTTAGTATTTAATAAAAAAAAGTCAACAAACATACCCAGGACTTTTCTTTCTATTATTTCCTCTCTCTTTTCCAATATAAAAAAGCATTTTAATTAATTTAAGGCTCAATGTTAGAAGATCTATTACCCAAAGAGCTTTTCTTTCAGCCATAATAACCTTCTCGACTTTTTAATCTTTACATCTAACTTTTAAGGTTATGTTTTCTTATATTTCTTCTATCTTTTCCAATATAAAAAAGCATTTCAATTAATTTGGGGCTCAATTTTGGAAGACCCATTAACCCAAAGCTTTTCTTTTCGCTCCAAAATACTCTTTAAACGTCGTTTCATTTAAATATTCTTTGTAATTTCTATTATATTCGCTTCATCCCTTCGACATTTCCGGGGGCATGCTCTATCAATATAAGATTTTAGTATTTAATAAAAAAAAGTCAACAAACATACCCAGAACTTTTCTTTCTATTATTTCCTCTCTCTTTTCCAATATAAAAAAGCATTTTAATTAATTTAAGGCTCAATGTTAGAAGATCTATTACCCAAAGAGCTTTTCTTTCAGCTATAATAACCTTCTCGACTTTTTAATCTTTACATCTAACTTTTAAGGTTATGTTTTCTTATATTTATTCTATCTTTTCCAATATAAAAAAGCATTTCAATTAATTTGGGGCTCAATTTTGGAAGACCTATTAACCCAAAGCTTTTCTTTTCGCTCCAAAATACTCTTTAAACGTCGTTTCATTTAAATATTCATTGTAATTTCTATTATATTCGCTTCATCCCTTCGACATTTCCGGGGGCATGCTCTATCAATATAAGATTTTAGTATTTAATAAAAAAAAGTCAACAAACATACCCAGGACTTTTCTTTCTATTATTTCCTCTCTCTTTTCCAATATAAAAAAGCATTTTAATTAATTTAAGGCTCAATGTTAGAAGATCTATTACCCAAAGAGCTTTTCTTTCAGTCATAATAACCTTCTCGACTTTTTAATCTTTACATCTAACTTTTAAGGTTATGTTTTCTTATATTTCTTCTATCTTTTCCAATATAAAAAAGCATTTCAATTAATTTGGGGCTCAATTTTGGAAGACCTATTAACCCAAAGCTTTTCTTTTTGCTCCAAAATACTCTTTAAACGTCGTTTCATTTAAATATTCATTGTAATTTCTATTATATTCGCTTCATCCCTTCGACATTTCCGGGGGCATGCTCTATCAATATAAGATTTTAGTATTTAATAAAAAAAAGTCAACAAACATACCCAGGACTTTTCTTTCTATTATTTCCTCTCTCTTTTCCAATATAAAAAAGCATTTTAATTAATTTAATATTAGCTGTCGTGATGTGATTTCCTGGGGTATATCCGAGTCCATCTCCATTTCTTCTTTTAGAGTGTCATTACGAATTCGCTTCCTTCGGGACACCATAAGTGCTCTTCTGATTGCATCGATTTCAACAACCGCTATTTTCCTTTCAAATGTACACTAATCACATTTAAGCCATTTGACTGAAAAAGATTAAGCGTTTAGTTTTACAAATCATTTATATTTAAAGTAAAAATAATATAGATTATAATAATAATCTATATACCTACATATCTCTTCCAAAAAAGCCACTACTTTAGATTCTTAATCGCTGTTAAAAAATTTTAACCTCACTTTTATTTTTCATTAAAATTGAAAAGGCTTTCGTCTTTATTTTATTATACAATATCTCGCATAGCATTTCATAATCATTTTCATTGAAAAACTCTATTTTGCAATCTCTTTTTCTCAATTCAATTATTGTATGATCTGAAAAAAATGTTTTTTTAAATAAAACATTAAAACTTCTCCTCACTAACCTGGACCGCTTTGGGATCAACACAAATTAAGCAAACAAACGTCCCACAATATCTCATCAATATATGAAGACGTCAATTAAATTTAATTTTCTTATCTTATTGTTTCTCTTCAAAATTATTGTATAACCTAGAAAAAAATCTTTTGAATAAAAGAATAAAACTGCTCTCCACTTACCTAATTCGCTTTTGAATGTTTAAATAATCAATTTTCTATTAAATTATTATTGTAATTTTCATCATCAATATAAATACAAAGATCAATCGACCGCTTGACAGCACATGATAGAAGAGTCCAGATTTTTAAAATATTTTCCTTAATTCTATTAAATGTTTTTCTAAGCCTTTCGGACGTTCTATTAAGTAAAGCTTTATCTCATTTATTACATTTAAGCCCTTGTTTCAATAAATTTTAGAAAATTTGTAAATCAATAACATTTATGACACATGTCAATTTTTTTTTGACATTTGACATTATTGATTTTTTAATTCTAAAAATTTAAGTGGTACAGAATTTAAAGAATTAGGTCAAAAGGTCATTGACCTTAATACTTTAAATTTATATTACATTAATGTTAATTCGTTATTCCATTCCAAAACCCTAAAACAAAATATTATTTATATATTATATCTCATTGTTATTTGTATCAATCAATACGCAGATTTGAGTGTACACTTATCACATTCAAGCCATTTGACTTAAAAAGATTAAGCGTTTAGTTTTACAAATCATTTATATTTAAAGTAAAAATAATATAGATTATAATAATAATCTATATACCTACATATCTCTTCCAAAAAAGCCTCTACTTTAGATTCTTAATCGCTGTTGAAAAATTTTAGCCTCACTTTAATTTTTTATTAAAATTGAAAGGGCTTTCGTCTTTATTTTATTATACAATATCTCGCATAGCATTTCATAATCATTTTCATTGAAAAACCATTTAAAAAAATGTACATATCCTTTCCAATCTTGTAAAGATTTGTAAAATTCCGGAAGGTCAACTTTTCTAGAAAAACTTTCTAAATAAACCATCAAAACACTTTTCCATTTATCTGAGTAGCATTGGGATGTTCAAAAAATCGATTTCCATCTCATAGGTCTTATTTATTATATTGCAGCTTTATTTAGTTATGACTCGTGAAAGAGCCCCATCGAAAAAATTTTGTCGACAATACGATGCACTTTTCCATCAAGAAAACAAAACAAATCACTACTCCATCATATCCCATCAACATTTTAGCCACATTAAAAGCTTTCGTTTCATTATTTTTTACAATTATAAATATAAATATTTTCTGGACATAACCTAACCTATTCTGGAAGGTCAATTTTTCTAGAAAAACTTTCTAAATAAATCATCAAAACACTTTTCCATTTATCTGAGTAGCATTGGGATGTTTGAAAAATCGATTTCCATCTCATAAGTCCCATTTATTATATTGCAGCTTTATTTAGTCATAGCTCGTGAAATGGCCCCATCGAAAAAACTTTGTCGACAATACGATGCACTTTTCCATCAAGAAAACTAAACAAATCACTACTCCATCATATCCCATCAACATTTTAGCCACATTAAAAGCTTTCGTTTTATTATTTTTCACAATTTTAACGATAAATATTTAAAATGACATAACCAAACAATTTAGAACTGTCACAATTTTGACATAAGACTGACGCTATGTCACTGAAAAAGCCCAGCCTTCAAAGTTTTCTATCTAGAGTGGTTTTTTGGCGAAATGTAATATCCGTTTACTCACTTCATCGGTCATTTTTTTGAAAAATTTTTTTTACTTTGAATCCCTCCTACCCCTTTCGTCTAGCACAAAAAAATCCAATTCTTTGCTCAAAACATTACACCGTCACTCTCGTAACAAAGTTTTTTCTCAAATTTCTTACAACATTTAACATTTTCTCCGAATTAATAAATCTGTGTCAAGCGTCACATTTGCAAGAAAAAGATGCGACTAACGCGTTTTATTATAGTTAAACGAGAGTATGGTTTCGCACCCTCCGGGTGCTTACCTACTCTCTTGAGTAGAGGGTTGCCTACGGCAACGTGTATGAACCTAGAGGGGTTGCCTTCGGCAACCGTAAAATAGACGCACTTTTTTTTTTAATTAGATTATTGTTTATTTATTTTTTTATTGTAATATATTTTTATTTATTTCTTTTTGTACTTTTTCTACTTTCTCATATCATGGTTTGCCTTTGACAACATTTATATAAACCTAGCCCATTATTATTTATCTTGAAATTTATTATTATTTATTTAAAAAATTATAATTAAATTTTATTAATTATACTTATTCTTATTTCATTATTTTTTTCTTTCTCATCTTTTTTTTTATAATACAGCAAGCATATTAGCATTTACTAATTTTTTTTTTATTTATTTTTATTTGTACTTGTTCTTACCATACTCTCTTCTATGTAAAAAGTGGCCTTCGGCAACAATAAAACAACAATTTTGTTTTCATTAACAAATTAAAATTAATAAAATTTATGTAGTAAAGCAATTTATTAGTATTGTAAAAAAAAATTTTTTTTTTAATTGTTGATGTAATTTCCACATCACCTTTGAGGTAAACATCCTGATGCGTTACTTTTTTTTTATCGATATTTATAACAGAGAAAGTTTGCCAATAGCCTTATATAAACTCTGTTGAATTTTACAAATAGTCGATTATATTCAAAAAAAAAAGACCATCAAATTCAACAATATTTTAATATATTGTAACAATATATGTATATGTTTTTGTATGGAGCTTTTTTTAGACTAATATATAAATATGTGTCAATACTATGAAAATGTTTCATGTTTAGAGACGACATTGTTTTTATATAATATATAGCCATTGATTAGCATCAACATAACAAATAATACTTGATTGTATAAATTATTAAACTATATTTTATGATTTAATAATGTTGACGTTTTTAATTGAATATATATTTATAATCGACCAATTGTATAGTTTGAGTTTGTATGAATTATTGAATATAGTCACAAAAAAACAAAAACAGTAGTTTAATATATCGTAACAATATTAATGTATATGCTTTGTATGGAGCTTTTTTTTGACTAATATATACAAATGTGTCAATACTATGAAAATGTTTCATGTTTAGAGACAACATTGTTTTTATATAATATATAGCCATGGATTAGCATCAACATAACAAATAATACTTGATTGTAAATAAATTATTAAACTACATAATGTATAATTGTTTTAATAAAAAAATTGACTATTTTAATTGTGATAAATTTTTTTTTTCAAGTGATTAAATCTTTTCAAAACTCAATTGATTTACAAAATTTCATTATAAACAATATTTTTTGTATAGATGAAATTTGTATTTTCCTCAGGCAAAAGTCTACCTTGAGTGGCAGTATTTTCAATAAATACTGAAATATCATTAAATTTTCGAACTCGCGAAAATGCAACATATAATTGACCATGAGCAAAAACTAAATTTGGCAAATAAAGTGATACATGATCATAAGTTTGACCTTGTGCTTTATTAATTGTTAATGCATAAGCGAGACGAACAGGAAACTGTCTTCGACGAAATTGAAATGGTAAATTTGTATTCGAAAGAATAAAATCGATTTTAGGTATTAAAACAAATTGATTTGTTAATCTATTACCATCATTCGATACAACTTGACCTTTAATATAATTTTGACCCAAAAATTGTACAATTAAACGGGTACCATTACATAATCCTTTACGAATATTTAAATTTCGTAATAGCATAACCAAGGCACCAACTTTTAATTCTAAACGATGTGGTGGTAGACCACTTGGTGTTAAAGCGTTAAGAAATTCAGGTTGATAATTAGCCGCTTCTAACATTATTGCATCATCAGCATCATTCGGCTCTATACTATCAACACTATAATAAATTTTTGTTGGACCATTGATTTTTTCTAATAAAACTTTTTTATTAATTTTATCACATGTCTCATTTAATGGTGTTAAAATAACACTTTTTAATAAAACATTATTATTAGATCTTAAATTAGCATTATCATTATTATTAATGATATCAAAACATGAATTAATTAATTGATCATAATTTTGAACAATACATTGTTCCGGTATTTGAATAATGCTATATTGGAAATTAGGCAAATGTGGTAATCGATCATTACCTAAATTTAAAAGCCATTGAGAAAATTCAACTTGTTCTGGCAATACACGAACATTAATTGTTAAAGAAAATTGTTGAAAATGATTCCATAATTGTGCCGATTTAACACAGGCTGCAACAATTTGATTTCGTGTCTCAGGATATGGTACAATTGGAAGACATTGTTTAAAATCTCCACCAACAATTACTGTTTTCCCACCGAATGGAAGATGTGGTGTGCGACAAAGAAATCGTAAAATTTCATCAATCTTTTGAAAGGCCATCGCAGTAACCATACTTATTTCATCCCATACAATTAATTTTACTTGTCGCAATATTTCAGCATATGAACTTTCAATTCGAATACTTGATGTACTCGTCTCTAAAAGTGAAACAGGTAGCTTAAATGTTGAATGAACAGTTTTACCACCAATTAATAATGAAGCAGCTAGCCCTGTCCAAGCCATTGCTAATACTTTAATTTCTTGTCCTCTCGCATAACTGATGATTGTATTATAAAGAAAGGTTTTACCAGTACCAGCAGGACCGTCTAAATAAAATAAGTGATTTATTAAATTATCATCACCATTATTATTGTGGTTGATGATAGATGTTATAATATTATCAAAAATGCGTCTTTGTTCAATATTTAATTGATTAATCCAATTAGCACTTTGTTGTTGTTCAAATTCAACATCGATACGATTATCATCAACATCATCATCATCATCATTGTCATCATCGTTATTATAATATAAATAGATGGCAAGTGGTTCAGGCAATTTAAAATTTGCTAAAGTTAAACCATGTACATTTAATAATAATTTCAATTTATATAATGTACGATTTTCAGCTTCAATTACATCAATACCATGTCTTGTAAAGTCTTCCATTAAAGCGTCACGAAATTCATTCCATAATGCTAATGGATCTAAGACAGTACAAAAAGCTAAAATTGTGGCAAACATTTGTCGTAATTGATTTGGCATTTGTTGTTCAACAGCTTCACGAAGAGCTCGTTGCCATTCCATATCTTCATTAAGAAGATTTCGTCTACTACATGCTTCAGCATATGTTGGACAAATTTCACCATCAACAGTACGAACATTTTCAAAAGATGTTGCACCTCGTACATGTAATAATAGAAGACGAAGAAAATATAATTCTCTATTTCGTATACTAACACTATACATTCTAGCAAGTGTAGTAGAACGATTTCTTTGACGTGGACGCCATTGTCGTGCTCTATCAATCCATGTAAAATTTGGTGGAATTTCTACATATAGATATTGTCTCAAATTGTAGAGATTATTTCGATTCAATGTAAACCATTCGGTTAACATTGTTCTTCGATAGAGATCAAGACGTTCTGAAATATTTGGATCATTCTCTCGAAAAATAACATTTTGTCGTTCCTCTAAATGCACTGGCAAACGTATAACTGTATGTGTACTATCATGTAATACAAAATCATTAATACGCCATGCAGCTTCCGATGGTGATATATAACGGGCATTAAGATATTCCTCTACCTCATTATAATTACCTTGAATTTGATGAGGTGATAATGATCGATTTTCATCAACATTCATTTCATTATTATTACGTTCCTCTTCGATATTTCGAATACGTAATAATGCCATATCGACACCTTTAAAAATATATTTATATAAATATTTAACTGTTTTTAAATTGCCACACGCTTCAACATTAATGTGACATTTATATTTATATAAACAATATGGATTATAAGGTGCAATCCATTGATTATTCAATACATGCGGACCTTTTACAATTGTTATACCTGTATGTCGGCGTCTATATTGAATTCTACCATTTTCAGTAATAATTGTTTCATTTGAAGATTGTTTTGGAAATGTTTTACTACATTTTCCATCAACCATACAGATTGCATTATTATTAAATTGTGGTCCACATGGTCCATGTACCATATGAGTTTTTACCAATTCATATAATTCGGGTTGACGAATTGGATCTGGAATTTCAGCTGAAACTAATAAATCAACTCTCTCTGGTTCTAACATTCGATCTTCATGTCGTAAAATTATTAGAATATGTGCATGTGGTAAACCTCTTTTTTGAAATTCAATAACATGAATTGATCCAAGATGAATTCCAAAGATATGATTTTTCAAGATATCACTCATGAATGCTTTTAATTTCATTTGAAATACTCGTGCAATAACCATAGGATGATCATTTGATTGAGTATTATTTGGAATCGCATTCACAATTTCATTCCATTTAGGATTACATGTAAATGTAATAAAAAGTGAGGGATATCCTAAAGTTGTAACCATCGACATAGCATCTTGAAATCTTTGCTGTTGACTTCGTGGGCTGCCTATATATGAAGAAGGCAATATAACCATTCGTCCAATATTAATATTTTCAACAGCAGCTCGATTATGTAAATAATCGCGCAAACCAACATATTCCTCAGCTCGCAATAGATTTTGATGTCTTTCAATATATAAAAGTCGATTGCTTTCCATTTTAACATATGCAGCTACAATATATTGTTGACTTAATTTACCTGCTGAATGTATCGCAGAAAAATCATCTCTATAAGCTAATCTATATTTATAATATGAATTAAGGGTCATATTTCTATTTCTATCGTTTTGTGCGGTGTGCATTGTCCATCCACTTTCACCAAATGGAAAAAGTAATGGAAACGTCAATGCATCAACAAATTCATTTTGAGGACTAATGTTTGTAAATGCATGTTGTCCATTTTGCCGAAGAAATACTCTTAGATTTGTTGTAGGTGGTAAACCTTCATTACGAAATTGATAAACGGCTGCAACTTCGTTTACGATTGGCATATCGTATGGTCTATTTTGACGACCTCTAACATTTAAAAATTCTAAGACAATATTTGGTGGATTTACTAAACGTTGTCTTTGCTGTTCCTCGTACACTTCATACAGGTGACGGTAGGCTTGAGCAAATGGATTATGACGTTGAAGTATATCCCCTATTTGTTCGATTAATTCACGATTTAAATCATTCGAATTATGAATACGTTGAGCATTTGCTCTATTAGAATCTAAGAAATATACTTGACCGTAGCTTATGTTTTGTGCATTTATATTAATGTCGGAAATGTGATGCACCATTCGACCTTCAATACAATAAACATATGGTCCACGGCCAGGCAAATAACGTCTTTTCGCTTCAATGCTAGCAAATTGAAAAGCGTAATTATATTGTAGAATATTTTCCTTAAAATGTCTAGAATGTTGTTGATCATTATTTAGCATTAAATTTTGTAACAAATTAGGAAAAGGTGTTATTAAAGCAGGTAATCTTACTTGTCCATTATTGCAACATCCACTATAAAAATGGCGTGCATTTCTCTCCACTTGAAAATATTTACCCATACAATGTGGACATTGATGTACCATACCACCAATACTATGTAGTACTGGTCTTTGCTGATTACCTGCTTCCAGATATAATAGATAACGTTGTCTATCTTGGCAATTTCTTGTTAAACGTTCAAAGACCATCGCGTTTAACAATAAGACATCTACATTTGGCTCAATATTGCCTTGAAGAGGGGGTGCTTGAACAACGTTTATCTCTTCTTGTTGATCATCAATATCATCTACACCATTATCAATCTCTATTATAGTTGTACCAGGATTTGCTTCATTTATATTATCATAACCATCATTGGAAATAGACATAATTGATTGTTGTAAAGAAACAATGGTAGCGTCGTTAGGTGGAGTAGATGCAATATATAAATTCCTTGGAGATTTTCGTACTGCAATTAGAGAAACTCCCTCTCTTCTAATTGAAACTAAATCTCCATTACCATCATCATCATCATCATCGCTACTGTCCAGGTAAATATTATGTCTTGGTGGAGGACAATATACTATCTCTTCTGGTGGTGCTCTAGAAGGTCCAGCTATTTGTGAAGTATGAAGATTTGTAGTTTTCTTTTGTTTAGAATGTAAATTTTCTTCATCTGTTGAAATAAAAAAAAATAAATAATAATGTAAATAATTTATATAAGCAAATAGTAATTTTTTATTAAAAAATTATTTCTTTTTTTAATATTAAAAATGATGACGTAAAAATTAAATTGATTTATTGTTTGTAGTAACATTTATTATACATTTATTACCTTCTATGCCAACACCATGTATCTGTTGTGGTAGAGATATTCCTTCTAATACAGCTGTTTTTTTAGAAGAACCTGGATTTTGAGATGTATGTAATCTTTTATTAGATGCATCTCTACCTAAATATAAAAAAAATTAATATTAATTTTATAATAAATATTAAATTATATTAATAATTAAAAAAGTCTCTCTCACCAACACTTTCCAATACATTTTCCTCGAATGTTGCAGGAATAGACGATATGGCATCATCAAGTTCTGCGGATGCTGATGGCTCTATAGTAAAAACACTTATATAAAAACATTCAAAGAGAGTTTTTGTACAACTTACGTTTGTTATTTTTTCTTGGATTTCTTCCTTTTTTTTTATTTGTAAATCTAAATTTTCTTGGCATTTTCTTAAGAAAAAAATATGATTAATATTCATATAGTAATTTAAATATTATATTATTATTAGTAGATGATAAATCAACATTTTATAAGGTATTTTTATGGAAATTAGATGAAAATTACTTATTTCTTAAATTTTCCAAACATGAAATTATAAAGCAAGGTTAAAGATTAAAATTTTTCAAAAAACCTTCAACTACCACAGTATCCTACATTTATAAAAACATAAAATAACTTAAATATACCACATACCTATCAAATTTTTATAAAATATTTCTTAAAATACCGAAAAACTTTGTTTAACAAAATATAACGGTTTTCTTGTGAAAAAATCAATAAATAGTTCTTTTATTTTAAAAAAAGTAACTAACTATATGTCACAGATAATAGCGCGGTAAATTTAAATCATTATAATTACAACATCTTTTTTAATAAACTTTTTTTTTATAGAATAATATTTTGAAATAATAAATTAAGAAATTTATAATTTTCTATATAGTATTTCAATATAAAAGAAGAATATAAAAAAATTTAAGAATTATAACCTCAAAAACATTTTTTTTGTTCGGACAGTACTTCAAATAACATCCAAAAGACTTACCGAAAAAAATAACACTATTTTATTTTATTTTATTTATGATAAAAGACAAACAACATAAATATTTCAATACAAATTATTTTAATTAATTTTTGTGTGGTTATAATTTATGACAGCTAATCAGTGCTGCCAACCTAGTGAGAGTAAAAATCGGTATCTGGTTAGACAAAAATTCGGTAGATGACTCCGAATTTTCCGCTTCAAAGCCCGTTGATTTTATAAAGTACCGACACGATTTGACAGTTCAAAAATTAGTTTTTGTAACGATTTTGTTTCCGAGAGAGGCGCTGTCTTACTTGTCAACTTGACACAAAAATTCAAATTTGTGTCAATTAATAATTTAATTAAAATTATTAATTTTAATTAATTCATTATATACTTCCCATATATCTTTATTCGTTGATAAAAATTACCAAGTCTTCTATTTTTCAATGTTCTATTTGCGTTTTTTGGTATCATAATGAAGAGCGAATCGAAAAGGTTGAAACAAATTTCATGACTTCTGTCACGTCAAAAGAAATAGCCATAGCGGCCTCTAGCGGCAAAGAAATCGTTACAAAATCGTTACCAAAGCGAATTTGACCTCGTGTTGGTACTTTATAAAATCAACGGGTTTTGTAATGTTTATCACATATTATTATTGACAATAATAATATTATTGTCAATAATATTATTATTGACATTTGTGTTTTATTTGAAAATAAGAAAATATAATATTATCTCAAAGCCAATGTCAAAATGGTGATAAACATTAACTGTCACAGCGTCTCCTACCGGCAAAATGAATCGTTACCGAAGCGAATTTGAACTCGTGTCGGTACTTTATAAAATCAACGGGCTTTGAAAGAGGAAGTGTGGAAGGAATAAACAGGAATCCACCAAGGAATAGTTTTTAAAAAGTAGTTTGTGGAATAAAAATTTTAATTTATTTGAAATTTCGGTAGAATTTAACTGACATCGATAGATCGGTAGAAAAGTTTCAACATCGGTAGAAATACCGAAATTTCGGTAGGGTTGGCAGCACTGCAGCTAATGACTATATTACCATAGAAGATATATGAATATAAAACAACAGTTTTTAATTCTACATAATTTAAAATTGGCAAAATTTTTGTTTAAATTTCGATTTTTATTGAGAATATATAATTTGTTTATTTATTTAAATTGTAATTTATAATTGTTGAAAACAAATTAATTAATAAATATCTAAAATTAATTCTATGGTTGTTTTCAAATAGTAATCGATAAAAAAAATAGAGTAAGGTACGGCAAAGTTTGTTTATAAAAGAAAATGGCGGCAGCAACCGAAAATTCAGTAAGTTTTATAAATTTTTCTTTAAAATTGATTAAAAAAAGCCAAATTTTTAGCCAGTATAGATGAAACTCTTTCAATATAATGTTATTAGATATTCAAATTTGAAAAAATTATAAATTCAACTTATTCATATAACATCAAATAAAAGGGTTATAGGCAGCATATACTGCTGCTCAAAAATGTTAAGAGCCCCATTGAGTGTATTGTATCAATATTAATTATTTTTAAGTTACTATTTTAGTGTACCCGATGAATATAATATAAAAAATCTCATTTAAAAAAAAAAAAAAATTTAAAAACTTGTTGTGTAGCATAATACATATATTTATATAGGAACTATCATATTGCAAAAACTACATAAAAAACTTATTATCAACCAATATATTCTTTATTAGAATATAAATTTGTACTAAAATTATTTTGAATTTTTAAATAGAAAAACGCTTCATCAGGAAAAGAGATGATTGTAGTAGATGATGATCATCAAAAAGATGAAAGTCATCATAATAATAAAAATCATGAAAAATACAAAGAAAGAAACGAAGGGGGAGAAAGAAGCGAAGGGGAAGAAAGAAACGAATGGGTAGAAAGAAGCGAAGAGAAAGAAAGAAGCGAAAGGGGAGAAAGAGACAGAGAGGGAGGAAGAAAGAAAGAGAGAGGTAGAGGTGTGAGGAATTGGCGAGGGAGGGGGAGAAGAAACAACGGAATAAGAAAAAATGTAATAAAAAAAATTAATAATTATTATATAAGAGATTCAAAAATAAATTTTAACAATTAATTTTTTTTTTCTTAATAAAATTTTTTTTAAAATCTCTCAAAATCATTTTTCTTTAAAATTCATTAACTATATTGTATTTTATTATAATTTCATTCTTTACGTTGTCGTCTAATGGTTGCAATTTTAGAAAAAAATGTTCAAAATAAGCTTTTTTTTACATGATGATTTTACAGTATAAACTCTTTATGTATTATATTTCAAATCAATTGCAAATTAAATATAAGAAACATAACCTAAAAATAACGTCAAACGGATGATATATCTAAATATTCATTTAAAGAGTACTTATCATATTTCTAACTTTTACTTAAAAAAATATATATAATAATAATAATGTAAAAGATTTTTTATGGTGGTCTTCTTGTGAAGCAGCAATTAGATTTTTTCTATAACTACTAATCTAAAATTAATCTAAGGCTATATTTTCTTCAAAATTTCCTTTTCAATGAGGGCAATGTTTTGTATTAGCTTTTTTTTGCAGTTAATGTAATCTCTCGCTTGAAGCTCTAAAAAAGAAAAATTTAATATATATAATCTCTAAATGGATCTAATAAACCGTATTACAAATTCTACTTTCCAATTAAATCTTGAAATTGAGTCTTAACTTGCATGTAAACAATAGTTGTGTTCGATTGTCCTTTTCTAAAAAAAAAATACATCAAATCATAATTTTTTATTTGACAACGTATGTATTTTTTTTTTGATGATAATCGAAAAAGTTTTTTAACTTTAAAATTTAGTTTCTCTATCATTCGTAAACAGTAATTTTCCAAATTCTTTTATTATGAGTCTTCAACATTTAGATTTTAATCTTAAGTAAAGTTATTTCTTCTCCATCTCTTTCTATCAGATAAAAATTTTCTTTTCGTCATTATCTGAAAACATAAAAGTATAGTATTTTATATACCCTATGACAGAGCAAATAAATAACGGTAATCTCATTAAATCTCCATATAAAAAAACTATAATGATCATTTCAAATAAAAAAAAAATAAATTAAAATCAATAAAAATTTATACAATTTCATGTTCAGAATCTATTCTCTGGCATATTATAGTACTCCAAATCATAACAATTTTTTTACAAATTCCTTGACGAAAATTGATATCAAATAAAAAGTAAAATTACCAATTTGTGAGAGCCTACTGAAGCAATTCGTTACTAACAATAATAATAAAAATAATGTTGTGTTGTGATGAAGCAACAATTATTTTGGCAGTAGAAGATACAATATCCATATTTTTAAGTTCCAATATTAAACTTATTAGATAAGCCTCCTCTCTTCTAAAAATATATAAAATTAAAAAAAAAACATTTTAATTGTTTTGTTTTCACCTTCTTCTTCGTCAATACTGTCCAGATAACTGGAACATTGAACTGTGTGCTTCTATATTTGGCTTAGATGGTCCAGACACATTCGAATTGATAATGAAACGATTTTGTGTTGTAGCACAACACTCCAGGACTGATTTGTTTGTTTGTCAAAACACTTTTCCATTTATCTGAGTAGCTGACACTCTAAGAGGGTGTCTCTCTTCATCGCGGCCTTGTGCTTTCATATGCTTGTGCGTGCTAACAGAAGCAAAGGTGGTGGAGTTCTACTAGCACTAAAGAGCTCGTTTCATGCTGAAGCTATTGATTTAAAATTATTTGAATGTTTACCTTTAATCGATATTACCGGTTGCAGGTTATTTATAAACAATAAGTTTATCTATGTGTTTGTTGTATATATTCCTCCTGATCTGAGTACAGCGCATTATGAATTATTTTTGGACTTATTTCTTGAATTAAATGTATTATGTCATGACGTTATTATGATTGGTGATTTTAACATGGCCAAATTTATAACAAAAGATTCTTGGGATACAAAGTGCTATTTATTTCAAAACTTTCTTAGTTTTTCAGATTTATCACAATGTAATGATGTAATAAATTCTAATAACACATTACTAGACCTTGTCTGCACCAACTTGTCAAAATGCATAGTAACGCATGACTCAGTTACATTAGTTGGAGAGGATTTACATCATCCAGCATTGAGCGTAGACATTGAACTTAAGTGTTCCGTGAGTAAACCTTTTCCAGTACATTCACAGCATACAAGGTATAACTTTAAGAGGGCAAACTTTCAGGGTTTGTATAGTGCTCTCTGTGGTGTGGATTGGTCATTTTTACGCATGTATACGGATGTGAACGCTGCTTGCAATGCATTTTACACTAAACTCTATAACCTGCTTGATAATTACGTTCCTAAGCATAAATACAGACAGCGAAAATATCCACCTTGGTTTTCTAAAGAGGTAAAAGACAACATTAAAACAAAAAATTACTACTTAAGAAGATATCGACTAACAAAAGACCCGTACCATTATCAACAATTCCAAACTCTCAGGCGATTAGTTAAAACTCGCATTAAAAGTGATTACGTCCAATATATTAAACGAACCGAAAACAATTTAAAGTCAAACCCCAAAGAATTTTGGTCTTTTGCAAAGTCTATAAAAGGCTTTTCGCCAGTCCCACCATCAGTTAATTACAATAATGTCATCCACACAAAACCCCAAGATGTAGTCGATGCATTTTCTGATTATTTTTCAAGCATCTATAAAGAATCTCCTTTTTCAGTGAATTGCGTTAACTTGGAAAGCCTGAGCAATAATAACTGTTTGTGGCCAGATATTAGAATTAACCTAATTTCTAGCGAAACAATCTTGGAGTCAATTAACAAAATAAAATCTGCAAATACAGCTGGCAATGACGAGATTCCAATGTTTTTAGTTAAAGACTGCCGTCATATAATAGTTGAACCCCTGTCTATAATTTACAATTTGTCTCTGAAAACATGTGTCTTTCCTAACATTTGGAAGAAAGCAAAAACTTGTCCAATCTTCAAATCTGGGGAAAAAAGTTTGGTTTTAAATTATCGACCCATTGCGATACTTAATAATTTTTCAAAAATATTTGAAGGAGCTGTGCACAATTTAATGTATTCAAAAATAAAAAATGTCATCAACGTGCATCAGCATGGATTCATTAAAGGACGCTCGACGATGACAAATTTATCTTGCGCCAGTCAAATAATAGCAGAAACCATAGACGCAAATGGTCAATTGGATGTGATTTATACCGATATTACAAAGGCATTCGATAAGCTTGATCACAAAATACTTCTTGATAAGATGCAACATTATGGGCTGTCTGATGACCTGCGACAATGGTTTCTGAGTTACTTGTCACATCGGGAGCAGGTTATAACAATAAACGGGTATTGCTCAAAACCTTTCTATCCTACCTCTGGTGTACCCCAAGGCTCAAACCTAGGCCCACTACTATTTTCAATATATATCAACGACGTAACTAAAGTGATAAGCAATTCTAAAGTACTGCTATATGCAGACGATCTTAAGCTTCTTAAAAGAATAGAAAATCTCTCAGATCACTTAGCGTTACAAGCTGATGTGGTAAGTTTTCAAAATTGGTGCATAAAGAACAAGCTTGAGCTTAATGTCAAAAAATGTAAGGTAGTAACGTATACAAAACGACGAACTTTTGAACCATTTTTGTATAGAATTAATGACTGTACAATTTCGAGAGATACAAAAATCAAAGATCTTGGAGTATGGTTTGACCAAGAACTGTCATTCGCAGAACATATTAACACTATTATCAGTAGCAGCAGCAAAATGCTGGGATTTATAATTAGAAACACTAAAGACTTTTCTAACATCGATACTTTGAAAACACTCTATTATGCTCTAGTAAGATCCAAGCTTGAATATTGTGTTTTGGTCTGGTTACCATTTTATAACCATTATAAAATAGCACTTGAAAAAATACAGCGTAAATTTTTAAAGCAACTAC
The DNA here is from genome assembly GCA_947359425.1 of Lagria hirta. NCBI lineage: Eukaryota > Metazoa > Arthropoda > Insecta > Coleoptera > Tenebrionidae > Lagria > Lagria hirta. The sequence continues at coordinate 25,823,609 of OX375796.1, read as the reverse complement.
ACTACAGAGTGGTAGGCACTTTTCCTCAGCATCGTATAGATCAGGAAAGTTTGTTGTCTAGGTTTAACTTAGTATCCCTAGAATATCGTAGGTACTGTTTATGTCTAACCTTTCTTTATAATTTAGTAAACAATGTATCAGACTGCCCCGAATTGCTCAACAAAATATGTCTGCATGTACCACGATTAAACGCAAGACAATCTGAGTATTATTCAAATGCTATATGTAGGACTAATGTTGGCAAAAGGGCGCCGGTACACACATTAACATCATACTACAACAAAATAGCGCATTTGTGTGACATTAATGTGTGTACCAAAAATCAATTATTGCAACATATTGAGCAGGCAATTATTGTTTAGATATTTAAAATTTTTGTGCATGATTTTTCTAGTTTTATTTAATTAATTTTTATTTTCATTTTTACTTTTATTTTTATTTTATTATTACTGTTACCTTTCATGTTTGTGTTAGGATGCACGATGATTTGTATTGGTCCTGTAAATGGATAAAAATCTGTAGGACAATAAAGATTATTATTATTATTATTATTATTATATCTTACACTAATCACATTCAAGCCATCCATTTAAACTGAAAAAAATTAAGCGTTTAGTTTTACAAATCATTTATATTTAAAGTAGTAAATAATATAATAATAATGTAAATACCTACATATCTCTTCCAAAAAAGCCTCTACTTTAGATTCTTAATCGCTGTTAAAAAATTTTAACCTCAGTTTTATTTTTCATTAAAATTGAAAGGGCTTTCGTCTTTATTTTATTATACATAATCTCGCATAGCATTTCATAATCATTTTCATTGAAAAACCATTTAAAAAAATGTACATATCCTTTCCAATCTTGTAAAGATTTGTAAAATTCTGGAAGGTCAATTTTTCTAGAAAAACTTTCTAAATAAACCATCAAAACACTTTTTCATTTATCTGAGTAGCATTGGGATGTTTGAAAAATCGATTTCCATCTCATAAGTTCCATTTATTATATTGCAGCTTTATTTAGTCATAGCTCGTGAAAGAGCCCCATCCAAAAAAATTTTGTCGACAATACGATGCACTTTCCCATAAAGAAAACAAAACAAACCACTACCACCAGCATACAACCCATCGTCGACATTTTAGCCACATTAAAAGCTTTCGTTTCATTATTTTTCACAATAATTATAAAGATAAATATTTAAAATGACATAACCAAAAAATTTAGAACTGTCACAATTTAGACAGTAAAATGACGAAGTGTAGTGACACTTCGTCATGAAAAAATAGTGAAAAAGCCCAGCCTTCAAAGTTTTCTATCTAGAGTACGTTTGTCCGACATTTATAACAGCATTTCGATCATTCTATCTCTTTTCTCAAATTTATTGGTTGTACCTCTAGCGCTTAAGGGGGCTCGTTGCGACAAAAAAACCTTAATCAAATTTACGAAAGAAACGACGTTTATGTGGAACTGTAATAATTTTATTCCGAAAAAAAAATGAATTTACTAATAAAATTACAAAAATTTACAATTTGTCTGAGAAGGCCGCAGCTAACGCGTTTTATTATAGGTGTAACGAGAGTATGGTTTCGCACCCTCCGGGTGCTTACCCTACTCTCTTGAGTAGAGGGTTGCCTACGGCAACGTGTATAAACCTAGAGGGGTTGCCTTCGGCAATCGTAAAATAAACGCACTTTTTTTTTTTATTAGATTATTGAGAATTTATTTTTTTATTGTAAAATTTTTATATTTATTTCTTTTTGTACTTTTTTTACTTTCTCATATCATGGTTTGCCTTTGACAACATTTATATAAACCTAGCCCATTATTATTTATCTTGAAATTTATTATTATTTATTTAAAAAATTTTAATTAGATTTTATTAATTATACTTTTTTCTTTTTCTTTTATCTTTCTCATTTTTTTTTTTATAATAAAGGAAGCATATTACAATTTACTAACATTTTTGTTTTTTTATTTTTTTATTTTTTTTTTGTACTTGTTCTACTCACTTGTATTGAATGTTGCCTGCGGCAACATATATAAATCTATTATTATTTATTTTTAAAAATACTTTTACTATTTATTATTATTATAAATTTTTTATTTTTTTCTCATTATTTAGATGGCGGACAGTCATTTTCTGTTATAAAAATTCTTGTTATAACAATTGAGATTAGATTTTGACATAACGTTTTCATTTTAATATTACTGTACTATTAAAAAATAATATTACTATCTATCATTATTTTATATTATTTATATTATATATATATTTTTTATTTCTTCTTGTTCTTACTATACTCTCTTATATGTAAAAGGTTGCCTTCGGCAACAATAACACAACAATTTTTTTTTATAAAATAATTTTGCATTACATTTTATTCAATATACTTGATTTTTATTCTTCTTTTTTTTTCAAATTTTTTTCTTTTTTTTATTTGTATTTTTTTTTCTTCGTTTCAATTTTTTTTATTTTTATATTAATCTTATTACTTTAATAATAATTGTTATTAAAATTAGAATAAAAACTATAATATATTATAATAATTTATATGAATTTTTTCTTATTCTCTTCTAAAGCAATTTTATTATTATTTTTTATCAAAATTAAAATTGTTATTTTATTTATTTTTTTTGTTTCTATTATTATATTTTTTTATTTGCTCTCCCTTTTTCTTACCTCACTCTCTTACATTAAGGTTGCCTTCGGCAACCATAAAACAACCATATTTGATTTTCATTAAAAAGGTTTGTATTACATTTTATTAATTATATACTATATTCTTTCTTTTTTTTTTCTATTTGTTTTTCTTTTCTATTTTTTTTCCTATTTTTTATTTAATTTTTTTAAAATATGTAATCATTCAATTACAATCATACATAATCTAAAGAAAAAATCAATAAAAATTATTTATATTTTAGTTATATATCATATATCAAATTCAAAAAAACAACTGTTCTATGGAAATTCGTACATTGAAACTTTTATTTTTTCTTTCTTTTTATTCTTTTTCTTTTTTATCTCTTCAACTTTTTTTTTCGAACTCGTTTTTTTATTTCTCTTCACTTTCTTTTTTTTGATTCTATTTGTTCCTATTTTTATAATGTATTTACTTAATTTTAATTTTTTTTTCAATTTTTTTTTATTTTCGTTTTATTTCTCTCTTACATTTTTTTTTTTGTGTATTCTAATTTTTTTTATACTATTTTTTTTTAATATTGTGATATCCATCTATAAACTCCTGATATTTTAACATTTTTTTTTCCGTATTTATAACATAGTTTTCCAATCTAAACATTTTCTTTTCTATAAATTTTTTTTTCGTTTTTTTTTATTCTTTACTTAATTTTATCAATTTTTATTTTTCTGCAACAACCATAATTTTGTTTTTCTATACTACTTAAATTATCTTTTCTTCTTTATTATCAACAAATTTATAATTTTTTTTAGTTTTTCTTGATGCTTTTTTTACTTAAATCATGGCAAATCTTTTAAATTAACATTTTTTAATTTTTAGTTTTTTGCAAATTTTTTTTTTCGCACATTTGATTGTCGGAAATTAAATATCAAAATTTTCAAATTTTTTTTGTATAATTATTAATTAGAAACATTTGTTTAGAAATAGAAACATTTGTTTATAATTAATACAATAAAAAAAAATTTTTTTTAATAAATATTTAATTTGGCAACACTTTTAAAAAAAAATTTTTTAATTGCCAAGTTGCAACAATGTAACCGAAAACGTTTGTTTCTTGACAAATATTTGACGTAACTTTCATAAAAAAAATTAGGTTGTATCGTAGCGAACACATTGACATCTTTCAATAATATTGTCAATGTTAAAGATGTGTCACACATAATCAATATTAAGTTGTTGCCATTGTGCACCTTTATTATGAAATTTAAGATTGCCAACTCAAACACTACTAAACGTGCTTAATAATGATTTTTTAATTGGAAATACTTTTTAGAGTATACTGTTCAGAGTATACAATACTTTCACATTCATTTTTTTCTATTTTCTATTTAATTTTCCCAAAATATGTAATCATTCAATTACAATCATACATAATCTAAAAAAAAATCAATAAAAGTTATTTATATTTTAGTTACATATTATATATCAAATTCAAAAAAACAACCACTCTATAGAAATGTGTAGATTAAAATTGACAAAAAAACGTTTCATATTTCATGTTAGTTATAAAACATAAAGCATTAAAATTAAGTGATCACTTTGTATTTTTTAATTGATTATGTCAACAATAATAATTGACAATTGACATCGCATTTTTTTTAAATATTTAATTGTTTATTTAAAAATATAAAAATAAGTACGTACGATTGAGAAAAAAATATATATTCGGTATTAGATACTTTTCGAATATAATTCTCAAATTAATTATTAAAAGATGTACATTATTCTCATTCGAGCCACTTTCCAAAAACAAAATGTCAAACGGTGTCAAAATGCTTAGTACGGATGATACTAAGCATTCATTTGAAATCTAATCATTTCTAATAATAATTTGTATATCTCTTTATCTTTTTAAAAAAAGGTTTCTCATGGTCTTCTTTGCTTCATCGTATTTCAAACATTTAAGACTTAACGCCCAATCAATAAATTCTAATCTCCAAACGAATCGATTCAATTTATCCATACGACAATTTCTATTTTCGGATTATAGCTGTGAGTGAGTGTCAAGCAATGAAAATGCTTAATTTGCATATAATCAAAAAAGGTGTATAGTTTAGATGAGCAGTTACTATAAATATTATTAAAATTAAAAACTTTTATCTTCATTTTAATGCAGAATCTGAGACAACATGAATTTCATTGGAGAAAATCCTATAATTAAGCCTTATATTTTAGCCTTACTATTTTCAATAATTAGATCAAAAGGTCATTGACCTAAATAATTTAAATCTATATTACATTATAATTTCTTCTGGAAAAAGTTGTAATTATGTCTTCTTCACATTTTCTTTACAATAAGAAAAACATTGAGTCATGTTTGCTTATACTCAAAAAGGTGGATTATTAATCCGTAATTCCATTTCAAAACCCTAAAACAAAATATTATTTATATTATATCTCATTGTTATTTTGATAAAATATTGTCTAATGCACGCAAATTTGAATGTACACTAATCACATTCAAGCCATTTAAACTTAAAAAGGTGATCACTTTGTATTTTTTAATTGATTATGTCAGCAATAATAATTGACAATTGACATCGTATTTTTTTTTTAAATATTGAATTGTTTATTTAAAAATATAAAAATAAGTACGTACGATTGAGAGAAAAATGTATGTAGATTTGTAGATTGAGGAGAAGTCGTTTGGCGCTTTCCACCTTACAAAACTGCGACCAATTTGATCTATTGTTCTTGAACCCTACGCTCATTGTTTCCCCAGGAATTCTAGGCTTTTTGTAAAACCGAGTATATTCCTAAGTGGCTTGTTTTTGACTTCGACAGGCGTTAGTCTCGCACTGTCTAAGTAGGTCAGCCTTTGGGACGCTAGCGCACCGCAATTACAGCGTATGTGCTCAGCGGTTTCACTTTCCGATTCACATAGTCTGCAGTTCTCATTGTCCACCAGACCCAGCTTTTTAAGGTGATACCTTACTGAGCAGTGTCCAGTGAACCGGCCTGCAATGATTCTTATATCATTCTTCAATAGAAGAAGAAGCTTTTTTGCATTCTCTGGCGAATATTCGATGAATTTCTTCGCCTGTCTTTGCCTAGGAGTATTCTTCCAGTGGCGCATTTTAGTTGCCAATTCCCACCTAAGGATTTCCGTCCGTTCATGCGATTTCGTTAGTTCACAGAACGGTTCGGGGCCTATTGGAGGAGCTTTCGAACCTGCTTTCGCTAATTCGTCGGCAATTTCGTTTCCTTCAATTCCTTCATGACTTGGTACCCAAATGAGGGCAATCTTGTTGCCCATTGCCAAGTTTTTGAGGGACTGTCTGCATTCCCAGGCCATTCGAGACTTAGTGTTGTTTGCACTGACCGCTCTTATGGCCGCTTGACTGTCAGACAGAATGCAGATCTTTTTGCCTTTAATACGCCTTCGCAGACATTCTTGGGCAGTTAGATCTATAGCAAGTGTCTCAGCTTGCATAATTGAGGGTGTGCTACCTAGGGCTATTGTTGCTCGGTATTTTGGACCATAGATTCCTATACCTGTCCCTTTAGTTGTTTTTGATCTATCTGTGTACCAGATAGAGGAGTTCACGCCAATTTGTGCGATTCGACTTCGAGCCGCATGACGGTCAGTAATGACTGTTTCAAACGGGGTTTCGAAATCATGCATTATTGACATGACGTCCCTTGGTTGTTCAAGAACACCCGGCTGCAGAAGGTCAAGTATCTTGAGGTGACCTGTTCGGTCTCCTAATTTGAATTTCTTTGTTTGGGCCAGCCTCAGAGATGCTTGCAAACTCTCCCTTTGCACCTGTAGGTGAAGGGGCGTTAAGTTCAGCAGCACCTCTAAAGCGGTAGTAGGAGCCGTGCACATGACTCCTGTAATGCCCAGGCACGCAAGCCGCTGCAATGTTTGCAGCTTGCTTGGTGTCGTTGTTTTTCTGGTTTTCGTCTACCATACAAGAGATGCGTATGTGACGATGGGTTTTATTGCCGTAATGTACAACCAGTGTATCATTTTCGGCTTTAGACCCCATGTCTTGCCAAAGAGCTTTCGACATGCCCAAAAGCAGCCCGTTGCTTTGGCAAGAGTCTTGTCGACGTGGGTGTTCCATTTAAGTTTACTATCTAGGGTTACTCCTAGATATTTCACTTCGTTGGAAAATTGAATCGATAATCCTTCCAGTTGCGGAGCTTTAAGGTTTAGCTTTTTGCGTCTGGTAAATGGGACTATGGTGGTCTTTTTAGGGTTAACACAAAGTTCCTCCTTATCACACCATCTTTTGATTGTGTTCAGGGCGTTCTGCATTAGGCTGGAAATGACACCTTCATGCTTGCCTCTGACTAGAATTGTGAGATCATCTGCATACCCTAGTACGCAGTGACCCCTTTGCGTTAACTCACAGAGTAGATCATTCACCACTATTGACCACAGCAAAGGCGATAAAACTCCACCTTGTGGACAACCTTTAACCGTGGTCAGCGAAGTGTTTTCTTCTCTCAATGAAGCCGTTATTATGCGGCTTACAAGCATTGATTCAACCCAGCTTGTTACAGCTGATTCAATGCCGGGTTTTTTTGCTGCCAGCTTTATAGATCTTAAGGAGGTGTTATCGAATGCACCCTCTATATCTATGAAGGTGCTTCTCTAACAATATAGTGAAGCGCTTCTATCGTGGATATGCCGGGTTGGTAGGCAAACTGTTTGGAGTGTAACTGTGCTCCGTTGTGGAGCACGTTCCTCATGTGGTTATCCACAATTTTCTCCATTGCTTTGAGGAGAAAAGAGGATAAGCTAATTGGGCGATATGATTTGGTCTCGTCCGGAAGCCGTCTGCCCGTCTTTGGTATAAAAACCACCTTTACCTTCCTCCAGGACTGGGGAATATACACCAATGCAAAACTTGCCTTAAAAATGCTAGTAAGGCAAGGGGCAATGACGTTCAGCCCTTTTTGCAGTAAGGCTGGAAATATTGCATCGCCTCCGGGCGATTTGTAGGACTTAAAGCTGTTTATAGCCCATTTTACCTTTTCAAGGGAAAAGATTTTCCCTGCCAGACGTCTGCTGTCTCTATTTGAGTGTTGGTGTACAACACTCGCGAGAGCGGGACTTGTCTGACTAATGTTGCGTGTCTCTATAGAACCCGGAAAGTGGGTCGACATCAACACCTGTAGACTTTTTCGGGTATCCTTGGCAAATTCACTATTAGGCTTCTTAATAAGCCCTATTGTATTTGAGTGGTCCTTAGACAGCACCTTTTGAAGACGCACCGCTGGGGCGAGCTCGTCGATCCCCTCGCAAAAGCGCTTCCAGGACTGCCTTTTGGACCTCTTTAATTCTTTGTTGTATCGTGTTAGGGCTTGTTTGTCCTAACCTCTTGGCCCTATTGAACGCTTTTCTAGCTTTGATCTTAAGCTTGGCTAGTTCGGGATTCCACCACGGTACGTCCCTAGAAACAGTACGCTTCCTTAGAGGGCAGCTGGTTTCGTATGAGGCTATTATTTGTTGTCTCATATGTTCAGAGGCAGCTTCTAACTCCTCTACCGTGGATATTCCGTAGTGAAGGCCTTCGAATTCAGTTCGCAGTGTCTCTGTGAAGAGGCACCAATTCGTTTTCTTTGGCACTCTACACTGCACTTTCACCACTTTGGTTGTTTCCAGTTCAAACGCAATGGTCGCGTGATCCGAAAACGATGGTTCATCCATCACTTGCCAGTTTTCGACAAATTGCGTCATGAACGGACTTGCCAGCGTCAGGTCTAGAACCTCTTGGCGAATTGCGTTCATAAAAGTTGGTTTGTTGCCGCGATTAATAATGTCTACATTGTTAGCACAAATAAAATCTAGCAAATCCTTACCTCTTTGATTATTGTCCGAGCTGTCCCATACTTCATGGTGCGCGTTGGCATCACAGCCCAGAATAAGTTGTTTGTTTCCTTTCCGGCACCATTCAGTGAGGCGTTGTACTACCTCTGGTGGTGCACTGGTCCCATCACCGGGAAAGTAGGCCGAGGCTATAACTACACTCCTCTTGCCTGTCCCAATCGGCAGCTCGACTATAGCCGCCGTTAGGTCTCCCGTGATAAACTCTGGAATTGAGACAAAATTTATATCTTTTCTGAGCAATAATGCTGCTCTTGGTCTTACATGACTGAAGTCAGCTAGAAGGCTATGTGTCCCTCTTGGGAGTCCTTTGATTGCGCCGTTGTTCAGCCAGGGCTCTTGGATTAGCCCTACGCCCACTTGTTCTTTGACAAACCTCTAGAATAAGGCACTAGAAGCTGCCTTTGAGTGCTGGAGGTTTATCTGTACACATTTGAGACCTAAGCCGTTTGGGCTTTAGTCTCACCCTTTTTGGGGTCGGTTTCTTGAAGGGGCTTTGAGGCTTTTTGTTTACTTTTTGACCCTGCCTTGGCCATTGGCTTCTTGAACTGAAGCTTCAATGCAATCTTTCTTCCTCTCCGTGGTCCCGGCTTTGAAGCCGGCAACTTGGGAAGAGAGATCGATTCCACCTGCTGTCCACCAGAACCGGAGCTTTCCAGCTCCTTGGATGTTGAGCTGTGCAGCTCTTTAGAGTCAATTTGGGCGTTAGGGATCTTTTGGTCCCTCTTCAAACGCAGCTGGATTTGTCCGAATCGGTAGCCATCCTTATTTCCCAATTTTTTTAGATTTTTGGCAGATCGATGATCTACCGAAAATGCTACCTCTAAAGATAAAGCAACCGGATTCCTCCGGAGAATTCTCCAGTTAGAGGTTTTGAGGTCCCTATTTTGGCCCTCTATTAACTTCAGGATTTTCTCGTTAGAGTAGTCCTGACTACCTGGCAAATACCCTATAAGGATTTCTGTATGAGGCATTTCAGCCTCTTCTACAACCTTAAGGGATGCCTCTTCCCATGGCTTTAGCTCATTCTGTATGCTTTTTAGCCACTCCGCCGTCGCCGCATCAGCACACAGAAGCGCTAGCCAACCCGGGCGATTGTAGATGTGATGGAATTGAGGCTTGATAGCCTCTGACATCATGTTCACAATTTTGTCCAGTATTGCCTCCTGAGTGGCTGCAAGTTGTTCCACTGTCAGGAGCGTTTCTGGATGGTTGGAGGGTATTATTCCAACCCTTGTGCCAGTCAAAGTTTGAGTAAAAGACGGCTTTTTAACCTTGGTAGGTTTAGCCGTTTCTTTCGCCCTTTTCTGACGATTTTCCCCTGCTCCAGCCTTGGGAGGAGTGCTGCCATCAGACCTCGCTCTTTTGGAGCTGCCTGTGGGTTTCTGCTCCATAGGCTTGAGGGCAAGTTTTCTGGCTTTTTTAGCCGGAATACCCTTTTGCAGAAGAAATCTATATCTTTTCCGTGCAGCTCCAGAGAGACGCACCTTGGTCGCCTTCGAGCTAAGGCGTTTCAAGGCGTTTTTAGCCTCTTCGTCGCTGCTTTCGCTGTGACTTTGGAGAAATATATTCTCCAAGTTTTCTTCAACGGTTTGGCTTGAACCTTCGTTCAATTCCATAAACTCTATTAGGGGTGAGTCAGCCCCTAGATTAATGTTTTTTGTGTCCATAGAAGGTCCCACGAAAAGCTAGGGAAAGAAAGGTCACCTGCAGCAGAACCCCGCATGCCACAGGAAGGCTATTTAAGCCGGAGGTCGCCTGGTATCCGGAGTTCGCATATTAGTGGCTAAGATTACCCTCTTAGTCATACAGAATTCGGCATATGCTGTTCCACCTTAACTTTGGGAATTTTTTATAGAGGCAGTTTTCCTCGCGGACCGGGCGGTGAAGCCAAGCCCCCCGTGCTGCTTCAGCTGCAGCCCTCTCTGCGCCCTGTGAGGGTTTGTTGCAGCGGAAGTAACCTACGGTGTTAACCAGACAAAATGGCGCATGTTTGACCCGTACTCAAGTTGCAAGCAACTGGAGCCCTTGAGGGTGAGAGAAAAATATGTAGTCTGTATAGATGTTTTTCGAATATAGTTTTCCATTTTATTTTAATTCATTTATATCAATCTTCTTTCATCAATGGGTCTCAAACACAACTTAACCTCACTTTTTATATAAACAATTATAAATTTTCCTACAACTACAGTTCTATATCTTATCTAATATAATCAAAAAGGCTCTTTTAGCCATTCGTATTATAATCCCATATTATAATAAAGGAAAAAATGTAAAACAGACCAAAAAAATTAGGTGTCTCCTCAAAAATTTTCATCAAATCTTATCTAGAAAAAAAATTATATATAGACAATGAGATTAAATAATTATTAAACCTACTTTATTTTAAGCGTTTCACTTATATTTTGCGAAAAAACAACACTTTTACAATTAATTTTGTGAAATATGTAAATACTTTATGAAAATTCTAAAAATAATTAATTTATTATTATATTTTTTTTTGTTGCTAACAGCAACGATGTCATGTCAAAAATATTAGAGTGGTAAATTTAAAATTTTCCATAGCAATTAAAAATCAAAATTATTACTAAATAAAGTTTTTTATCATTTTAAAATGAAATATGGGATTTGCCAACTATCTCCAACTATTAAAATCCAGATTTATAGCATTCTCTCAAAATAATTACATTGTATAATTAATCAAAAATAATTACAATGTACCTTGTATATAAACAGTCTAGATAACCATTTACTGTAAATCTAATGCATCTGAGACAGCATATAATAATAATTTCATTCAATTGCAAATTAAATATAAAAAATGCACATTGTTCTCATTCGAACTACTTTCAAAAACAAAATGTCAAACGGATGGTATTAAACATTCAATTAAAACTTAATCATTTCTAATAATAATTTGTAGATTTATAAAAAAACGTTTTCATGGTCTTCTTGCTGCGTCGTTTTTCAAACATTTAAGACTTAACTTCCAATCAATAAATTCTAATCTATGTACTCTTAAAAATGCGTTTAACATTCAAAAAAATATTGAAAATAAAGACAATATCTTGTTGTAAAATTTTTCAGCTCTTGATACTTTTCTATAAAAAAATTCAAATAAAATCTCCAAACGAATCGATTCAATTAAACTACACGACGATTTCTATTTTCGGATTACAGTTGGAAGTGAGTGTCAAGCCATAAAAATGCTTAATTTTCATATAATCAAAAAAGGTTTATAGTTTAGATAGGCAGTTACTGTAAATATTATTAAAATTGAAAACTCTTCTCTTCATTTTAATACAAAATCTGAGACAGCATATTCTAAGAATTTTATCAGAGAAAAACCTATATTTATGTCTTCTTCACATTTTTTTCACAATACCTCAAAAATGTGAAAACTTTTTTCTTTCATATTAATTCGTTATTCCATTTCAAAGCTCTAAAACAAAATATTATTTATATTATATCTCATTGTTATTTTGATAAAATATTGTCTAATGCAGGCAAATTTGAATGTACACTAATCACATTCAAGCCATTTAAACTTAAAAAAATTAAGCGTTTAGTTTTACAAATCATTTATATTTAAAGTAAAAAACAATATAATTATAATAATAAAGTATATACCTACATATCTTTTCTAAAAAAGCTTCTTCCTGTGCCAGTTATTTTCATATTTTTCATATAATTCATGTAATTTCGTTGCAAATTAACGAATTTTTGCCGACAATTCTCAGCCCCTTTACGTCCTTCGGGTATATCAAAAGCATTGCTTCTCATTTCGGTTGAAATTTTTTGCCAAAGAGAGTTCTTTAATGTTTTCCTATCATTAAATTTGTCATTATAACGTGTTCTTAACCTTAGAAATAGTAGAGTAGCTTGTTTTGTATTGAAATTATCATGCTTTGTTTCGGAACATTCTTCAACACGACTCTCGCAGTCTGAAGTTTAATGCTTCAATAAGCATTGGAATGTTCAAAAAAGTATGCCCCCATCACCTATAAGTCTCATTCTACTAATCAAACCAACGTAGTGATCAACGTCTTTGTATATTTAACCTCATTTTTCTTCACCTTCAAAAATAAAAAGGGGCTCCGCTATCAACAGTTTTTTTTATCATAAACAACACACAAAACACTGCTTTATTTTCCACCACAATAAGTAATAATAATATAATAATAAAATGCCTTTATTTGGACCAAATACATTTGTCCATGCGAAGTCTAGCTAAGAGCTACTCAAACTTAACCCAAGATTATTACAATTAATTTCAATTTAATTACAATTTCAAATTATAAATCAGAAGGTACATTTCTTAGGTAACTAGTCAGTATTATAAAAAAAGATCTTTAAATTATTTTTACATTTTTTTTTATTTGGGGTAAGACTCTTTAACGGGTTTGGCAATAAATTATAGATTTTTACTGCATTGTATGTAAAACTTCTATGAAATAATGTCGTCTGAAAACGCCGTAAGTTTAATCTGAAAACCGTGCGTAAGGTAAGATCATGCATTTGGGATCTTGATATCAGTTTTTCTCGAAGATAAGGTAAGGTAGATGATCTCAATATGGATAAGGTCATGCAAGCTAAGTTACATTGAAACTGTTTGTTCATTTTTAACCAATTCAATTCTTTGATTTTAGCTGAAATGTGGTCAAACTTTCTTAAACCCGACACAAAACGTGCACAATTGTTTTGAATACGTTGTATTCGAATTTTACCTAGATTATCTAAACAAGGATAATATACAACAAGCAGATAATTTAAGATAGGCATAACCAAAAATTCTACTAGTTTTTTTCTTAATTTAAAATTAAGAATCAAGAAATTGTTATACAGAATCTTTAGAGGTGCAAACTTTTTTTTGGTGAGATATGTTACGTGTTCATGTAGTCGGATATTTTCATCGAGTATTAAACCCAATATTTTGATTTTATTCACAGGTTCAAGCCTTGTACCATTTAGATATAATTTTATCTGTTTTTTTATATCATTTTGACAATTGCGTTTACAAAAGAAAATAACACTGCATTTTCTACAATTTAATTTAAGATTGTGATTTTCTGAAAATGCTTGTGTAGAGCGTAAGTCAGCATTTATTTGCCGATTTGCAAGCAGATAACTATTTTTACTAAAAGAGTAGTACAGTTGAGCGTCATCAGCATAATGAGATACATTTGAATAACAGATATGTGAATGCATGTCAAAAATGTAGATTAAAAACAAGAGAGAACCTAAAATAGATCCTTGAAGAACTCCGGAGGTTACATTTCCATGATTTGATTGAAAGCCGTTTGATACTACAAGTTGGGTTTGATTTGACAAATAGGATTTAAAGAAGTTCAACGTTTTATCTTTCAGCTCAATATGCAATAATTTTGAGATCAGAAGTGCATGATCTATCGTATCAAATGCCTTGGAAAAGTCAAGTGAAATTAGGGCGGAGCACAAACCTTTATCACGATCGGCAGTAATGTTATCTATCAAATTTAGAAGCGCTGTAGTAGTGCTATATCCACATCTAAACCCTGACTGTGCAGATGTTATTATATTTTTAGCTGTCACATATGAATAGAGTTGCTTTTGTACTACTTTTTCCAGTATTTTTGAAAGCGTTGGTAATATGCTTATAGGTCGTAAATCATTTATTGACTCAGGGTTAGAAACTTTGAGTATAGGATTTACTAAAGATTTTTTCCATGAATCTGGGAAAACTCCCTCTTGAAGACAAGAATTTATTATGTTTGTAATGTGAGGAGATATTGTCGGACAGCAAAGCTTTAACATTTTTGCATTTATCTCCTATAGACCTGTGGCATTTGACTTAAGTTGTAGAATTATGGTGTTTATATTATCGACTGTTGGTAAAGTAAAGGAGAAGTTAATTTGATTTTTAAATTTAAAACTATCGTATAATTTGCAGGTAGCCAAACAGTTATTTGGTGGCGTAAACACGGATAGGAAGTGGTTGTTTATTAAATTTGCATCATTTAGATGCAAAGGTTTAGACATTTTTTTATCCTGTACAACTCGAAGTTTTTTAAGGTTTTTCCAAAGTTGTTTACTGTCGCCAGGTTGTTTTGCTACTGCATTTAGAAATGCTTTTTTTTCTTGGCGAATAGCAGAGAGAGTAAAATTTCGTAGCTCTTTATACAAATCCCAATTTTTATCATTTCTGTTTTTTTTAAAATTAGTCAGGGCAGTGTCGCGTAATTTCATCATATGTTTAATATTATGAGTAAGCCAAGGGGCATAATGTTTTGTAATTTTTACCGTTTGAAGAGGTGCATGGTTTTCAAAGAGACTTAGGATATTCTCCGATAAATATTGAACTTTACTATTTATATTTTTTATATAATATATATTATCCCAGTGAATAGCTTGAAGGTCTAGATAAAACGTTTCCTCTGAAAATTTGCTAAAGTCTCTATACGTTATAAACTGTTTTAGATTTTGCTTAATCATATTGGTATCTATTTCGCAAAAGGGTATTTGGTGATCAGAAAATAGATCTGCTGAGACCGTACCAGATGTCACAACCAGATCAGGAAAATTGCAGTATATTGGATCTATCAATGTTTGCGAGTATCTTGTGATTCTTCTAGGCTCAGTAATGAGCTGCTTAAAGTCGTAATTAGTGAAACAAGAAAAGGCACAGTTTGGTACATATAAATGGTTTAAATTAATATCACCTAAGATAAGTATTTTGTCATAATAAAGTGTAAACTTTGATATAATCTCTTCCATGTTATCTTTAAACGCGCTCACATTATGATTTGACGGTGATCTATATAAGAGATAGAGCAAAAAATTGAATCGGTTTATTTTCACTTCAAGCGCTAAATGTTCATGTGTCTCATAATTTTGTAGAATATCAGAAGAAACAGTATTTGTTGAAAAAATATCAGATACATAAACTCAAACTCCTGTCCAGTTACCTGGGTAGCGTTGGAATGTTAAAAATAATCAATTTCCAATAAATATATAAAAATCAATCGCTTGACACATGAAGGTGTAAAACTTTATACAATCTTCTATTACATATCGATTTTAATAAAACCACTTTAGACCTTCTACTAAGTATGCCCCCATCACTTATAAGTCTCATTTATTATATTCCAGCTCTATTTAGTAATGATTTGTGATAGCCCCCCAAAAAAACTACGTCGACGTAAATTGTTGCACTTTACGATGCACTTTTTCATCAAAAAAACAAAACAAATCGACATCTCATCCATTTCAGCTCCATTAAAAGCTTTATTTTCATTATTTTTCACAATTATAAGGATAAATATTTGTTGGACATAACCCAACAATATCCAAACTGTCACCGTAAGACACTAAATTGACGTTGCGTCATTAAATTGACATCTATTAATCTTTAGTGGTCCACATTCTATTTATAGTAAGTTTTTATGTCATTTACATCAAACTTTTCACTTTCCATCTCTCTCTTAAATTTTGCTGGCGGTTCCTCATACAGCCAAGGGAGCTTACAAATGAAAAAAAAACCTTAATCACGCAAAAATAAAACATAATAATTGTCAATATAGATAGAATTTATTTAATTTAAACGATACATTTAATACGAAAATTTAAAAAATTTGCAATTTGTCAGAAAGAGATACTACATCAGCTATTATTATAGTAAAACGAGAGTTGGGTTGCGCACCCTCCGGGTGCTTACCCTACTCTCTTGAGTAGAGGGTTGCCTACGGCAACGTGTATGAACCTAGAAGGGTTGCTTTTGGCAACCGTAAAATAAACGCACTTTTTTTTTTTCATTTATTAGATTATTGTTTATTTCTTTTTTTTATTGTAATTATATTTTTATTTATTATTCCTTTTTGTACTTTTTCTCCTTTCTCATATAAAGTTTAGCCTGCAACAACATTTATATAAACCTAGTAAATTATTATTTATCTTGAAATTTATTATTATTTATTTAAAAAATTTTAATTAGATTTAATTAATTATACTTATTTCTTTTTCTTTTTGCTTTCTCATCTTTTTTTATAATAAAGGAAGCATATCACCATTTACTAAAATTTCTTTTATTTTTTTATTTTTTTTTGTACTTGTTCTACTCACTCGTATTGAATGTTGCCTGCGGCAACATTTATAAATCTATTATTATTTATTTTTGAAAATACTTTTACTATTCATTATTATTATAAATTTTTTATTTTTTTCTCATTATTTAGGTGGCGGACAGTCATTTTCTGTTATAAAAATTCTCGTTATAACATTTGAGATCAGATTTTGACATAACATTTATATATCAATTTTACTTTATTATTTAAAAATAATATCACTATCTATCATTATTTTATATTATTTATATTATATATATTTTTTTTATTCCTTCTTGTTCTTACTATACTCTCTTATATGTAAAAGGTTGCCTTCGGCAACAATAACACAACAATTTTTTTTTTATAAAAAAATTTTGCATTACATTTTACTTAATATACTTGATTTTTATTCTTCTTTTTTTTTCAAATTTTTTTCTTTTTTTTATTTGTATTTTTTTTTCTTCATTTTAATTTTTTTAATTTGTATATTAATTTTATTACTTTAATAATAATTGTTATTGAAATTAGAAGAATAAAAACTATAATATATTATAAAAATTTATATAAATTTTTTTTTATTCTCTTATGAAAAAAGTCTTTTATTATTTTTTTTCAAAATTAAAATTGTTATTTTTTATATTTATTTTTGTTTCTATCATTATATTTTTTTATTTATTCCTCCTTTTACTTACCTCACTTTCTTATATATATATATAAGGTTGCCTTAGGCAACCATAAAACAACCATATTTTATTATTATTAAAAAGGTTCGTATTACATTTTATTAATTATATACCATATTATTTCTTTTTTTTTCTATTTGTTTTCTTTTTCTATTTTTCTCCTATTTTCTATTTAATTTTTTCAAATTATGTAATCATTCAATTACAATCATACATAATCTAAAGAAAAAATCAATAAAAATTATTTATATTTTAGTTATATATCATATATCAAATTCAAAAAAACAACTACTTTATAGAAATTTGTACATTGAAATTTTTATTTTCTCTTTCTTTTTATTCTTTTTCTTTTTTATCTCTTCAATTTTTTTTTTCAAACTCGTTCTTTTATTTCTCTTCACTTTTTTCTTTTTGATTCTATTTGTTCCTATTTTTATAATGTATTTACTTAATTTTAATTTTTTTTTTCAGTTTTTTTTATTTTCGTCTTATTTCTCTCTTACATTTTCTTTTTTTGTGTATTCTAATTTTTTGTTATACTATTCTTTTTTTTAATATTGTATTATCCATCTATAAACTCCTGATATTTTAACATTTTTTTTCCCGTATTTATAACATGGTTTTCCAATCTAAACATTTTCTTTTCTATAAATTTTTTTTTCGATTTTTTTTATTCTTTACTTAATTTTATCAATTTTTATTTTTCTACAAATACCATAATTTTGTTTTTCTATACTACTTAGATTATCTTTTCTTTTTTATTATCAACAAATTTATAATTTCTTTTAGTTTTTCTTGATGCTTTTTTTACTTAAATCGTCGCATATCTTTTAAATTAACATTTTTTTATTTTGAATTTTTTGCAAATTTTTTTTTTCGCTCATTTGATTGTCGGCAATTAAATAACAAAAATTTCTAATTTTTCTTGTATAATTATTAATTTATTAGAAACATTTGTTTAAAATTAATAAAATCAAAAAAAAAAATTTTTTTAATAAATATTTAATTTGGCAACACTTTAAAAAATAGCTATTTTTGTCACAAGTACATAATCTATGACTTTTTTGGACGAGTCGAGTTTATGGCCAAGCGAAGCGCGGCCATAATAAAGACGAGTCCAAAACAAGTCAGATTATGTACGAGTGGCAAACAAAGCTTTATGTTCGACTTTCTTGTTAATATTTGTAATTTTTTGACGAAAATAAATTATTTATTTAGTTCGACATTTATACTTGACAATAACAGATGAGTCCAAAAAAATAAACAAAAGGTACTAGTCCAAAAAAGTGGTAGATTTTGGACACTAAACAATGTCAAAAACCTTATCAATATGATGCAGTCGAACATAAATTAATTAATTGATCCTCACTCATAGAGCAGTGTGTTTTCTTGTTAATATTTGTAATTTTTTGACGAAAATAAATTATTTATTTAGATCGACATTTATACTTGACAATGACAGATGAGTCCAAAAAAATAAACAAAAGGTACTAGTCCAAAAAAGTGGTAGATTTTGGACACTAAACAATGTCAAAAACCTTATCAATATGATGCAGTCGAACATAAAAAATTTTATTTGCCTAGTTGCAACAATGTAACCGAAAACTTTTGTTTCTTAACAAATATTTGACGTAACTTTCATAAAAAAAAAATTAGGTTATATCGTAGCGAACACATTGACATAATTATGTCAATAATTTAATTAAATATAAACTCACACTATTACAAAAATATTAAAATTGAAAACTCTACCTCTTCTTATTAAAATTTGTCTATTCTTGTCTTCATTTTATTATACACCATCTGGGATAACATATTATTATAACAATTTTAATAGAAAAATACCTAAAAAAAATTACATTGCTCGCATCCTATTCTTTCCTTTTTTTGGTTTTTGTTATTGCTTTTTTATAGGAAAATCTTCTATCACATTTTGATTTTAATAAAGAAAACCACTTGGGATTTTCTAATAAGTATACCCCCATCACCTATAAGTCTCTTTTATAACATTTAAACCCTATTTAGTTAAGATTATTGATAGACCCAAAAAACAACGGGCGCCACTTCTCTCAACGTTTCTATATAGTTAGCCTCACTTTTTTCAATAATTAGGTCATAAGGTTATTGACCTAAATAATTTAAATCTATATTACATTTTGATTTCTTTTGGAAGAATCTGGGAAGGTGTCTATCTTCATCGCAGCCTTGTGCTTTCATCAACAAAGCAAATAAAAAAAGGTCCCATAATATTCCATCAACATTTAAGCGTCGATAAAACTCTATTTTTTTTTTTTTTTTTTTTTTTTTTTTATATAGCTGTCATTGTGAGGAACAAAGACAACTAAAGGAGGGGAATCCTTTATGGACTGTGGCAGGTTAGGAGATGCCAGAAGAGTGTGTGGGACTCACCTGAGCCTGGTATACCCACTAAACCCCCCCTTACCAAACTCTCGACAGGGATGCATCCCCAATTAAAGAGAGTTGAAGCAGAATAGGAAAAATAAAAAAGAAGGATGCATAAAAATTACTGAAAACGCAAGAGAAAAAAAGAAAACAAAAGGTAAAATGAAAAAAGAAAAGAAAAGGTTTTCGGCTACCTAAAATGAATAGAAGTCAAATCTACTTTATTTAAACTGCTAAAGGCATTGGCGAAAAAGTCAAAATTTGCCAAGTTTACTATGCGGCCCATTTTGTGCAATGGCGAGAAATGCAATAAATTGCTTTTAGCCTTGTTCAGATACAACACATCATACGTTCTAGCAGAGAGCCGAGGACAGTGAAAGCTAAGCATTTGAAGTATATTCGGGCAATTGATTTCGAAATTAACTATTATAAAAAACAATTTTAAGTAAGCAATTTTAGCACGGTCGTCAAGGCTAAGAAAATCAAAGTCCAGCAGCAGTTGCTTTTGGGGATACCCCCTTGGAAGATAAACACCATTGCGACAAAGATACAGATATTTTAAAAAACGTCGTTGTACACATTCCAGAGCATTTATATGTATACGGTAGAACGGTTTCCAAATAGTTATAGCATATTCAATTTTAGAACGGACAAGAGCAAAATAGATAAGCTTGATAGCAAGTTGGCTGTTCAAGTCGCGAGAGTTTCGCAAGACAAATCCAAGCATTTTGAATGAACTGGACACTACATTGTCAACGTGTTTTACAAACGTCAGTTTGTCATCGAAGGTTACTCCCAAGTCTTTGATAGTGCTTACTCTGTTAAGAACCTGGTTGTTTACACAATAATTAAAGATGAATTTATTAACCTTCCTAGTAAAAGACATAACCGAACATTTTTTAACATTAAGAGCTAATTTGTTTGTAAAACACCATCTAATGACTGCATTTAAAGAATCTTGTAGTTGTTGGCAGTCGCTGATTGAATTGATAGGTAAAAATATTTTTAAGTCATCAGCATACAACAAAGCAGAACAAGACAATTCAGATATCAGATCATTGACGTATATGTTGAAAAACAACGGCCCCAAAACAGATCCTTGAGGAACGCCGGAACGAATATCAAATTTTGAAGAACAATATCCAAAACAATCTACAAAAAAAACGCGACCTGTTATATAATCAGCAAAAAGTTTAACGATATTTATGTTAAGACCAAGTTTGAGTAGTTTATTACACAATATGGCATGATCCAAGCGATCAAAAGCTTTTGCCATGTCTGTATAAATGACGTCAACCTGCACGCCACTGTCCATTTGTATACACAGGTTTTGAGTCATAACAAATAAATTCGTTCTATTTATTCGTTATAAATTCGTTATAAATTCTATTGTGCAATCTCCTTCTCTCAATTCAATTATTGTATGATCTGAAAAAAATGTTTTTTAAATAAAACAATAAAACTTCTCCTCACTAACCTGGGCCGCTTTGGGATCAACACAAATTAAGCAAACAAACGTCCCACAATATCTCATCAATATATAAGACGTCGATTAAATTTAATTTTCTTATCTTATTGTTTCTCTTCAAAATTATTTTATAACCTAGAAAAAAATCATTTGAATAAAACAATAAAACTGCTCTCCACTTACCTGATTCGCTTTAGAATGTTTAAATAATCAATTTTCTATTTAATTATTATTGTAATTTTTATCATCAATATAAATACAAAGATCAATCGACCGCTTGACACCACATGAAAGAATAGTCCAGATTTTTGAAATATTTTCCTTTTTCAAGCAATTCTATTAAATGTTTTTTTAAGCCTTTCGGACGTTCTATTAAGTAAAGCTTTATTGCTTGCTAATCTCATTTATTACATTTAAGCCCTAGTTTCAATAAATTTTAGAAAATTTGTAAATCAATGACATTTATGACACATGTCAAATTTTTTTTTTTTTTGACATTATTGATTTTTTAATGTCATAAATTTGAATCAAATTAATTTATAACAACCTGAAGCTGTCAATTTGACAATTTGTTTTTGTGAATTTTTGATATTTTGACCGAAACCAAAAAAAAGACCTCTTTCGACTTTTCGATCTTTGCTTCTAACTTTTGGGTGAGTGCGACTTGTTTATTTAACTAATATTTTCATTGTTTTGAGCTGTATTTACGTAGATTTTCCATTAAATTCACTTCACTCTGTTGACAGAATGGAGCCCTTATTTTTCTCTACAAAGTGCCTTGAAATCTTTTAAAAGATTAATCAAACCTTTATCAGTCGCTTCAAAATAGTTTTTAAACAATGTTTTCACTTAAATATTTATTGAAATACGGTCTATTCTCACTTCCAGTCCTTTGACAGTTTGTGTAAAATCTTCTTTCTTGATGAAATTACATTAAATCTCTTGATGGGAAATCGTTAGAAATAAACCGCCCATACTTATTTCAGAGATATTTTATAGATTTTAGCTGTATTTTGGTAGATTTTTGCTAAAATTAAATCAAATTGACAGGTTATGACATTTGTTGAAAAAATTCTTAGTGATATAGTGTGAGAGTTTTTGATTTTATAATAATTTATAGTTATTTTTTGTAAGTAAAATTAAGCCAATAAGGCGCTAAATCGCTTGTATAATCAAATGACCTCGATGAGGGCTATATGGCATCTTAAGTAAAAGAGGGAGAACATCGGCTTAGCATTCCTGGAAAGGTGGTGGTAGAGGCCAGTTAGTAAAAACTGAGCCGGGCGTCAGAGCAGTCGGACGAGCAGTATTATAGATATTTAAACTGTTAATTGTTTATTGAAAGAGAAAGATAGTTAACCTGTTGATCTTGTTGATCATGTGTTGTTTTGTGGTATAATTGTGAATTCAGTGCTGTCTCCCTGAATTCGGAGGAATAATGAGTAAAGTTATATTGATAAACATCAATATGTTAATATGAAATATCCACGGCAGAAACTATAGTTTAATACCTGGGGTACGGTCTATGTGTTAATTCATTTCAGACTGAGGTGGTACTCCCATGACGTCTGTAGATATTTACAGATTGCTATCCTGGTTCTCTACTTCCTCGAACAGAGGCGAAGAGGTAGAGGGGTGGGCTGGAGCCTGTTAACCGCTATGGTTATGTTCCTATCAGTGTATAAAAAGGTTGTGGATTTCTCTTTTGCTGGTATGACGGGGTAATGCGTAATGTCCTTAGGTTCTTCACTCATTAATCTTTATTTTATACCTTTTCCTATTACGTATTATTCTTGGCCAGTCTATTTCGCGTAATGTGATTGAGGCCTAGCGACACCGTCCACGTTGCTCCCGAACCAGGTACCGAAACAGTGAAGACATCATTGAGAACACGATGCCAAAGAAAAGGGGTGAAGATTGAGTCAATCGAGTCCATAGAGTGGTGGTCCAAGTCCAATGAGCCTGGTGATGTCGTCCACTATCAGTTCGAGAGGAAGAGAATCCTGCGAGGGGGAGAAAAGCCCTCGGTGAGTTACTTTACAGGTATTATTGACAGGTACATTATGTGTAAATATGTTTCATGTGTCGCCCAATCGATCCGTCTGACTGCTCAAGCGTTTCTCTAACAATGAACATAGAGGGGTGAGTTGAAGTAGATTGTTGATGATAATGTAGCTGGCTGTTGCTATTCTGTACACTGTTTTTGAGTTAATAATTAAGGCTAATAATCGTAGAACATAGACATCCTGACAAATTAATTATGGAGAAAGAGTTAACTGTTATTTAATTCACTTTAATTGTTAAAATTTGGCAAAACGTAAGATTAGAATAAAAGAGTCTTACAAATTTCAGAAGTGGGATAAGAATTTGCGTTAAACCTCATTATTTAATTAACTAAATAGTGCATATTTAATAATTAAATCAATAGCATCTAATGACAATCAAAATGTCCAGTTTGAGTAACTTTTTGGGATTAAAATCGTAAAATGTAAACAGCAGCTACATTATTGAGACTTTCTGCAACAACAACCTTGTACAAATTATTGTTTATAATTGGTTTTTATAAAATAGTTGAATTTTATACATAAATAACAGTTTGCTAGCATATTCATTTTGAGTATATTGAGATATAATAATGTCTGATAGGAGTTTCTTTAAACAAAATTAAATTATGAAAATATTTTGAGTATATTGAGACATAATAATGTCTGAAAGGAGTTTCTCTAAACAAAATTGAGTATGAATTAATCTGAATTAATTTATTCAAGCTTACCTGATGATTAAAGTGTTCAATTGAAGTGATTTTATGTGTTTATAAGAAAACATCTTTATAAAATGAATTTAAAGTTTTATTAGAGTTCTATTCTAGTTTTTGCGACAAACAATATTGCAAACTTAATTTATTGACAACAAAAAAACAATTTGCATTAAATTATTAATTTAATCAAAGAAAAGCAGTTGTATAGTACAGTTTTTAGATTTCTGTATAGATATAATCTGAGTCTGGAGTTTAAAGGGTTTAAACGCAGTTTATATTAATTATTTGAAATGTCACTTAGACTAAATTATTATTTATTCCTGCGTTATAAATTATGACAATCAAATGAGCAATCAAAGTGTTCCCTTTTAGGAAAGACTTTCGAATAAAAAAAAAAAAGAAGTTAAAGTTAAATTTGCAAAGTTAGTTATAAAGTATTAAGTGTAATTGTTGTGGTGTAATCACTTTAGATAATTAGAAGATATTTGAAAGGTGACTGAGAAAACAATCGCTTTAAAATAATGTAAATATTTGATTTATTGAAAAGCTTGCTTAAACATTTAAGGCTAAATTCTTTAATATTACTCTTGCAATTTAAGAAAAACATTGTAAAGTCGGAATTATTTAAATTATGGCTATCTTTTTGGCGACACTAAGGCGACGGTTTTGTTTAAATTCGAACCATATGTTGAAAATCATGTACAGGTCTAAATAAAATTGATGCAGCCTCAAGAGCTTTGACAGATTGATGTTTTTTAGTTATATCTTTGGTTTTTGAAAATTTTAGTTGAATAGATTTCAAGTATGTATTTATGACAAACACATTGCCACATGTAAAGTAAAGTTAGGGTGGGTATCACTTTCGACGTATTAACGTATTTTGTTCTATTTCATCTCGACAGATTTATTAGGCTTTTGAGTGTTCGACGAGAAACAAACTGACCTATTTAAAATCTTAGAATTCGTGGGAAACCATTTAAGGGTGTTTAAACAATTGATTACAAAACGTATTGTATGAAAGGGGACATGAACAGAAATTAGTAACAAGATTATGTAAATTTCATAAAGTATAGAGTAATCACCAATTTTAAAGAGAAAGCTCTAGTTAATATTTTCTTTTAGTTGATACTGGGTCACTATTAATTTGATAAATGTTGAATTAAGATTCAAAATTAATAAAATCGTTGAACGTAAAGGATTAAAATGTTGAAAATTAGTTTGTGTAAGTAGATTATTGCGATTTAAAAAAAAATATATATATATATATTTTGTAAAGTATTTTTATGAAATTATATCTTGTCGACTCAGTTCATATGGTAAAGATAATTCTCTTTTGACAGCGAATCGAAAAACGAAATGTTTAAAAAAGCTGGCTTTTTGCATCAAATGGGTTATGAACTCCCAAATTTTCTCAGTCGTTCAGTAATGAATTGTTAACATTTATTCAAACTTTTTGGGGAATTAATTTGTGTAGGAAAATTAAATTTGCGCCTTAACTATTTATTAATTATTGTATTGACACATCTATAGCTTTTTGAGATACATGTTCTAGTTGAAAATAATTAATCAAAAATCTATTTATGAACAATAATAGATTGCATTGTTTACAAAACACTTCTTGGAACTTTTAATGTTGTGGTAACATCTACTAAGGCATTGTCTTTCAATATTAATAGCAAAGAGTTCTATTATAACAATAAATAATTGTCAAAAACCTAATTCAAAACAGCATAAAACCAGAACTTTGTTTATTTAGATTTTCAGCAAAATAGTGAAATAATTAGACGAAAATAAAAATCTGAAAAAAAAAGGTTTTTCAAAAATAAAAGGTCAAGGAATTCTTCAGAGGGCTTTCTAAAAAGGGCTTTTAGCAAAACTAATCGGTAAAGTGTCAACAGCTGCAACACAACTGAAAAAAAAAAAGGGTCATAAATTATTATTGTCAAGGGTGAAGGCAGGTTGAGATACTTACACAATTGTTAAAAAAAAATTTTGAGAAGTAATAAGTTGCAAATACAGTTTTCTAAATTGTATTGATAATAAAATAACTAATTTGAGTAAATTAAAAAAAAAAAAAATACTTTGATATTTTAGTAACAAAACATTTTTGTAAATTGATCTTAACGTTTTAAAGTTAATTTGGTTTCAATAATACAAAAAAATATATAAATCAAAACTACAAAACTACCACTTAAAGGATTAATATTTTATAAACAAAAATTTTCGTACAGCAATTAATCTCATCTGGCAAAATTATACTTTTATAAGTCTAATTAATAAAGTTATGTTACTATTTAAAAATTTAGTAGAGCTAAGTAAATAATAATTATAGTTTCTAAAATTCATAATTAATTATGTGTATTGGTACTTGCAATAAAATCCAGTATGAATTTTATAACCATTAATTGATAGTTAGCTGAGTATTCTAAAGCCGCAAAGTTTACAATTTAAATTTGATAAAAAAAAAGACATTTGGTTAAATAGGTAGTTTATTAGTTTAAAGTTTCTTAAAATAAGATTAGGTAAAGATTATTGAAGGATTCTATCTGCTTTTATATGTCTACCTGCCATCAAGTAATTTTGTCAAACTAACTTTAAGTACAATTAAATTACAAAAACCAACATTAAATATTCTAATTCATCAAATAAAAATTGGTACTTTCTCTCACTAATACTTATCATGTACACCTAAATTTTTGAAAATAGTCATTTAAGGCATTTCATATCATCATTTGTCACACATAAATTTATTAGTTTATTGTGAAGGGGTGAAACTAAACAAAAAAAAAATAAAAAGAATCTGGAGCTGCCCCACGTGTTGACCACATGTTGTTAGATATTGTCGCAGGCAAGCAGGTAGTCTTGACCGTTTTGGGTTTAAAGTGAATGCAGTTTATTCCATCTTTAAGGGTTATTTTGTGTCATGTCTGAGTTTTAAATTAAAGAAATAATAGTAATATTGTATACAGTAGAACCTATTTTAATTCATGATACATAATTTATTTGTTTTACAATCAGTTTTGATTTGAATTCATAATTACAAAGAATAAAATTGAGAACTTAAGAGAATTGAATCTTTAAATTAAAATTAATCCATTTAGAATTACATTTGCAAAAAAAAAAAAAAATAATAATTGCTGACACACCAAAGTTAAAACAAAATAAAAATTTAATAGAAGTTAGTTTTGAGTATTTAAAATTTCTTAAATTAATGTTTGACACTCGAAGATAATTATCAGCGATGAATGAAACTATAGCAATGATTGTTAGTTTAAAAGTCTTATTTTCAATTAGTTTTCTTCAAACAATAGTAGACAGTAAATAGGCAACTTGTTCTTTAAAAGCAATTATCATTTTTAAATTATTTAAATTATATTACAAAGTGTAGAAGAAAAAAAAAACAATCAAAACTAAATTGATGTGATTGGTTAACATGCTAAAGCTTAATTTTTGATTTAGTCAGACGCCGTTAGTTTTAATTGAAAGTTGATTAAAAAAAAAAAAGGAGTAAATAATGTAGTTAGAAACGTTTAAATGTTAGTCCTGTTTTAGTCAAACTATTTGAACTTGTAAAATACACTGCTCCTACTCTCTTTACAAAAATAAAATAAATAAAAACATGTTTAATTTTAAAAACAGAAGTTCTAATAAATGTCTTGTTAATTGGCTAGATAAGAGACCAAAATGTTTCAATTTTAAATAGTGAACACGTAAGTGCTGACTTGATTAGTAAATTAAAATTTGACAAATTAAAAAAAAAAAAAATTAACAAAAACAAATAAATAAAACAATTCAAAAATAAAATTAAAGGTTGATTTTTTTAATCTAAAAGGTTTTAAACAAGAACTTAATTATATTAATGCAATAGTGTTTATCTCAAATATCTTATAAGTATTTCATTTTAATAGTTGGGTGACTTGACATAAAATTACATCGGTTGAGTAATAATTAACAACTTAAAAGTAAAAATACGTTAGAAACAACTAAGGGTATTCATGACTTATAACTTTGACTATTGACTAAAAGAAAAAAAAAAACAACAAAAGAAGAAAGAAGAGAGAAGATAAACATGAGAAATAATTGGGTGAAGTTAGCAACAGATAACGTGTGCACACAAATCAAGAAAAACTATAAGAAACAAAAGCAATTGCTAAATTACATCAAAGATTATAAATAACAAAAAAGGTATACCTTATCAACGATTATGAGATCTCAAAAATTAAAAAACAGCACAAAAATAAAATGAAGAAAGAAAAAAAAAACTGAAACCAAAACATCTGTACAAATACAAGGATTGGTGATAACAGATAGAACTTAGAACAAACAAAACTTGAAGAAGAGACAGTTGACTGTTGACGTAGACAAACTCAAATGGGGTTAATTTTTATCTGCTTTTGATACAGTATTGCTATTTATTTAGGGGGTAACAAGTATTATTATAGTTGTAATTGAACAGTAGAAAAATAAAAATTGTTACTCTTGTATTTGATAACTAGATATTGAACACGTTTTTAAGGTTTAAGCTAATGTGAATACAATTAGGTTAAAGTAAAATAATTATTAATAACTTTTAGATTAAAGCTTGAGAATAAAGCGTAAAATCATTATTAAAATAATAAGTAGAAAATCTTGGGGACAAGATTGAAGTCAGGATGGCCGAATGTGAGAGTTTTTGATTTTATAATAATTTATAGTTATTTTTTGTAAGTAAAATTAAGCCAATAAGGCGCTAAATCGCTTGTATAATTAAATGACCTCGATGAGGGCTATATGGCATCTTAAGTAAAAGAGGGAGAACATCGGCTTAGCATCCCTGGAAAGGTGGTGGTAGAGGCCAGTTAGTAAAAACTGAGCCGGGCGTCAGAGCAGTCGGACGGGCAGTATTATGGATATTTAAACTGTTAATTGTTTATTGAAAGAGAAAGATAGTTAACCTGTTGATCTTGTTGATCATGTGTTGTTTTGTGGTATAATTGTGAATTCAGTGCTGTCTCCCTGAATTCGGAGGAATAATGAGTAAAGTTATATTGATAAACATCAATATGTTAATATGAAATATCCACGGCAGAAACTATAGTTTAATACCTGGGGTACGGTCTATGTGTTAATTCATTTCAGACTGAGGTGGTACTCCCATGACGTCTGTAGATATTTACAGATTGCTATCCTGGTTCTCTACTTCCTCGAACAGAGGCGAAGAGGTAGAGGGGTGGGCTGGAGCCTGTTAACCGCTATGGTTATGTTCCTATCAGTGTATAAAAAGGTTGTGGATTTCCCTTTTGCTGGTATGACGGGGTAATGCGTAATGTCCTTAGGTTCTTCACTCATTAATCTTTATTTTATACCTTTTCCTATTACGTATTATTCTTGGCCAGTCTATTTCGCGTAATGTGATTGAGGCCTAGCGACACCGTCCACGTTGCTCCCGAACCAGGTACCGAAACAGTGAAGACATCATTGAGAACACGATGCCAAAGAAAAGGGGTGAAGATTGAGTCAATCGAGTCCATAGAGTGGTGGTCCAAGTCCAATGAGCCTGGTGATGTCGTCCACTATCAGTTCGAGAGGAAGAGAATCCTGCGAGGGGGAGAAAAGCCCTCGGTGAGTTACTTTACAGGTATTATTGACAGGTACATTATGTGTAAATATGTTTCATGTGTCGCCCAATCGATCCGTCTGACTGCTCAAGCGTTTCTCTAACAATGAACATAGAGGGGTGAGTTGAAGTAGATTGTTGATGATAATGTAGCTGGCTGTTGCTATTCTGTACACTGTTTTTGAGTTAATAATTAAGGCTAATAATCGTAGAACATAGACATCCTGACAAATTAATTATGGAGAAAGAGTTAACTGTTATTTAATTCACTTTAATTGTTAAAATTTGGCAAAACGTAAGATTAGAATAAAAGAGTCTTACAATAGAATATATCCATAGTAAGTTCAGACGTTTTTATCGCGATTTTGACACATTCCATCCTTTTCTCAAACTCTGTTTGTGGTACCTCGTACGCTCAAGGGGGTTATCAAATTTGAAAAAAATTGCTAGAAATCATTAAAAAAACCGTGTAATTGATTTAATAGCTACTTTTTCATCTTCATTCTCCATTCAAACACAAACATTTTTTAAAAACTAAAATTTGTCAGAAAGGGCCACCTAGGTCAGCTTTTATTATAGTTAAACGAGAGTTGGGTCGCGCACTCTCCGGGTGCTTACCCTACTCTCTTGAGTAGAGGGTTGCCTACGGCAACGTGTATAAACCTAGAGGGGTTGCCTTCGGCAACCGTAAAATAAACGCATTTTTTTTAATTAGATTATTGTTTATTTATTTTTTTATTGTAATATTTTTTATTTATATCTTTTTGTACTTATTCTACTTTCTCATATCAACGTTTGCCTTCGCCAACATTTATATAAACTTAGCTCATTATTATTTATCTTAAAATTTATTATTATTTATTTAAAAAATTTTAATTAAATCTTATTAATTATACTTATTTCTTTTTTTTTTATCTTACTCATCTTTTTTTTATAAAAAAGTCAGCATATTACCTTTTACTGAAATTTTTTTTTATTTATTTTTTTGTACTTGTTCTACTCACTCGTATTGAATGTTGCCTGCGGCAACATATATAAATCTATTATTATTTATTTTTAAAAATACTTTTACTATTCATTATTATTTTAAATTTTTTATTGTTTTCTCATTATTTAGGTGGCGAACAGTCATTTTCTGTTATAAAACTTCTCGTTATAACATTTTAGATCAGATTTTGACATAAAGTTTTCATATTAATATTACTTTAATATTTAAAAATAGTATTACTATCTATCATTATTTTATATTATTTTTTTCAATCACTATATATATAGGTTTTTTTTTTATTCTTTCTTGTTCTTACCATACTCTCTTATTTGTAAAAGATTGCCTTCGGCAACAATAAAACATCAATTTTTTTTTTTTTATTAAAAAAATTTGCATTACATTTTATTTAATATACTTAATTATTATTCTTTTTTTACTTTTCAATTTTTTTCTTTCTTTCATTTGTATTTTCTTTCTTCGTTTTATTTTTTTTTATTTTTATATTAATTTTATTACTTTAATAATAATTGTTATTAAAATAAGAATAACAACTATAGTATATTAAAATAATTTATATGAATTTTTTCTTATTCTAATCTAAAGCAAGTTTCTTATTATTTTTTTTTCAAAATTAAAATTGTTATTTTATATATTTTTTTTGTTTGTTCTCCCTTTTTCTTACCTTACTCTCTGACATTAAAGTTGCCTTCGGCAACCATAAAACAACCATATCCGGGCCGGAATGAAGTACCAACCCGGCGCGTCTCCAGGTGGCGGATAGGAGGGGGCCTCTGGCTGATGATTGCAAATGAAGCGGAGGTTTGCAGGCGAACATACATGAGCTCGTTGTGCGAAAACCACAACTCGTAGCCCATTAAAACGCCCGCCGCGGACCAACTTCTCCTATCCCAGCTGTAGTGTCGTGGCTAAGGGATTGCACTAGGGATAACGATGCCAAAAAAGGCTTGCACCTTTTTGATATACCCATAGCTCTTGGCTGACTGTGGTCATGTCTCGCGGGCCAATAGGCAAGTGGGGGGTCAGGAGACAACCTTATGAAAAACCTAAATCCAAGGTGGGGTGCCAGGCCGAAGGATGCGTAGTTAGATAGAGGACTAGCCGCCACTGGACCAACCTTGGGGCACCAGGGGGAACCCCATTGTATACACCCCTTACCCCTGCATGCAGGCTCTGCAGGGGTGGACCTTAATTTCCTAGCTACTTGTGGGATCTACCATGGAAAA
Source organism: Lagria hirta (assembly GCA_947359425.1). Lineage (NCBI taxonomy): Eukaryota > Metazoa > Arthropoda > Insecta > Coleoptera > Tenebrionidae > Lagria > Lagria hirta. Next base: position 25,791,851 of record OX375796.1, on the reverse strand, counting down.
AGTAAAATCTTTAAAAGAAAAAATAATAAAAAACATCACCTCAAACACCGGAGGGCCAAGTGGAGTTTCTTCCTCCACAATAAAACCTCAAGGTGCTGGAGGGCAAACAAGTGGAGCAAGCCAGGCTGGGCGCAAGGAACCAGCTCGGCTACCGTTTTCTCTTCCTCAACTAGGGCAACCTGGAGAAAAGGATGATCCACTAAGGCATGGACTTAGTGGGGCAGGAGTTAGGAAGTACCTGCGTCTTCTGCATCAGGGCAGTGCACCTGAGGATGCCAGAAAGCAGGTACTCCAAGAAAAAGAGGAGAGGGCAAAAAATCCACCTTTCCAACAAAAAGGTAATGGAAAGAGGGGAGCTGAACATATCACTCCCCCTCCACAGCCAAAGTCGAAGAGGTCTAAACCAGCAGTGGTCACAACTGGGCAAGTCACTAGTTACGCCTCTGCGGCAAAGACCTTTAGAATGTCAATTTTACCAAAGGCATACCCTGAGGTAAAGTTAGATGCCACCCAACTATCTTCTCTAGAGGAAGCTCTAGTAGAAGAAATGGTAGAGAGTTCGGAAAGCGGACTGCAGTATACCGGTAGTCATTTCCGATCGGGATTAATGCTGGTAGACTGCAAAACAGCACAGACTGCGGAATGGCTGGCTCAAACAGCACCGCAGCTGAAAACTTGGAAGGGTCCGGAACTGGATGCGCGAAAGGGAGATGACATCCCTAAACCGCATACCATTTCAATCTTCTTTCCAAGAAGCAAAGAAATGCCGGTTGAGAAAATCTTCAAACTGGTTAAAGTTCAAAACCCGGAGCTTCCAACGCCGGGGTGGAAGGTCATAAACTCCAAACCAGAGGGACATGGCCAAGTTCTCACCATTGGGATTGACCCCAAATCATGTGAGATTATGAAGGCGGGAGGATGCGCAATCAATTATAGATTTGGGCAAATTCCCGTCTCAGGACTCAAAAAGAGGCAGCAAAAACCCAAACCGGAGGCATTGGAAGTAGAGACACCCACTTCTTTCCAACGGACAGAGAAAGACCAAGAGGAAATTGAAGGCATGCACCTCGACTTACTTGAGGTCTACGACGAGTCTTCTGGAACGTCTCAGAAGACAAGCGGAAAAGCGATAACAGGCAAGGACGAGGGGGACAGTAAACAAGACTAACTTGTTTGCTAACACCCCTTATATTTGTTTGTCACTATTCGCTCCGAACGGCAGTAGAATCGCCTAGGTAAACTTGCACCACGCGAAGGGAGCTTCCGCGGTAATTGCAAGGCTATTTTTAAAACAATAACTGGGATTAGTGTTGATTCAAGAGCCTTGGATTAACAAAGCAGGACAGATCCAAGGTCTGTCATGTCCAAACTCAAAGGTAATATATGACCACAGACAGGAAGCACCCCGTGTCTGTATTCTCATAAGAAATAATATTAATTACACATGTGTTTCAGAATTCATGACTCGGGACTTAACACCAATCATAATTCATTTAAATGATAAGGGCTTCAACCGAGACTTTGTAGTCGCATCCGCATACTTTGCTGGAGATGGGCCTATGACACCACCAGCGGAAGTGCAGGAGTTGATAAGATACTGTAACAAAAAACGTCTTCCTATTATTATAGGATGTGACGCCAACGCGCACAATGTAATCTGGGGAAGCACCAACACCAGCAAAAGAGGTGAGTACTTATTGGATTTCATAGTTTCAACCAACCTTGAGATTTTAAATGTTGGGACTACACCAACATTTGTTACAAAATCAAGGGAGGAAGGACTAGATATAACAATTAGTAGCGCGAGTGCTAAGAACAATATTAAAAACTGGAGAGTGACAAGCGAACCGTCATTGTCAGATCACAGGATAATCGAATTTGACTTGGAGGGACTTAACCTTTCCAAGCTACTAACGCGTAATCCTAGGAAAACGGATTGGGAAAGGAAGTGACTCACATCACAGGGGCAATCATAGAGGCATACAACTCTAGCTGCCCTTTAACAAAATGCAAATCAAGCAAAGAAGCTTCCTGGTGGAACAAAAACTTGTCAAATTTAAAATCTAAAGTCCGCAAGCTTTTTAACAAAGCTAAGAAAAATAAGGACTGGCAGGGCTACACCAGCAAGCTAACTCAATACAACAAGGAGATAAGGAAGACCAAAAAGTTACATTTTCAAACTTTTTGTGAAAACATCACTTCCACTCCGTCAGCTGCCAGAATACATAAAGTAATGGCCAAAGGGGGAACGAACCCAACAATGGCACTAAGAAAGTCTGACGGGACCTATACGGAAGGGGAAGAGAGGCGTGCCGTCCTACTCCTAGAGGTACACTTTCCAGATAGTGAACCGATTCCTACAGACGCAGAAATTGTAGCAACATCCAATCACAGCAGAAATCCTTGCAGAGAGGACTGGGACATTGCTAACAATATATTTACTAAACAACGGCTTGAATGGGCTATTAACACCTTTGAGCCGTACAAGTCACCGGGGGTAGATGGAATACATCCAGCCTTACTACAAAAAGAACTAGGAGAAATTATGCTACACCTACTTAGAATTTCACGAAGTAGTCTAGCACGGGGACAAATACCCAACATCTGGCGAAGGGCAAAAGTAACCTTCATACCAAAAATAAGGAAAAAGGATGGGACTGATCCCAAATCTTTTCGACCTATCAGTCTCACATCGTTCCTGTTAAAGACAATGGAAAAAGTATTAGATAACTATATTAGAATAGAGACTCTGGGAAACAAGCCACTACATAACCGTCAACACGCGTACAGGGCAGGCAGATCAACAGAAACTGCCTTGTACCAGCTCACAGACAACATTCAGAGATCTCTAAATAATAAAGAAACAGCAATGTGTGCTTTTCTTGACATTTCAGGCGCGTTTGACAACGCCTCACATGCATGTGTCAAGATCGCGCTGGAGAAAAGAGGGGTTGAAAAAACTCTCGTCAGATGGATGTGGGAAATGTTGACCACAAGAACAGCTGAGATACCAACGGGTAATGAAGTCATCACCGTCAAAACTACTCGAGGTACACCTCAGGGAGGGGTAACCTCTCCTCTGATGTGGACTTTGATAGTTGATGAACTATTAAATAGATTGACAGAATCAGGAATAGACTGCATAGCTTATGCCGATGATATTGTCATAGTGGCCAGAGGCAAATTTGAAAGCACTCTATGTGAAATAATACAGAAGGGTCTCAGAATTACCGAACAGTGGTGCGAATCAGTGGGGTTGAGTATTAACTCATCAAAAACCGCGATTGTAACATTCACTCGGAAAAAAAACTCCAGGGGATGAAACCCCTCTTCTTGTAAGGAGAGATCATCAAAGAACAGTCTGGAGTTAAATATTTAGGAATACACCTCGATAGTAAACTTCTATGGAAAAATCACGTAGAAAGAACTACCAGTAAAGCCATTAAAGCGCTTATGGTCTGCAGAAGTCTAGCAGGTAAAACATGGGGGTGCAACCCGAATATACTGCGATGGATGTATACCATGATTATTAGACCTATCATGACCTATGGGGCAATAGCCTGGCACTCTAAGGCAGAACAAGCAACCACAAGGAGAACCCTTGACAAGGTTCAAAGACTAGCATGTTTGTGTATCACAGGAGCTATGAGAACGTGCCCTACTGCGGCACTAGAGGTTATTACAGATCTGACACCTCTACATCTAGTGATAGCTAGAACAGCGAGGGAAGCTATTCTCAGACTCACAAGGGAGGGTACCGAATATGAAAAAATCAAATGTCAGAGAGCTTTGACATCTCTGACAGAGTGCATTTTATTTCCAAACTTTCCAAGTGACGAAATAGTAAGGAGACACATCTTTGAAAGAAACTTTATGGTAAGATTAAGCAACAGGGATGATTGGGGGAAAGAACCCACCACTAGTGAGTTTAAAAGAAATACTATTAAATGGTATACGGACGGCTCCATGACAAACAAGGGCACGGGAGTAGAAGTAGTCGGTCCTAGAACCAAATACTCAGAATCAATGGGAACCTACCCAAACATCTTCCAGGCGGAAATACACGCAATCAGACGATGTGCAGAATTTAACTTAGAAAGAAACTATCAAAAATGTGATATTGCAATTCACACTGATAGTCAAGCAGCGATAAGAGCATTAAGCTTCTATGTCACCAGTTCTAAAATGACATTGGAATGCCGAGGCAAATTGAATGAACTAGGCAAGATTAACAAAGTTTTTCTTGTTTGGATAGCCGGACACTCGGGAATAGAGGGAAACGAGAAAGCTGATAAGCTAGCAAGAGAGGGCGCATTAACCCCTTTTGTAGGGCCAGAACCATTTTGCGGCTTAGGGAAGCATACCTACAAGAAAAGGTTCAAAATGAAGGAAGAGAAGGACAGATCAGAACGCTGGCTAAATCTTCCTGGTTTGAGACAATCTAAGAAATTTCTTGGAAACTTTGACCATGTAAGGTCCAAAGCTTACATGAACCTCACTAAAAATAGGCTTCGCATCCTCACAGGTTTCCTTACCGGTCATTGCCGTCTAGGAAAGCACCTGATGAGACTTGGCCTAGAAGATAATGACGAATGCAGATTTTACATGGAAGAGGAGGAAACTCCGGAACACTTAGTAACAGAATGCATCGTCATTAGAACCCAACGTAGAGAACATCTAGGGCAGGAATACATACTGAATAGAGACATATTGTCTTTGAAGCCATCGCAGCTGCTGGAATTTATTACAGCTTTGGAACTAGATGGGGAGCTATAAACCCAGCCACTCCTCGAACAGCTCGAGAAAGGGGAGCACAATAGACCAATAGGTCGCAGTGCAGACGATACCCTATTCTAAATCAATCAATCAAATCAATCAAAACAACCATATTTTATTTTTATTAAAAAAAAAGTTTTTATTACATATAAATAGTTATAATACTTTATTCTTTCTTTCTTTTTTATTCAATTTGTTTCATTTTTCTAATTTTTTTAATTTTTTTTATTTTCACAGTCATTTTTTTCTATTTTTTATTTAATTTTCCCAAAATATGTAATCATTCAATTACAATCATACATAATCTAAAAAAAAAATCTATAAAATTTTTTTTTATTTTACTTATATTTCAAATTCAAAAAAACAACCACTCTATAAAAATTTGTACATTAAAATTGACAAAAAAACGTTTCATATTTCATGTTAGTTATAAAATATAAAGCATTAATATTAAATAATCACTTTGTATTTTTTAATTGATTATGTCAACAATAATAATTGACAATTGACATCGTATTTTTTTTTTAAATATTTAATTGCTTATTTAAAAATATAAAAATAAGTACGTACGATTGAGAAAAAAATATATATTCTGTATAGATACTTTTCGAAAATAATTTTCCACTTTTATCTGATTTTAATTCATTTATGTAAATCTTCTTTCATCGATTGGTCTCAAACACAACTTATTCTCACTTTTCGTATACATAATTATAAATTTTCCTACAACCACAGTTCTATATCTTATATAATATAATCAAAAAGGTTCTTCTAGCCATTCGTGTTATATTACCATATTATAATAATCTAAAAAAAAATCAATAAAAGTTATTTATATTTTAGTTATATATTATATATCAAATTGAAAAAAAACAAACACTCTATATAAAATTCTACATTAAAATTGACAGAAAAACGTTTTGTATTTCATGTTATTTATAAAATATAAATTAATGATATTAAGTGATCACTTTGTATTTTTTAATTGATTATGTCAACAATAATAATTGACAATTGACATCGTATGACACATGTCAAACTTTTTGACATTATTATTGATTTTTTAATGTCAAAAATCGGTTTAAGGTTAGGTTCGACGATGGTGACAGTCTGACAGATGGGTTTACTTATTATTGTAGAATTTGAAAACTTAAGAAGAAGTTTTATTCATTATCCTGGTAAGAGCAGATGTATGACTTTTAATTGTGATTAATGAAGTAACACTGGATTTTCAGGTGTAATAGGGGCCTGTTGATGGGTGTCATATCAACATTAAAGTGCCAATAGATCAACATGATAGTTATGCAGACAGATACATGTCACATTCTATAAATCTAATAGGCATTTATAACTCTAAGAAAGTTTTCACTTATGTTTTCATCGGTTTTCCAGGTTCAGCTCATGATGCGAGAATAAGAATAATTTTACATTAAAAATTACTTATGGCACTTATCTTATGTTTTAGGTGTTTGCCAATTCAATCTTTGTAAGGAATATTGAACGATTTGGAAAACATAGATATTTTCCCAACGATGATTACCATATGATAGGAGATAGTGCTTTTCCATTATCAAGTTGGCTAATGAAACCATACAGAGATGCAAGGACATGCATTCAAAGACACCACAATTATATATTAAGTGCAGACAGAGTTTGTATTGAACATACTTTTGGCATTTTATTGGGAAGATGGAGACGACTTCAGTTCATAAACACCTACTCCATATCAAAAGCTATTAAAGTCGTCACTGCTGCATGTGTGTTACACAATTTTTGTTATTTAAATAATGATTTATGGAAAGGTGCATTTTTTGATTATAACCAATTAGAGGAAGAACAGTATAATCCTAGATTAGAGATAAATTTAGGGGTAATTAAAAGGGATCGTATTGCCGCAGATTTAATGTAAAAAAATAAAATAAAAATTGACATATATATATATCTTTTTATTTATAAAACGCTAACGTAACTATCTACATAACAAAAATAAAAGAGATTTTCTGGGTAATATAATAGCCAAACAATCTTACGTTTATCGGCTCTTTGTAACAATTGAAAAAGTCTTTCTCTCTGTTCATTTTGAACAGCTATAGCATTTTCTAAAATCTTTATATATTTTGCTTTCTCTTCTCTTACTTCCTGGTGTTGTTGTTGTGTTATTATTTCTAGCACTTTAGTGACATTGCTTGTTGGTCGGACTGAAGTTTTAGAAGAACGGCATCTAAAATATCAAATAATTATGACAATATTACAACAAACCTATTTTTTATTTCCCTATGTATAGAAGTTGATAAATTACAACTTGCTCCTGACTCATTCTCAGTATCAACGCTTCTGATATCTATTTGCCCTTGTCTAGAAGTTGATGAACAGCTTGCTGAATGCTCTTGTCTTCATTTTAATATAGCAACATACAACTCATATTAAAATACTCAATAAAATATTGATAATAAAGATAATATCATGTTGTAAAATTTTTCAATTTGAGAGGGTGTCTATCTTCATTGCGGTCTTGTGCTTTCATATGTACACTAATCACATTCAAGCCATTTAAACTGAAAAAAATTAAGCGTTTAGTTTTACAAATCATTTATATTTAAAGTAGCAAATAATATAATAATAATAATAATGTAAATACCTACATATCTTTTCTAAAAAAGCTTCTTGCTTTTAATTAAAATTGAAAGACTTTTGTCTTTCTAAATTCCATCTTCTAAATATGGGGGGTTGACCTTGTCCTTACTCCCCAAAATAGTATTTATTTCCTCAAAATAGGGGGAGGGGGATCTTCTTCCTGTGCCAGTTATTTTCATATTTTTCATATATATCATGTAACTTTGTTGCAAATTAACAAATTTTTGAAAGGTTCTTAACCTTAGAAATAGTAGAGTAGCTTGTTTTGTATTGAAATTCAATCATGCTTTGTTTCGGAACATTTTTCAACACGACTCTCACAGTCTGAAGTTTGATGCTTCAATAAGCTCCCATCAACTAATCAAACCAACGTAGTTATCAACGTTTCTGTATATTTAACCTCACTTTTCTTCACCTTAAAAAATAAAAAGAAGCTTCGCTATCAACAGCTTTTTTTATCATAAACAACACACAAAACATTGCTATATTTTCCACCACAATAAGTCAAACTCCTTTCCAGTTACCTGGGTAGCGTTGAAATGTTAAAAATAATCATCAATTTCCAATAAATATATAAAAATCAATCGCTTGACACATGAAGGTGTAAAACTTTATACAATCTTCTATTACATATCGATTTTAATAAAACCATTTTAGACCTTTTAATAAGTAGGGCCCCCATCACTTAAAAGTTTTATTTATTATATTCCAGCTGTATTTTGTTATAATTCGTGATAGCTCCAAAAAAATCATCGTCGACAATTTTTGCACTTTACAATGTACTTTTCCATCAAGAAAACAAAACAAACCACTACTCCATCATATCCCATCGACATTTTAGCCTCATTAAAAGCTTTATTTCCATTATTTTTCACAATTATGAATATAAATATTTAAAATGACATAGCCCAACAATTTAGAACTGTCACAGTTAGACATTAAACTGACTATACGTCATCAAAATGAGATTCTTCAAAGTTTTATATCTAGAGTACGTTTGTCCGTCCTTCATAGCAGCATTTCGATCATTCTATCTCACTCTTAAATTTTACTGGCGATTCCTCATACAGCCAAGGGGGCTTACAAATGAAAAAAAAACCTTAATCACGCAGAAATAAAACATAATAATTGACAAAAAAGATAAAATTTATTTAATTTAAATAATACCTTTAACAATAAAATTTAAAAAGTTTACAATTTGTCAGAAAGAGCAAATAAATCAGATTTTATTATAGTTAAAACGAGAGTTGGGTCGCGCACCCTCCGGGTGCTTACCTTACTCTCTTGAGTAGAGGGTTGCCTACGGCAACGTGTATAAACCTAGAAGGGTTGCCTTCGGCAACCGGTAATATAAGCGCACTTTTTTTTTTTTTTTTATTAGATTATTGATTATTAATTGTTTTTATTGTAATATATTTTTATTTATTTCTTTTTGTACTTTTTCTACTTTTTCATATCATAGTTTGCCTTTGACAACATTTATATAAACCTAGCCCATTATCATTTATCTTGAAATTTATTATTATTTATTTAAAAAATTTCAATTAAATCTTATTAATTATACTTATTTCTTTTTTTTTTATCTTTTCCATCTTTTTTTAATAATAAAGAAAGCATATTACCATTTACTAAAATTTTTGTTTTTTTATTTTTTTTTGTACTTGTTCTACTCACTCGTATTGAATGTTGCCTGCGGCAACATATATAAATCTATTATTATTTATTTTTAAAAATACTTTTACTATTCATTATTATTTTAAATTTTTTATTGTTTTCTCATTATTTAGGTGGCGAACAGTCATTTTCTGTTATAAAAATTTTCGTTATAACATTTTAGATCAGATTTTGACATAATGTTTTCATATTAATATTACTTTAATATTTAAAAATAATATTACTATCTATCATTATTTTATATTATTTATATTATATATATTTTTTTTATTCCTTTTTGTTCTTACTATACTCTCTTATATGTAAAAGGTTGCCTTCGGCAACAATAACACAACAATTTTTTTTTATAAAATAATTTTGCATTACATTTTATTTAATATACTTGATTTTTATTTTCCTTTTTTTTTAAAAATTTTTTTCTTGCTTTTAGTTGTATTTTTTTTTCTTCGTTTCAATTTTTTTTATTTTCATAATAATTTTATTACTTTAATAATATTTGTTATTAAAATTAGAAGAATAAAAACTATAATATATTATAATAATTTATATAAATTTTTTCTTATTCTCTTCTAAAGCGAGTTTTTTATTATTTTCTTTCAAAATTAAAATTGTTATTTTATATATTTTTTTTATTATTATTATTATTAAACTTTGAAAAATTGCAGAGGCAAACCTATTTTGCAATTTATTGAAAGAATTTGGTTACTAGTCGCTTTGAATGCAGGCTCTTATTTATTTAATATCTTGATAAGTAGTTATTGTAAACTTGAAGCTTTTACTTCAGTTCATCAAAACGTTTTTTGAACTGATATACCGAAGTTGCGCCAACAACGCGGTTTGACAAGCCGTTCCATTTATCGAAAGCTCTATTAGTCAGAAAGTGTTGCCTAATCGTTGTTTTAAATGGCTCTTTAACAAGTTTAAAAGAGTGTCCTCGTAAACGTTGATTGTCTCCCATAGTGACAAAATTGTCACAAGGTTTCGGAAAAAGCGCATGAGTTAATCTGAAGATTTGAATCAAGTCGGCTCTGTCTTGCCTGTCTTTTAGACTTGCAATATCTAGTTGGGCTAGGCGTTCGCAATATGGTTTTATCGCCAAACTTGACGACCATCTTGTTACTGCATGTTGTACCTTGTCAAGTAAATTTTGGTCTTTTGCATAAAGAGGTCGCCATACAGGCACTGCAAATTCGATATGCGGTCGTATGTAGGTAGTGTACAATTTTTTAACTGTGGATGGAGAGGGATGTGGAAACACTTTTTTTAACATATGAAATGACTTTGTTGCTCGAAGTGCGGCCTTAGCGGTTTGTTCGGACCATGACAGGTCCGGTGTTACTGTAACCCCTAGGTCATTTTGAGAGTCAACTTTAGGCAGCACATTATTATGTATCAAATACTTGGTTTTCGAGTTGTGGAAACCAAAATACATAACAGTACATTTTTGCGTGTTTAGTGAGAGCTTCCACTTTCTACACCACTCTGCAACGAGGTTTAGTTTGTGTTGTAGCTCAATGTTTGAGAATCCAAATAATTTTAAATCATCTGCATATGCAGAGTACCCAGTTTGTAATGACAGTAACAAGTCGCTGGTATATGCGATAAATAGTATTGGACCCAAAACAGAACCTTGAGGAACACCGCTAGTAACGGGTCTATAAGAGGATGTACAACTACCTACACGAACCGAAAATGTCCGAGATATCAAGAAAGACCTAATCCACCGAAGACACATGCCCTCAACTTCGAGAAGTTTAAGTTTATGCAGCAACAAGTCATGCGAAACCGTGTCAAAAGCTTTACTAAAGTTTAAAAAAATTACATCAAGAGAGCCATATTGATCCAAAATTTTTGTCCTTTGATTTACTGATGAAATTAGGTTGGTTAGCACCGAACGATTAGGCAAAAAACCATGTTGCTGTTGTGGAATAATATTGTTTGCAAAAAAGTGTTGCAGCAAATGGTTTGCTATTAATTTTTCCATCAGTTTGCATACTGTGCTTGTAAGGCTAATGGGTCGGTAGTTTTTAGCGTCCAGTTTGTCACCTTTCTTAAAAATCGGAGTAACGCTGGCTTGGCGCCATTGATTGGGTAACGAACCGGTAGAGAACGAAGTTTTAATAATTTCTGTTATTGGTTCGACAAGATAATCGGCACATATCTTTAGAATTTTTGAAGAAATAGTGTCTGGACCCGGAGCAGTGGTTTCGGAAAGTTTGGATAGGTAGTTATTAACCACACATTGATCAATGTGAATATTACTCAATTTTGTTTTACACATGTGGTTGTTGATGTTGGGAAAATATGTGATGGGATCATTAAGGTAGACAGAAGCAAAGAAATCGGCAAACACATTTGCTGCAGCAGTGTCATCTGAACACAAAACTCTGTTGCTATCGCAAATCATCGGATTAGAAACTTTTGACGCTATATGTTTGCGAACATAGGAGTAAAAAGCTTTTGGTGTTTGTAGTAAACTGTTTTCAAATTTATATTTAGCTGCTTGAATTTCTGTTTTTAACAGATTTGAAAAGTTACGATGTGTGACATAGTCCAAGTTGCTATCAGAACGCTTGAATTGTTTCCACAATTTTTTCTTATGTTTTATTTTGTTTATCATGTGTTTATTTATCCACGGTTTTTTGTGTATACGCTTGGAAGTGTAGTAACTTGTGCTTTTATTTATTAGACTAGTGACAGTGTTAACAAAAAACTTCCATTGATCTTCAATCACAGTTGTCTTATATAAATAATTCCAGTCAATATTCTCCAGATTCTGTTTAAGAGAAGAGTAACACAGTCGTTTATTTACAAACGTTTCAATGTTGGGACTGGAGTATAAAAGAACTTGTATGGTCAGATATATAGTAATATGGTCTGATGAGCCAACAGGATCAGATAATTTAACATTTGAAATAAGATCTCTATCTTGTAATAGTACCAGGTCCAACAAAGAAGATTGTTGGTTAGAACGAAAACGGGTGGGCTCAGATATCAATTGAAAAATACCATGCTCATGCAGCATATTGACAAAGAGCAATTCAGCAGAATTCTTGCTTATGTATTGGTTTTTGCTCCAGCCAATGTTGGGGTAATTGAAGTCTCCAACAAGAATTAAATTGGAGTGCAGCTGAAATTGATCTGCGATTGTTTTCACAAGTAGTTTGTCGTTTTCTGTTGAATTGTAGTTGGTTCCGCTAGGAGGTCTATATAAACAGCACATCACAAATGAAAACAGGTTGTTTGAGAATTTTAGCCAGAGCGAGTTGTATGGCTCAGTATCTACGTCCAAAATAGTTACAGAATAATTGTGGTTTATCAAAGAGTTAGAGACGTACATACAAACGCCACCTCCCCTACCGTGAACGCGGTCTTTTCTGAATATTGTATAGTTGTCGATTTGGATTGTAGTGTCATTTACCGCTGAGGTGAGCCATGTTTCAGTAAGTGCTATAATGGCTGGCTGAGTCAAAATAATTTCGGCAACCAAATCATTAAATTTTGCCAAGAGAGAAGCAATATTGGTATAAAGTAAGGAACAACAAAATGGCTTGCCTAAAACTAGTTTTTTTGGGTGACAATTTGGGGAGTTTTGTTAATGTATTTGATAGTCAAGTTAGATTCACCATTGTCAACGCGAGTTTTCAGTTCATCTCTGAGAGATCTTAAAATGTTTTGCTGCTGTTTAGTTTTGTCGTCGGATATAACTACTTTTGAGTATTGACCATGTGCCAACAACGCTGATTTTTTTTTGAGACAGAGTCTAGCCATCTGAAAGTTTCTAAATCGTACTTTAAGAAGCCGAGGTTTTCCATTATTTGAAGAGCCAATTTGTAAAACGTCGTCAGGAGATGCAACTAAAGAAGAGTCAATGACCTCCAGGATATCGTTTACCAAGTCGCAGTCATTTACTCCTGCAGTTACCGGAACGTTATAGAGTATAATATTTGAGGCACGAAGAGAGCGTTCGACCGATTCGTTGATGGTGTTTTCTTTATCCGTATAGGATTGAGAAACGGTGTTTTGAATTAAATTTTCTAATTGCTGAAAGCGTGAATCGATATTAGTTTTAAGTTCATTTACTAATTGTTTAACCTCATTGGCGGCAGTAACTGCAACATTGCAGCGATTACAAAATAATTTTAAATTACTAGACTGCATTCGTGGAATCAGTCGTTTCTCGTCTTTGGTCAGATCAAGGCACTCAAGATGAATATTAAATTTGCAACCATGACATTTTGAAGCTGTATCGGGTAACAAGATATTTTCAAAACAATGACAGCATTTTTTGTTCATAGTGAGATAGGTGAATGATTCCTAATATAGATAAGTGAAATTAACAAAATATGACGATCAAGTTGTGGACAGGTGATAGGAACCGATAAACAAATCCGCAAAAAACCTGTTCGATTAGAGGCAAAAGAAAAAGAAAAACACACGTTTTATTTGATAAGGTTTAGTTATTGTTAACTAAAGTATGAAATTATTAATTTTAGTTTGATTATTGATGTAAAAGACTAAATTTTAGACAAAGAAAATTTATGATCTATTGTTAGGAGAGAAAAAAAAGAAAAGAAATTGCATATGCTCAGTATTAACTTGAATATAATTAGAAGCAGGTATCCGGTGCGATACAATCCGCAAATTAATAGAATAAGATATTATTGGACTTGTACTCACCTGGAATGGACCAAATTTTAAAATCTGGTTATTAATCGAGTAGTTAGGCAAACAAGATGTGAATCACAAACTTCTGGTAGAAATAACAAGAATAGTTAGTAATTAATCGCGAGCACTCATAAACACGTCTATTTCGTACGGCGACTCAATATTTAATATTGTATTTTTTTGTTTCTATTATTATATTTTTTTATTTATTCTCCCTTTTTCTTACCTTACTCTCTTACATTAAGGTTGCCTTCGGCAACCATAAAACAACCATATTTTATTTTTATTAAAAAGGTTCGTATTACATTTTATTAATTATATACTATATTCTTTCTTTTTTTTTCTATTTGTTTTCTTTTTCTAATTTATTTCCTTATTTTCTATTTAATTTTTTTAAAATATGTAATCATTCAATTACAATCATACATAATCTAAAGAAAAAATCAATAAAAATTATTTATATTTTAGTTATATATCATATATCAAATTCAAAAAAACAACTACTCTATAGAAATTCGTACATTGAAACTTTTATTTTCTCTTTCTTTTTATTCTTTTTCTTTTTTATCTCTTCAACTTTTTTTTTCGAACTCGTTTTTTCAATTCTCTTCACTTTCTTCTTTTTGATTCTATTTGTTCCTATTTTTATAATGTATTTACTTAATTTTCATTTTTTTTTAATTTTTTTTTATTTGCGTTTTATTTCTCTCTTACATTTTCTTTTTTTGTGTATTCTAATTTTTTTTATACTATTCTTTTTTTAATATTGTATTATCCATCTATACACTCCTGATATTTTAACATTTTTTTTTCCATATTTATAACATAGTTTTCTAATCTAAAAATTTTTTTTTCTATAAATTTTTTTTTCGATTTTTTTTATTCTTTATTTAATTTTATCAAGTTTTATTTTTCTACAACAACCATAATTTTGTTTTTCTATACTACTTAAATTATCTTTTCTTTTTTATTATCAACAAATTTATAATTTCTTTTAGTTTTTCTTGATGCTTTTTTTACTTAAATCATAGCATATCTTTTAAATTAACATTTTTTATTTTTTAATTTTTTGCAAATTTTTTTTTCCGCACATTTGATTGTCGGAAATTAAATATCAAAATTTTCAAATTTTTCTTGTATAATTATTAATTAGAAACATTTGTTTAGAATTAGAAACATTTGTTGAAAATTAATACAATCAAAAAAAAAATTTTTTTTAATAAATATTTAATTTGGCAACACTTTTAAAAAAAAATTTTTTAATTGCCAAGTTGCAACAATGTAACCGAAAACGTTTGTTTCTTGACAAATATTTGACGTATCTTTCATAAAAAAAAATTAGGTTATATCGGAGCGAACACATTGACATCTTTCAATAATATTGTCAATGTTAAAGATATGTCACACATAATCAATATTAAGTTGCTGCCATTGTGCACTTTTATTATGAAATTTAAGATTGCCAACCCAAACACTACTAAACGTGCTTAATAATGATTTTTTAATTGGCAATACTTTTTAGAGTATACTGTTTAGAGTATACAATATTTTCACATTCACTTTTTTCTATTTTCTATTTAATTTTCCCAAAATATGTAATCATTCAATTACAATCATACATAATCTAAAAAAAAAATCAATAAAAGTTATTTATATTTTAGTTATATATTATATATCAAATTGAAAAAAAACAAACACTCTATATAAAATTCTAAATTAAAATTGACAAAAAAACGTTTCATATTTCATGTTGTTTATAAAATATAAAGCATTAATATTAAGTGATCGCTTTGTATTTTTTAATTGATTATGTCAACAATAATAATTGACAATTGACATCGTATTTTTTTTAAGATTTTTAATTGTTTATTTAAAAATATAAAAATAAGTACGTACGATTGAGAAAAAAATATATAGTCTGTATAGATATTTTTCCAATATAATTTTCCATTTCCATTTTATTTTAATTCATTTATATCAATCTTCTTTCATCAATGGGTCTCAAAGACAACTTAACCTCACTTTTCATATAAACAATTATAAATTTTCCTACAACCACAGTTCTATATTTTCTATAATATAATCAAAAAGACTCTTCTAGCCATTCGTATTATATTACCATATTATAATAATCTAAAAAAAAATCAATAAAAGTTATTTATATTTTAGTTATATATTATATATCAAATTGAAAAAAAACAAACACTCTATAGAAATTTGTACATCAAAATTGACAAAAAAACGTTTCATATTTCATGTTAGTTATAAAATATAAAGCATTAATATTAAGTGATCACTTTGTATTTTTTAGTTGATTATGTCAACAATAATAATTGACAATTGACATCGTATTTTTTTTTTAAATATTCAATTGTTTATTTAAAAATATAAAAATAAGTACGTACGATTGAGAAAAAAATATATATTCTGTATTAGATACTTTTCGAATATAATTCTCGAATTATAATTATTAAAAGATGTACATTATTCTCATTTGAGCCACTTTCCAAAAACAAAATGTCAAACGGTATCAAAATGCTTAGTACGGATGATACCAAGCATTCATTTAAAATCTAATCATTTCTAATAATAATTTGTATATCTCTTTATGTCTTTTAAAAAAGGTTTCTCGTGGTCTTCTTTGCTTCATCGTATTTCAAACATTTAAGATTTAACGCCCAATCAATAAATTCTAATCTCCAAACGAATCGATTCAATTTATCCATACGACAATTTCTATTTTCAAAAGAAGTCTATAGTTTAGATAAGCAGTTAGATACTGTAAATATTATTAAAATTAAAAACTTTTATCTTCATTTTAATACAGAATCTGAGACTCTATATTAATAGCCTCTTTTTTCAATAATTAGGTCAAAAAGTCATTGACCTTAATACTTCAAATCTATATTACATTATAATTTCTTCTGGAAAAATCTGTAATTATGTCTTCTTCACTTCATTTTCTTCAGAATAAGGAAAATCTTGAATTTTTAGTTAATAAATGAGAGCATCTGCTTGCTTATTCTCAAAAAAATAAATTAAATAGCATCATAATCTTCAAACTTTTTTCTTTCATGTATCCGTTATTCTATTTCACAAAGCCTAAAACAAAATATTTATTATATTATATCTCATTGTTATTTTGATAAAAAATATCTTCCTGCATACGTTGTACGTTTCCGTACCATATTAGCTGTCGTGATGTGATTTCCTGGGGTATATCCGAGTCCATCTCCATTTCTTCTTTTAGAGTGTCATTACGAATTCGCTTCCTTCGGGACACCATAAGTGCTCTTCTGATTGCATCGATTTCAACGACCGCTATTTTCCTTTCAAATGTACACTAATCACATTCAAGCCATTTGACTGAAAAAGATTAAGCGTTTAGTTTTACAAATCATTTATATTTAAAGTAAAAATAATATAGATTATAATAATAATCTATATACCTACACATCTCTTCCAAAAAAGCCTCTACTTTAGATTCTTGATCGCTGTTGAAAAATTTTAACCTCACTTTTATTTTTCATTAAAATTGAAAGGGCTTTCGTCTTTATTTTATTATACAATATCTCGCATAGCATTTCATAATCATTTTCATTGAAAAACCATTTAAAAAAATGTACATATCCTTTCCAATCTTGTAAATATTTGTAAAATTCTGGAAGGTCAATTTTTCTAGAAAAACTTTCTAAATAAACCATCAAAACACTTTTCCATTTATCTGAGTAGCATTGGGATGTTCAAAAAATCGATTTCCATCTCATAGGTCTTATTTATTATATTGCAGCTTTATTTAGTTATGACTCGTGAAAGAGCCCCATCGAAAAAACTTTGTCGACAATACGATGCACTTTCCCATCAAGAAAACAAAACAAACCACTACCACCAGCATACGACCCATCGACATTTTAGCCACATTAAAAGCTTTCGTTTCATTATTTTTCACAATTATAACGATAAATATTTAAAATGACATAACCAAACAACTTGGAACTGTCACAATTAGACACTAAAATGACGTTGTGTCAGTGAAAAAGCCCAGCCTTCAAAGTTTTCTATCTAGAGTGGTTTTTTGGCGAAATGTCCTATCCGTTTACTCACTTTATCGGTCATTTTTTTAAAAAATTTTTTTTACTAAAAATCCCTTCTACCCTTTTCGCCTAGCACAAAAAAATTCAATTTTTCGCTCAAAACATTACACCGAAACTCTCGTGACAAAGTTTTTTATCAAATTTCTTACAACATTTAACAATTTCTCATAATTAATAAATCTTTTTCAAGCGTCACTATTGCAAGAAAGAGATGCAGTTATCACGTTTTATTATAGGTGTAACAAAAGTTGGGTCGCGCACCCTCCGGGTGCTTACCCTACTCTCTTGAGTAGAGGGTTGCCTACGGCAACGTGTATAAGCCTAGAGGGGTTGCATTCGGCAACCGGTAGTATAAGCGCATTTTTTTTTTTTTATTATATCATTGTTTATTTATTTTTTTATTGTAATATATTTTTATATATTTCTTTTTGTACTTTTTCTACTTTCTCATATCATGGTTTGCCTTTGACAACATTTATTTAAACCTAACCCATTATTATTTATCTTGAAATTTATTATTATTTATTTAAAAAAAATTAATTAGATTTTATTAATTATACTTTTTTCTTTTTCTTTTATCTTTCTCATCTTTTTTTTATAATAAAGCAAGCATATTACCATTTACTAAAATTTTTGTTTTTTTATTTTTTTTTGTACTTGTTCTACTCACTCGTATTGAATGTTGCCTGCGGCAACATATATAAATCTATTATTATTTATTTTTGAAAATACTTTTACTATTCAATATTATTATAAATTTTTTATTTTTTTCTCATTATTTAGGTGGCGGACAGTCATTTTCTGTTATAAAAATTCTCGTTATAACATTTGAGATCAGATTTTGACATAACGTTTTCATATTAATATTACTTTAATATTTAAAAATAATATTACTATCTATCATTATTTTATATTATTTATATTTTACGTTTTTTTTTACGTTATTCCTTCTTGTTCTTACCATACTCTCTTATTTGTAAAAGGTTGCCTTCGACAACAATAAAACAACAATTTTTTTTTTTATTAAAAAATTTTGCATTACATTTTATTTAATATACTTAATTTTTATTTTTTTTACTTTCCAATTTTTTTCTTTCTTTCATTTGTACTTTTTTTCTTCGTTTTAATTTTTTTTATTTTCATATTAATTTTATTACTTTAATAATAATTGTTATTAAAATTAGAATAAAAACTATAATATATCATAATAATTTATATGACTTTTTTCTTATTTTCTTCTAAAGCAAGTTTTTTATTATTTTTTTTCAAAATTAAAATTGTTATTTTATATATTTTTTTTGTTTTTATTATTATATTTTTTTATTTGTTCTCCCTTTTTCTTACCTTATTCTGTTACATTAAGGTTGCCTTCGGCAACCATAAAACAACCATATTTTATTTTTATTAAAAAAAAAGTTTATATTACATATTATTAATTATAATACTTTATTCTTCCTTTCTTTTTTATTCAATTTGTTTCATTTTTCTAATTTTCTTATTTTTTTTTATTTTCACATTCATTTTTTTCTATTTTTTATTTAATTTTCCCAAAATATGTAATCATTCAATTACAATCATACATAATCTAAAAAAGAATCTATAAAAATTATTTATATTTTACTTATCTATTATATATCAAACTCAAAAAAACCACCACTCTATAGAAATTTGTACATTAAAATTGTTTAATGTTTATTAAAAATATTTCATGTTATTTATAAAATATAAATTAATGATATTAAGTGATCACTTTGAATTTTTTAATTGATTATGTCAACAATAATAATTGACAATTGACATCGTATTTTTTTAAGATTTTTAATTGTTTATTTAAAAATATAAAAATAAGTACTTACGATTGAGAGAAAAATATATAGTCTGTATAGATATTTTTTCAATATAAATTTTCATTTCCAATTTATTTTAATTCATTTATATAAATCTTCTTTCATCAATGGGTCGCAAACACAACTTAACCTCACTTTTCATATAAACAATTATAAATTTTCCTACAACCACAGTTCTATATCTTATATAATAAAATCAAAAAGGTTCTTCTAGCCATTCGTAATGTCAAACAGGCCAAAGAAATTAGGGATCTCCTCAAAAATTTTCATCAAACCTTATCTAAAAAAAAAATTATAGACAATGAGATTGAATAATTATTAAACCTACTTTATTTTAAGCTTTTCACTTAAGGTTTGCAAAAAAAACAACACCTAATTTTGTAAAATATATAAATACTTTAAAAAAATTCTAAAGATAATTAATTAAACAAAATATTATTTATATTATATCTCATTGTTATTTTGATAAAAAATATTGTCTAATACACGCAAATTTGAATGTACACTAACCACATTCAAGCCATTTAAACTTAAAAAAATTAAGCGTTTAGTTTTACAAACCATTTATATTTAAAGTAAAAGATAATATAATTATATTAATACGGTATATACCTACATATCTTTTCCAAAAAAACCTCTACTTTAGATTCTTAATCGCTGTTAATAAAATTTTAACCTCACTTTTGTTTCTTATTAAAATTGAAAGAGCTTTCGTCTTTATTTTATTATACAATATCTCGGATAGCATTTCATAACCATTTTCACTGAAAAACCATTTAAAAATATGTACATATTTGCAATCAATTCTTTCCAATCTTGTAAAGATTTGTAAAATTCTGGAAGGTCAATTTTTCTAGAAAAACTTTTTAAATAATACATCAAAACTCTTTTCCATTTTTCTGAGTAACGTTGGGATGTTCAAAAAATCGATTTCCATCTCATAAGTCTCATTTATTATATTCCAGCTTTATTTAGTTATGACTCGTGAAATAGCCCCATCGAAAAAACTTTGTCGACAATACGATGCACTTTTTCATCAAGAAAACAAAACAAAACACTACCCCATCATATCCCATCGACATTTTAGCCTTATTAAAAGCTTTATTTTCATTATTTTTCACAATTATAAATATAAATATTTTCTGGACATAACCTAACCTATTCTGGAAGGTCAATTTTTCTAGAAAAACTTTTTAAATAAACCATCAAAACACTTTTCCATTTATCTGAGTAGCGTTGGGATGTTCAAAAAGTCGATTTCCATCTCATAAGTCTCATTTATTATATTCCAGCTTTATTTTTAGTTATGACTCGTGAAATAGCCCCATCGAAAAAACTTTGTCGACAATACGATGCACTTTTTCATCAAGAAAACAAAACAAATCACTACCCCATCATATCCCATCGACATTCTAGCCTCATTAAAAGCTTTATTTTCATTATTTTTCACAATTATAAATATAAATATTTTCTGGACATAACCTAACCTATTCTGGAAGGTCAATTTTTCTAGAAAAACTTTCTTAATAAACCATCAAAACACTTTTCCATTTATCTGAGTAGCATTGGGATGTTCAAAAAATCGATTTCCATCTCATAAGTCTCATTTATTATATTCCAGCTTTATTTAGTTATGACTCGTGAAATAGCCCCATCGAAAAAACTTTGTCGGCAATACGATGCACTTTTTCATCAAGAAAACAAAACAAAACACTACCCCATCATATCCCATCGACATTTTAGCCTCATTAAAAGCTTTATTTTCATTATTTTTCACAATTATAAATATAAATATTTTCTGGACATAACCTAACCTATTCTGGAAGGTCAATTTTTCTAAAAAAACTTTTTAAATAAACCATCAAAACACTTTTCCATTTATCTGAGTAGCGTTGGGATGTTCAAAAAATCGATATCCATCTCATAAGTCTCATTTATTATATTCCAGCTTTATTTTTAGTTATGACTCGTAAAATAGCCCCATCGAAAAAACTTTGTCGACAATACGATGCACTTTTTCATCAAGAAAACAAAACAAATCACTACCCCATCATATCCCATCGACATTTTAGCCTCAATTAAAGCTTTATTTTCATTATTTTTCACAATTATAAATATAAATATTTTCTGGACATAACCTAACCTATTCTGGAAGGTCAATTTTTCTAGAAAAACTTTCTAAATAAACCATCAAAACACTTTTCCATTTATTTGAGTAACGTTGGGATGTTCAAAAAATCGATTTCCATCTCATAAGTCTCATTTATTATATTGCAGCTTTATTTAGTTATGGCTCGTGAAATAGTCCCATCGAAAAAACTTTGTCGACAATACGATGCACTTTTTCATCAAGAAAACAAAACAAATCACTACCCCATCATATCCCATCGACATTTTAGCCACATTAAAAGCTTTGTTTTTATTATTTTTCACAATTATAAATATAAATATTAAAAATGACATAACCCAACAACTTAGAACTGTCACCGTTAGACATTAGATTGACGATCTGTCATTAAAATGACATCCTTCAAAGTTTTATATCTATAGTACGTTTGTCCGTCATTTATAGCAGCATTTCGATCATTCTATCTCACTCTTAAATTTTACTGGCGGTTCCTCATACAGCCAAGGGGACTTACAAATGAAAAAAAAACCTTAATCACGCAAAAATAAAACATAATAATTGACAAAAAAGATAAAATTTATTTAATTTAAATAATACTTTTAATAATAAAATTTAAAAATTTTACAATTTGTTAGACAGAGCTACTAAATCAGATTTTATTATAGTTAAACAAGAGTTGGGTCGCGCACCCTCCGGGTGCTTACCCTACTCTCTTGAGTAGAGGGTTGCCTACGGCAACGTGTATAAACCTAGAGGGGTTGCCTTCGGCAACCGGTAGTATAAGCGCACTTGTTTTATTTTTTTTATTAGATTATTGATTATTAATTGTTTTTATTGTAATATATTTTTATTTATTTCTTTTTGTACTTTTTCTACTTTTTCATATCATGGTTTGCCTTTGACAACATTTATATAAACCTAGCCCATTATTATTTATCTTGAAATTTATTATTATTTATTTAAAAAAAATTAATTTTATTAATTATACTTGTTTTTTTTTATCTTTCTTATCTTTTTTTATAAAAAAGCAAGAATATTAGCATTTACTAATATTTTTTTATTTTTTTTTTTTGTACTCACTCGTATTGAATTTAAAAATACTTTTACTATTCATTATTTTAAATTATTTAGGTGGCGGACAGTCATTTTCTGTTATAAAAATTCTCGTTATAACATTTGAGATCAGATTTTGACATAACGTTTTCATATTAATATTACTTTAATATTTAAAAATAGTATTACTATCTATCATTATTTTATATTATTTTTTTCAATCATTATGTATATACTTTTTTTTATTCCTTCTTGCTCTTACCATACTCTCTTATATGTAAAAAGTTGCCAATTTTGGAAGACCTATTAACCCAAAGCTTTTCTTTTCGCCCCAAAATACTCTTTAAACGTCGTTTCATTTAAATATTCATTCTAATTTCTATTATATTCACTTCAACCCTTCGACATTTCCGGGGGCATGCTCTATCAATATAAGATTTTAGTATTTAATAAAAAAAAGTCAACAAACATACCCAAGACTTTTCTTTCTATTATTTCCTCTCTCTTTTCCAATATAAAAAAGCATTTTAATTAATTTAAGGCTCAATGTTAGAAGATCTATTACCCAAAGAGCTTTTCTTTCAGCCATAATAACCTTCTCGACTTTTTAATCTTTACATCTAACTTTTAAGGTTATGTTTTCTTATATTTCTTCTATCTTTTCCAATATAAAAAAGCATTTCAATTAATTTGGGGCTCAATTTTGGAAGACCTATTAACCCAAAGCTTTTCTTTTCGCTCCAAAATACTCTTTAAACGTCGTTTCATTTAAATATTTATTGTAATTTTTATTATATTCGCTTCATCCCTTCGACATTTCCGGGGCATGCTCTATCAATATAAGATTTTAGTATTTAATAAAAAAAAGTCAACAAACATACCCAGGACTTTTCTTTCTATTATTTCCTCTCTCTTTTCCAATATAAAAAAGCATTTTAATTAATTTAAGGCTCAATGTTAGAAGATCTATTACCCAAAGAGCTTTTCTTTCAGCCATAATAACCTTCTCGACTTTTTAATCTTTACATCTAACTTTTAAGGTTATGTTTTCTTATATTTCTTCTATCTTTTCCAATATAAAAAAGCATTTCAATTAATTTGGGGCTCAATTTTGGAAGACCTATTAACCCAAAGCTTTTCTTTTCGCCCCAAAATACTCTTTAAACGTCGTTTCATTTAAATATTCATTGTAATTTCTATTATATTCGCTTCATCCCTTCGACATTTCCGGGGGCATGCTCTATCAATATAAGATTTTAGTATTTAATAAAAAAAAGTCAACAAACATACCCAGGACTTTTCTTTCTATTATTTCCTCTCTCTTTTCTAATATAAAAAAGCATTTTAATTAATTTAAGGCTCAATGTTAGAAGATCTATTACCCAAAGAGCTTTTCTTTCAGCCATAATAACCTTCTCGACTTTTTAATCTTTACATCTAACTTTTAAGGTTATGTTTTCTTATATTTCTTCTATCTTTTCCAATATAAAAAAGCATTTCAATTAATTTGGGGCTCAATTTTGGAAGACCTATTAACCCAAAGCTTTTCTTTTCGCTCCAAAATACTCTTTAAACGTCGTTTCATTTAAATATTCATTGTAATTTCTATTATATTCGCTTTATCCCTTCGACATTTCCGGGGGCATGCTCTATTATATAAGATTTTAGTATTTAATAAAAAAAAGTCAACAAACATACCCAGGACTTTTCTTTCTATTATTTCCTCTCTCTTTTCCAATATAAAAAAGCATTTTAATTAATTTAATATTAGCTGTCGTGATGTGATTTCCTGGGGTATATCCGAGTCCATCTCCATTTCTTCTTTTAGAGTGTCATTACGAATTCGCTTCCTTCGGGACACCATAAGTGCTCTTCTGATTGCATCGATTTCAACGACCGCTATTTTCCTTTCAAATGTACACTAATCACATTCAAGCCATTTGACTGAAAAAGATTAAGCGTTTTGTTTTACAAATTATTTATATTTAAAGTAAAAATAATATAGATTATATTAATAATCTATATACCTACATATCTCTTCCAAAAAAGCCTCTACTTTAGATTCTTGATCGCTGTTGAAAAATTTTAACCTCACTTTTATTTTTCATTAAAATTGAAAGGGCTTTCGTCTTTATTTTATTATACAATATCTCGCATAGCATTTCATAATCCTTTTCATTAAAAAACCATTTAAAAAAATGTACATATTTGCAGTCAATCCTTTTCAATCTTGTAAAGATTTGTAAAATTCTGGACGGTCAATTTTTCTAGAAAAACTTTTTAAATAAAACATCAAAACTCTTTACCATTTACCTGAGAAACGTTGGGATGTTTGAAAAATCGATTTCCATATCAGAAAAGTCTCATTTATTATATTCCAGGTGTATTTAGTAATGATTCGTGAGATTCGCCCCAAAAAAAAAAAAACGTCGACAATTTTTGCACTTTTCCATCAAAAAAAAAACAAAGCAAATCAACATCTCATCCATTTCAGCTTAGGGCTGTTTAAATATGCAATTTTCTATTTAATTATTATTGTAATAATTAAATTATAAACATTTATTACATTTAAGTTCTCCTTTCATTTGACATACTGTTCGACATTTTATTAATTTTTTAATTCTAAAAATTCAAGTGGTATAGAATTTAAAGAATTAGGTCAAAAGGTCATTGACCTTAATACTTTAAATTTATATTACAATAATGTTAATTCGTTATTCCATTTCAAAACCCTAAAACAAAATATTATTTATATATTATATCTCATTGTTATTTGTATCAATCAATACGCAGATTTGAGTGTACACTAATCACATTCAAGCCAAATTGAAAAAAATTAAG
The DNA here is from genome assembly GCA_947359425.1 of Lagria hirta. Classification (NCBI taxonomy): domain Eukaryota; kingdom Metazoa; phylum Arthropoda; class Insecta; order Coleoptera; family Tenebrionidae; genus Lagria; species Lagria hirta. The sequence continues at coordinate 25,766,136 of OX375796.1, read as the reverse complement.
CGTTTAGTTTTACAAATCATTTATATTTAAAGTAGTAAATAATATAATAATGTAAATACCTTTTCTAAAAAAGCTTCTAGCTTTCTATTAAAATTGAAAAGCTTTGGTCTTTCTAAATTCCATCTTCTAAATATAGAGGAGTTGACCTTGTCCTTACTCCCCAAAATAGTATTTATTTCCTCAAAATAGGGGAAAAATCTTCTTACTGTGCCAGTTATTTTCATATTTTTCATATAATTCATGTAACTTTGTTGCAAATTAGCGAATTTTTGAAGGATTCTTAACCAAAGAAATAGTAGAGTAGCTTGTTTTGTATTGAAATTCAATCATGCTTTGTTTCGAAACATTCTTCAACACGACTCTCACAGTCTAAAGTTTGATCCTTCAATAAGGCCCCATCAACTAATCAAACCAACGTAGTTATTAACGTTTCTGTATATTTAACCTCACTTTTCTTTACCTTAAAAAATAAAAAGCTATCAACAGCTTTTTTTTATCATAAACAACACACAAAACACTGCTTTATTTTCCACCACAATAATAGGTCAAACTCCTTTCCAGTTTCCAATAAATATATAAAACTCAATCGCTTGACACATGAAAGTGTAAAACTTTATACAATCTCTTCTATTACATATCGATTTTAATAAAACCATTTTAGACCTTCTACTAAGTATGTCCCCATCACTTAAAAATCCCATTTATTATATTCCAGCTGTATTTTGTTATAATTCGTGAGATTCGCCCCAAAAAAAAATACGTCGATAATTTTTGCAAACGGCACTTTTCCATCAAGAAAACAAAACAAACCACTACCACCAGCATACGACCCATCAACATTTTAGCCACATTAAAAGCTTTCGTTTCATTATTTTTCACAATTTTATAACGATAAATATTTAAAATGACATAACCAAACAATTTAGAACTGTCACAATTTAGACATAAGACTGACGCTATGTCAGTGAAAAAGCCCAGCCTTCAAAGTTTTCTATCTAGAGTGGTTTTTTGGCGAAATGTCCTATCCGTTTACTCACTTTCGCGGTCATTTTTTTGAAAAATTTTTTTTACTAAAAATTCCTCCTGACCCTTTCGCCTAGCACAAAAAAATCCAATTCTTCTCTCAAAACATTACACCGAAACTCTCGTGACAAAGTTTTTTATCAAATTTCTTACAACATTTAACAATTTCTCCGAATTAATAAATCTTTTTCGAGCGTCACTTTTGCAAGAAAGAGCTACTAAATCAGCTTTTATTATAGGTGTAACGAGAGTTGGGTCGCGCACCCTCCGGGTGCTTACCCTACTCTCTTGAGTAGAGGGTTGCCTACGGCAACGTGTATAAACCTAGAGAACCGTAAAATAAACGCACTTTTTTTTTTTTTTATTAGATTATTGATCATTAATTGTTTTTATTGTAATATGATTTTATTTATTCTTTTTTGAACTTATTCTACTTTCTCATATCATGGTTTGCTTTTGACAACATTTATATAAACCTAGCCCATTATTATTTATCTTGAAATTTATTATTATTTACTTAAAAAATTTTAATTAGATTTTATTAATTATACTTTTTTCTTTTTTTTTATCTTTCTCATCTTTTTTTTATACAAAAGCAAGCATATTACCATTTACTAAATTTTTTTTTTATTTTTTTTTTGTACTTGTTCTACTCACTCGTATTGAATGTTGCCTGCGGCAGCATATATAAATCTATTATTATTTATTTTTGAAAATACTTTTACTATTTATTATTATTATAAATTTTTTATTTTTTTCTCATTATTTAGGTGGCGGACCGTCATTTTCGGTTATAAAAATTTTCGTTATAACATTTGAGATCAGATTTTGACATAACGTTTTCATATTAATATTACTTTAATATTTAAAAATAATATTACTATCTATCATTATTTTATATTGTTTATATTATATATATATTTCTTATTCCTTTTTGTTCTTACTATACTCTCTTATATGTAAAAGGTTGCCTTCGGCAACAATAACACAACAATTTTTTTTTTATAAAAAAATTTTGCATTACATTTTATTTAATATACTTGATTTTTATTCTTCTTTTTCTTTCAAATTTTTTTCTTTCTTTTATTTTAATTTGTTTTTCTTTGTTTTAATTTTTTTTTATTTTTATATTAATTTTATTACTTTAATAATAATTGTTATTAAAATTAGAAGAATAAAAACTATAATATATTATAATAATTTATATAAATTTTTTCTTATTTTCTTCTAAAAAAAGTCTTCTATTATTTTTTTTCAAAATTAAAATTGTTATTTTATATATTTATTTTTGTTTCTATTATTATATTTTTTTATTTATTCCTCCTTTTACTTACCCCACTTTCTTATATATATAAGGTTGCCTTAAGCAACCATAAAACAACCATATTTTATTTTTATTAAAAAGGTTCGTATTACATTTTATTAATTATATACTATATTCTTTCTTTTTTTTTCTATTTGTTTTCCTTTTCTAATTTATTTCCCTATTTTCTATTTAATTTTTTTAAAATATGTAATCTTTCAATTACAATCATACATAATCTAATAAAAAAATCAATAAAAATTATTTATATTTTAGTTATATATCATATATCAAATTTAAAAAAACAACTACTCTATAGAAATTCGTACATTGAAACTTTTATTTTCTCTTTCTTTTTATTTTTTTTCTTTTTTATCTTTTCAACTTTTTTTTTTGAACTCGTTTTTTTATTTCTCTTTACTTTCTTTTTTTTGATTCTATTTGTTCCTATTTTTATAATGTATTTACTTAATTTTTATTTTTTTTTCAATTTTTTTTATTTTCGTCTTATTTCTCTCTTACATTTTCTTTTTTTGTGTATTCTAATTTTTTTTATACTATTCTTTTTTTATTATTGTATTATCCATCTATAAACTCCTAATATTTTCACTTTTTTTTTTCGTATTTATAGCATAGTTTTCCAATCTAAACATTTTCTTTTCTATAAATTTTTTTTCGATTTTTTTTATTTTTTACTTATCTTTATCAATTTTTATTTTTTTACAACAACCATAATTTTGTTTTTCTATACTACTTAAATTATTAGATTATTGATTATTAATTGTTTTTATTGTAATATGATTTTATTTATTCTTTTTTGTACTTATTCTACTTTCTCATATCATGGTTTGCCTTTGACAACATTTATATAAACCTAGCCCATTATTATTTATCTTGAAATTTATTATTATTTACTTAAAAAATTTTAATTAGATTTTATTAATTATACTTTTTTCTTTTTCTTTTATCTTTCACATTTTTTTTTTTATAATAAAGCAAGCATATTACCATCTACTAAAATTTTTTTTTTATTTTTTTTTGTACTTATTCTACTCACTCGTATTGAATGTTGCCTGCGGCAACATATTTAAATCTATTATTATTTATATTTTTAAAAATACTTTTACTATTAATTATTATTATAATTTTTTTATTTTTTTCTCTTTATTTAGGTGGCGGACAGTCATTTTTTGTTATAAAAATTCTCGTTATAACATTTGAGATCATATTTTGACGTAAAGTTTTCATTTTAATATTACTTTAATATTTAAAAATAGTATTACTATCTATCATTATTTTATATTATTTATATTATATATATATTTTTTTTATTCCTTCTTGTTCTTACTATACTCTCTTATATGTAAAAGGTTGCCTTTGGCAACAATAACACAACAATTTTTTTTTATAAAATAATTTTGCATTACATTTTATTTAATATACTTAATTTTTATTCTTCTTTTCTTTTCAAATTTTTTTCTATCTTTTATTTGTATTTTTTTTTCTTCGTTTTAATTTTTTTTTATTTTTATATTAATTTTATTACTTTAATAATAATTGCTATTAAAATTAGAAGAATAAAAACTATAATATATTATAATAATTTATATGAATTTTTTCTTATTCTCTTCTAAAGCGAGTTTCTTATTATTTTTTTTCAAAATTAAAATTGTTATTTTATATATTTTTTTTGTTTCTATTATTATATTTTTTTATTTATTCTCCCTTTTTCTTACCTTACTCTCTTACATTAAGGTTGCCTTCGCCAACCATAAAACAACCATATTTTATTTTTATTAAAAAGGTTCGTATTACATTTTAATAATTATATTTCTATAATCTTTCTTTTTTTTTCTATTTGTTTTCCTTTTCTAATTTATTTCCCTATTTTCTGTTTAATTTTTTTAAAATATGTAATCATTCAATTACAATCATACATAATCTAATGAAAAAATCAATAAAAATTATTTATATTTTACTTATATATCATATATCAAATTCAAAAAAACAACTACTCTATAGAAATTCGTACATTGAAACTTTTATTTTCTCTTTCTTTTTATTTTTTTTCTTTTTTATCTCTTCAACTTTTTTTTTTGAACTCGTTTTTTTATTTCTCTTCACTTTCTTCTTTTTGATTCTATTTGTTCCTATTTTTATAATGTAATTACTTAATTTTAATTTTTTTTTCAATTTTTTTCCATTTCGTTTTATTTCTTTCTTACATTTTTTTTTTTTGTGTATTCTAATTTTTTTTATACTATTCTTTTTTTAATATTGTATTATTCATCTATAAACACCTGATATTTTAACTTTTTTTTTCCGTATCTATAACATAGTTTTCCAGTCTAAACATTTTCTTTTCTATAAATTTTTTTTTCGATTTTTTTTATTTTTTACTTAATTTTATCAAGTTTTATTTTTCTACAACAACCATAATTTTGTTTTTCTATACTACTTAAATTATCTTTTCTTTTTTATTATCAACAAATTTATAATTTCTTTTAGTTTTTCTTGATGCTTTTTTTACTTAAATCATAGCATATCTTTTAAATTAACATTTTTTAATTTTTAATTTTTTGCAAATTTTTTTTCCGCACATTTGATTGTCGGAAATTAAATATCAAAATTTTCAAATTTTTCTTGTATAATTATTAATGAGAAACATTTGTTTAGAATTAGAAACATTTCTTTAAAATTAATACAATCAAAAAAAAAAATTTTTTTAATAAATATTTAATTTGGCAACAGTTTTAAAAAAAAATTTTTTAATTGCCAAGTTGCAACAATGTAACCGAAAACGTTTGTTTTTTGACAAATATTTGACGTATCTTTCATAAAAAAAAATTAGGTTATATCGTAGCGAACACATTGACATCTTTCAATAATATTGTCAATGTTAAAGATATGTCACACAGAATCAATATTAAGTTGCTACCATTGTGCACTTTTATTATGAAATTTAAGATTGCCAACCCAAACACTACTAAACGTGCTTAATAATGATTTTTTAATTGGCAATACTTTTTAGAGTATACTGTCACTTTTTTCTATTTTCTATTCAATTTTCCCACAATATGTAATCATTCAATTCTAAAAAAAAAATCATTTAAAGTTATTTATATTTTAGTTATATATTATATATCAAATTCAAAAAAACAACCACTCTATAGAAATTTGTACATCAAAATTGACAAAAAAACGTTTCGTATTTCATGTTAGTTATAAAATATAAAGCATTAATATTAAGTGATCGCTTTGTATTTTTTAATTGATTATGTCAACAATAAGAATTGACAATTGACATCGTATTTTTTTTTTAAATATTTAATTGTTTATTTAAAAATATAAAAATAAGTACTCACGATTGAGAAAAAAATATATATTCTGTATAGATACTTTTCGAATATAATTCTCGAATTAATTATTAAAAGATGTACATTATTCTCATTCGAGCCACTTTCCAAAAACAAAATGTCAAACGGTATCAAAATGCTTAGTACGGATGATACCAAGCATTCATTTAAAATCTAATCATTTCTAATAATAATTTGTATATCTCTTTATGTCTTTTAAAAAAGGTTTCTCATCGTCTTCTTTGCTTCATCGTATTTCAAACATTTAAGATTTAACGCCCAATCAATAAATTCTAATCTCCAAACAAATCGATTCAATTTATCCATACGACAATTTCTATTTTCAAAAGAAGTCTATAGTTTAGATAAGCAGTTAGATACTGTAAATATTATTAAAATTAAAAACTTTTATCTTCATTTTAATACAGAATCTGAGACTCTATATTATTAGCCTCTTTTTTCAATAATTAGGTCAAAAAGTCATTGACCTTAATACTTCAAATCTATATTACATTATAATTTCTTCTGGAAAAAGTTGTAATTATGTCCTCTTCACATTTTCTTTACAATAAGAAAAACATTAAGTCATGTTTGCTTATACTCAAAAAGGTGGATTATTAATCCGTAATTCCATTCCAAAACCCTAAAACAAAATATTATTTATATCTCATTGTTATTTTGATAAAATATTGTCTAATGCACGCAGATTTGAATGTACACTAATCACATTCACTAACTGAAAAAAATTAAGCGTTTAGTTTTACAAATCATTTATATTTAAAGTAAAAAATAATATAATTATAATAATAAAGTATATACCTACATATCTTTTCTAAAAAAGCTTCTTGCTTTTTATTAAAATTGGAAGACACTCATCATTGAAGCCCTACAATTTTATTTTTGTTTTCTATAACCTAGAAAAAAATCTTTCAAATAAAACATTAAAAGTTTTCTCGACATACCTGATTCTCACTTAGGGCTGTTTAAATATGCAATTTTCTATTTAATTATTATTGTAATAATTAAATTATAAACATTTATTACATTTCAGCTCTCGTTTCATTTGACATATGTCAAATATACTGTTTGACATTTTATTGATTTTTTAATTCCAAAAATTCAAGTGGTATAGAATTTTGAGAGAATTTAAAGAATTAGGTCAAAAGGTCATTGACCTTAATACTTTAAATTTATATTACATTAATGTTAATTTGTTATTCCATTTCAAAACCCTAAAACAAAATATTATTTATATATTATATCTCATTGTTATTTGTATCAATCAATACGCAGATTTGAGTGTACACTAATCACATTCAAGCCAAACTGAAAAAAATTAAGCGTTTAGTTTTACAAATCATTTATATTTAAAGTAAAAAATAATATATTTTTATAATAATAATCTATATACCTACATATCTCTTCCAAAAAAGCCTCTACTTTAGATTCTTAATCGCTGTTAAAAAATTTTAACCTCACTTTTATTTTTCATTAAAATTGAAAGGGCTTTCGTCTTTATTTTATTATACAATATCTCGCATAGCATTTCATAATCCTTTTCATTGAAAAACCATTTAAAAAAATGTACATATTTGCAGTCAATCCTTTTCAATCTTGTAAAGATTTGTAAAATTCTGGACGGTCAATTTTTCTAGAAAAACTTTTTAAATAAAACATCAAAACTCTTTACCATTTACCTGAGAAACGTTGGGATGTTTGAAAAATCGATTTCCATCTCAGAAAAGTCTCATTTATTATATTCCAGCTGTATTTAGTTATGACTCGTGAAAGAGCCCCATCGAAAAAATTTTGTCGACAATACGATGCACTTTTCCATCAAAAAAAAAACAAAGCAAATCAACATCTCATCCATTTCAGCTTAGGGATGTTTAAATATGCAATTTTCTATTTAATTATTATTGTAATAATTAAATTATAAACATTTATTACATTTAAGTTCTCGTTTCATTTGACATATGTCATATATACTTTTTGACATTTTATTGACTTTTTAATTCTAAAAATTCAAGTGGTACAGAATTTAAAGAATTAGGTCAAAAGGTCATTGACCTTAATACTTTAAATTTATATTACATTAATGTTAATTCGTTATTCCATTTCAAAACCCTAAAACAAAATATTATTTATATATTATATCTCATTGTTATTTGTATCAATCAATACGCAGATTTGAGTGTACACTAATCACATTCAAGCCAAACTGAAAAAAATTAAGCGCTTAGTTTTACAAATCATTTATATTTAAAGTAAAAAATAATATATTTTTATAATAATAATCTATATACCTACATATCTCTTCCAAAAAAGTCTCTACTTTAGATTCTTAATCGCTGTTAAAAAATTTTAACCTCACTTTTATTTTTCATTGTAATTGAAAGGGTTTTCGTCTTTATTTTATTATACAATATCTTGGATAGCATTTCATAACCATTTTCATTGAAAAACCATTTAAAAATATGTACATATTTGCAATCAATCCATTCCAATCTTGTAAAGATTTGTAAAATTCTGGAAGGTCAATTTTTCTAGAAAAACTTTCTAAATAAACCATCAAAACACTTTTCCATTTATCTGAGTAGCATTGGGATGTTCAAAAAATCGATTTCCATCTCATAGGTCTCATTTATTATATTCCAGCTTTATTTAGTTATGACTCGTGAAAGAGCCCCATCGAAAAAATTTTGTCGACAATACGATGCACTTTTCCATCAAGAAAACAAAACAAATCACTACTCCATCATATCCCATCGACATTTTAGCCACATTGAAAGCTTTATTTTCATTATTTTTCACAATTATAAATATAAATATTTTCTGGACATAACCTAACCTATTTTGGAAGGTCAATTTTTCTAGAAAAACTTTCTAAATAAATCATCAAAACACTTTTCCATTTCTCTGAGTAGCGTTGGGATGTTCAAAAAATCGATTTCCATCTCATAGGTTTCATTTATTATATTCCAGCTTTATTTAGTTATGACTCGTGAAAGAGCCCCATCGAAAAAATATTGTCGACAATACGATGCACTTTTCCATCAAGAAAACAAAACAAATCACTACTCCATCATATCCCATCGACATTTTAGCCACATTAAAAGCTTTATTTTCATTATTTTTCACAATTATAAATATAAATATTTTCTGGACATAACCTAACCTATTCTGGAAGGTCAATTTTTCTAGAAAAACTTTTTAAATAAACCATCAAAACACTTTTCCATTTATCTGAGTAGCATTGGGATGTTCAAAAAATCGATTTCCATCTCATAGGTCTCATTTATTATATTCCAGCTTTATTTAGTTATGACTCGTGAAAGAGCCCCATCGAAAAAATTTTGTCGACAATACGATGCACTTTTCCATCAAGAAAACAAAACAAACCACTACCACCAGCATACGACCTATCGACATTTTAGCCCCATTAATAGCTTTATTTTCATTATTTTTCACAATTATAACGATAAATATTTAAAATGACATAACCAAACAATTTAGAACTGTCACAATTAGACACTAAACTGACGATACGTCAGTGAAAACCCCAGCCTTCAAAGTTTTCTATCTAGAGTACGTTTTTCCGTCATTTATAGCAGCATTTCGATCATTCTATCTTTTTCTTAAAGTTTACTGGCGATACAACATACAGCCAAGGGGGCTTACAAATGGAAAAAAAAACTTTACTACGCAAAATAAAACACAAATAATTGTCATAATAGATAAAATTTATTTAATTTAAACAATATCTTTAATACAAAATTTAAAAAATTTACAATTTGTTAGACAGAGCTACTACATCAGCTTTTATTATAGGTGTAATAACGAGAGTATGGTTTTGCACCCTCCGGGTGCTTACCTACTCTCTTGAGTAGAGGTTTGCCTACGGCAACGTGTATGAACCTAAAGGGGTTGCCTTCGGCAACCGTAAAATAAACGCACTTTTTTTTTGTATTAGATTATTGTTTATTTATTTTTGTATTGTAATATATTTTTATTTATTTCTTTTTGTACTTATTCTACTTTCTCATATCAACGTTTGCCTTCGACAACATTTATATAAACCTAGCCCATTATTATTTATCTTAAAATTCATTATTATTTATTTAAAAAATTTTAATTAGATTTTATTAATTATGCTTTTTTCTTTGTCTTTTATCTTTCCCATCTTTTTTTTATAATAAAGGAAACATATTACTATTTACTAAAAATTTGGTTTTTTTATTTTTTTTTTGTACTTGTTCTACTCACTCGTATTGAATGTTGCCTGCGGCAACATATATAAATCTATTATTATTTATTTTTGAACATACTTTTACTATTCATTATTATTATAATTTTTTTATTTTTTTCTCATTATTTCGTTGGCGAACAGTCATTTTCTGTTATAAAAATTCTTGTTATAACATTTGAGATCAGATTTTGACATAACGTTTTCATATTAATATTACTTTAAGATTTAAAAATAATATTACTTTCTATCATTATTTTATATTATTTATAATATTTTTATTATATATATTTTTTTTATTTCTTCTTGTTCTTACTATACTCTCTTATATGTAAAAGGTTGCCTTCGGCAACAATTTTTTTTTTATAAAAAAATTTTCCATTACATTTTTTTATTTAATATACTTGATTTTTATTCTTCTTTTTTTTTCAAATTTTTTTCTTTCTTTTATTTTTATTTTTTTTTCTTCATTTTAATTTTTTTTATTTTTCTATAAATTTTATTACTTTATTAATAATTGTTATTAAAATTAGAAGAATAAAAACTATAATATATTGAAGTAATTTATATGAATTTTCTCTTATTCTCTTCTAAAAAAAGTCTTTTATTATTTTTTTTCAAAATTAAAATTGTTATTTTATATATTTATTTTTGTTTCTATTATTATATTTTTTTATTTATTCCTCCATTTACTTACCTCACTTTCTTATATAGATAAGGTTGCCTTAGGCAACCATAAAACAACCATATTTTATTTTTATTAAAAAGGTTCGTTTTACATTTTATTAATTAGGTATATACTATATTCTTTATTTTTATTCTATTTGTTTTCTTTTTCTATTTTTCTCCTATTTTCTATTTAATTTTTTCAAAATATGTAATCATTCAATTACAATCATACATAAACTAATGAAAAAATCAATAAAAATTATTTATATTTTAGTTATATATCATATATCAAATTCAAATAAATAACTACTCTATAGAAATTTGTACATTGAAATTTTTATTTTCTCTTTTTTTTAATTCTTTTTCTTTTTTATCTCTTCAACTTTTTTTTTCGAATTCTTTTTTTTATTTCTCTTCACTTTCTTCTTTTTGATTCTATTTGTTCCTATTTTTATAATGTTTTTACTTAATTTTAATTTTTTTTTTATTTTTTTATTATTTCTCTCTTAAATTTTCTTTTTTTGTGTATTTTAATTTTTTTTTATACTATTCTTTTTTTAATATTATATTATTCATCTATAAACTCCTGATATTTTCACATTTTTTTATTGTATTTATAATATGGTTTTCCAATCTAAACATTTTCTTTTCTATAAATTTTTTTTTCGATTTTTTTTATTCTTTACTTAATTTTATCAATTTTTATTTTTCTACAAATACCATAATTTTGTTTTTCTATACTACTTAAATTATCTTTTCTTTTTTATTATCAACAAATTTATAATTTCTTTTAGTTTTTCTTGATGCTTTTTTTACTTAAATCATAGCATATCTTTTAAATTAACATTTTTTCATTTTTAATTTTTTTTTCGCATATTTGATTGTCGGAAATTAAATAACAAAAATTTCAAATTTTTCTTGTATAATTATTAATTAGAAACATTTGTTCAAAATTAATACAATCAAAAAAAAAACTTTTTTTTTAATAAATATTTAATTTGGCAACACTTTAAAAAAAAATTTTTAATTGCCTAGTTGCAACAATATAACCGAAAACGTTTGTTTCTTGACAAATATTTGACGTAACTTTCATAAAAAAAAAATTAGGTTATATCGTAGCGAACACATTGACATATTAATTTCAATATATATTTGTTGAAATTTTCTTATAAATAACGTTTTCACAATTATTTTTATGAAAAAATTTATAAATAATTATTTTGTTTGTGTTACTAAAAAACGAATAAATATATATGTCAATTTAAAAAAAAATTGTAATTATTGGTTGCTATAAACAAATTTGTTTATATCAACAAAAAAAAAATTTGGGGCTCAATTTTGGAAGACCTATTAACCAAAAGCTTTTCTTTCAGCCATAATAACCTTCTCGACTTTTTAATCTTTACTTTTTCTATTATATTAGCTTCACCCCTTTGACATTTCGGGGGGCATGCTCTATCAATATAAGATTTTAGTATTTAATAAAAAAAAGTCAAAAAATCTACCCAGAGCTTTTCCTTCTATTATTTCTTCTATCTTTTCCAATATAAAAAAGCATTTTAATTAATTTGAGGCTCAATTTTAGAAGAACTATTAACACAAAATCTGTTCTTTCAACCATAACAAATTTATAATAACCTAAAACTGTCAATTTGACAATTTTTTTTGTGAGCTTTTGATATTTTGACCGAAACCAAAAAAAGACCCCTTTCGCCTTTTTGATCTTTGCTTCTAACTTTTTGGTGAGTGCCAATTGTTTATTTAACCAATATTTTAATTGTTTTGAGCTGTATTTACGTAGATTTTCCATTACATTCGCTTCACTTATTTGACAGTTTGGGTCACTAATTTTTCTCTAAAAATGCCTTGAAATCTTTTAAAAACCAAACAAACCTTTATGAATCGTTCAAAAATAGCCTTTAAACGTTGTTTTCATTTGAAAATTCATTGTAATTTCTATTATATTCGCTTCACTTATTTGACAGTTTGGAGCACTATTTTTTTTCTAAAAATGTCTTGAAATCTTTTAAAAACCAAACAAACCTTTATGAATCGTTCAAAAATAGCCTTTAAACGTTGTTTTCATTTTAAAATTCTTTGTAATTTCTATTATATTTGCTTCACTTATTTGACAGTTTGGAGCACTAATTTTTCTCTAAAAATGTCATGAAATCTATTAAAAAGTAAACCAAACCTATGCAAATTTTTATCGGTCGCTTCAAAATAGTTTTTAAACAATGTTTGTATTTAAATATTCATTGATTTGTTCTCCCATTAAATTCACACTCCACTCTATTGACAGTTTGGGGGGCTACAATTTATAATTAACACAAAATCTTCTCTTTCAACCATAACAAATTTATAATAACCTAAAACTTTTAATTTGACAATTTTTTTTGTGAGCTTTTGATATTTTGACCGAAACCAAAAAAAAGACCCCTTTCGCCTTTTCGATCTTTCCTTCTAACTTTTTGGTGAGTGCCAATTGTTTATTTAACCAATATTTTAATTGTTTTGAGCTGTATTTACGTAGATTTTCCATTACATTCGCTTCACTTATTTGACAGTTTGGGTCACTAATTTTTCTTCAAAAATGCCTTGAAATCTTTTAAAAACCAAACAAACCTTTATGAATCGTTCAAAAATAGCCTTTAAACGTTGTTTTCATTTGAAAATTCATTGTAATTTCTATTATATTCGCTTCACTTATTTGACAGTTTGGAGCACTAATTTTTCTCTAAAAATGTCTTGAAATCTTTTAAAAAACAAACAAACCTTTATGAATCGTTCAAAAATAGCCTTTAAACGTTGTTTTTATTTGAAAATTCATTGTAATTTCTATTATATTTGCTTCACTTATTTGACAGATTGGGGCACTAATTTTTCTCTAAAAATGTCATGAAATCTATTAAAAAGTAAACCAAACCTATGCAAATTTTTATCGGTCGCTTCAAAATAGTTTTTAAACAATGTTTTTTTCATCATTTAAATATTCATTGAATTGTTCTCCCATTAAATTCACACTCCACTCTATTGACAGTTTGGGGGGCTACAATTTATAAAATCTTTTTTCTTGATGAAATTACATTAAATCTCTTAATGGGAAATCTTTATAAATAAAGCCCCCATGTTTATTTAATAGATATTTTATAGATTTAAGCTGTATTTTGGTAGATTTTCGTAAAATTACGATACGACTGACAGGTTAGACACTGACAAATGACTTTTGTTAAAAAAATTCTTCGTGATATAGAATCTACCCATAGTACGTTCAGACGTTATTATCGCGATTTTGACACATTCCATCCTTTTCTCAAACTCTGTTTGTGGTCCCTCCTACGTTCAAGGGGATTATCAAAATTGAAAAAAATTTTTAGAAATTATTTAAAAAACATTGTAATTTTTAGGATAGCTACTTTTTCATACAAAAACTCATTTAAAAGGAAAAAAATTTTTAAAAAATCTAAAATTTGTTAGACAGAGCAACTACATCGGGTTTTATTATATATTAACGAGAGTTGGGTCGCGCACCCTCCGGGTGCTTACCCTACTCTCTTGAGTAGAGGGTTGCCTACGGCAACGTGTATAAACCTAAAGGGGTTGCCTTTGGCAGCCGTAAAATAAACGCACTTTTTTTTTTATTAGATTATTGTTTATTTATTTTTTTATTGTAATATTTTTTTATTTATTTCTTTTTGTACTTATTCTACTTTCTCATATCAACGTTTGCCTTTGACAACATTTATATAAACCTAGCCCATTATTATTTATCTTGAAATTTATTATTATTTATTCAAAAAAATTTAATTAAATTTTATTAATTATACTTATTTCTTTTTCTTTTATCTTTCTCATCTTTTTTTTATAAAAAAGCCAGCATATTACCATTTACTAAAATTTTTTTTATTTATTTTTTTGTACTTGTTCTACTCACTCGTATTAAATGTTGCCTGCGGCAACATATATAAATCTATTATTATTTTTTTTTAAAAATACTCTTACTATTCATTATTATTTTAAATTTTTTATTGTTTTCTCATTATTTAGGTGGCGAACAGTCATTTTCTGTTATAAAAAATCTCGTTATGACATTTTAGATCAGATTTTGACATAAAGTTTTCATATTAATATTACTTTAATATTTAAAAATAGTATTACTATCTATCATTATTTTATATTATTTTTTTCAATCATTATATACATATATATATTTTTTTTTATTCCTTCTTGTTCTTACCATACTCTCTTATTTGTAAAAGATTGCCTTCGGCAACAATAAAACAACAATTTTTTTTTTTATTAAAAAATTTTGCATTACATTTTATTTAATATACTTAATTATTATTCTTTTTTTACTTCCCAATTTTTTTCTTTCTTTCATTTGTATTTTTTTTCTTCGTTTTATTTTTTTTTATTTTCATAATAATTTTATTACTTTAGTAATAATTGTTATTAAAATAAGAATAACAACTATAGTATATTATAATAATTTATATGAATTTTTTGTTATTCTCTTCTAAAGCAAGTTTTTTATTATTTTTTTTCAAAACTAAAATTGTTATTTTATATATTTTTTTTGTTTCTATTATTATATTTTTTTATTTGCTCTCCCTTTTTCTTACCTTACTCTCTGACATTAAGGTTGTCTTCGGCAACCATAAAACAACCATATTTTATTTTTATTAAAAAAAAATTTCTTATTACATATAACTAATTATAATACTTTATTCTTTCTTTCATTTTTATTCTATTTGTTTTATTTTTCTAATTTTCTTATTTTTTTTTATTTTCACATTTATTTTTTTCTATTTTCTATTTAATTTTTCCAAAATATGTAATCATTCAATTACAATCATACATAATCTAAAAAAAAAATCTATAAAAATTATTTATATTTTAGTTATATATTATATATCAAATTCAAAAAAACAACCACTCTATAAGAATGTGTACATTAAAATTGACAAAAAAACGTTTCATATTTTATGTTAGTTATAAAATATAAAGCATTAATATTAAGTGATCACTTTGTATTTTTTAATTGATTATGTCAACAATAATAATTGACAATTGACATCGTATTTTTTTTAAAAATATTTAATTGTTTATTTAAAAATATAAAAATAAGTACGTACGATTGAGAAAAAAATATATATTCTGTATTAGATACTTTTCGAATATAATTCTCCACTTCCATTGTATTTTAAATCATATATATCAATATTCTTTCATCGATTGGTCTCAAACACAACTTAACCTCACTTTTCATATAAACAAATTAAAATTTTCCTACAACCACAGTTCTACATCTTATATAATATAATCAAAAAGGCTCTTCTAGTCATTCGTATTATATTCCCATATTATAATAATCTAAAAAAAAATCAATAAAAGTTATTTATATTTTAGTTATATAATATATATCAAATTCAAAAAAACAACCACTCTATATAAAATTCTACATTAAAATTGACAGAAAAACGTTTCATATTTCATGTTATTTATAAAATATAAATTAATGATATTAAGTGATCACTTTGTATTTTTTAATTGATTATGTCAACAATAATAATTGACAATTGACATCGTATTTTTTTTAAGATTTTTAATTGTTTATTTAAAAATATAAAAATAAGTACGTACGATTGAGAGAAAAATATGTAGTCTGTATAGATATTTTTCCAATATAATTTTTCATTCCCATTTTATTTTAATTCATTTATATCAATCTTCTTTCATCAATGGGTCTCAAACACAACTTAACCTCACTTTTCATATAAACAATTATGAATTTTCCTACAACCACAGTTCTATATCTTATATAATATAATCAAAAAGGTTCTTCTTGCCATTCGTATTATATTTCCATATTATAATAAAGGAAAAAATGTAAAACAGGCCAAAAAAATTAGGTGTCTCCTTAAAAATTTTCATCAAACCTTATCTAAAAAAAAAATTATAGACAATGAGATTGAATAATTAATAAACCTACTTTATTTTAAGCTTTTCACTTAAATTTTGCAAAAAAAACAATACTTAATTTTGTAAAATATGTAAATACTTTACAAAAATTCTGAAGATAATTAATTTATTATTAATTTTTCATGTTGTTACTAACAGCAACAATGTCAAAAATATTAAAGAAAATTTAAAAATTTTCATATCAATTAAAAATTAAAATTATTACTAAATAAAGTTTTGTATCATTTTAAAATGAAATATATGGATTACCAACTAACTTCAACATTTCGCTTTGATTATATTTATTTTATTACTATTAAGATCCACATTTATAACATTCTCACAAAATAATTACATTGTATAATCAATCAAAAATAATTACAATGTACCTTGTATATAAACAGTCTAGATAACCATTTACTGTAAATATTTGATAAAATATTGTCTAATGCACGCAAATTTGAATGTACACTAATCACATTCAAGCCATTTAAACTTCAAAAAATTAAGCGTTTAGTTTTACAAATCATTTATATTTAAAGTAAAAAATAATATAATTATAATAATAAAGTATATACCTACATATCTTTTCCAAAAAAGCCTCTACTTTAGATTCTTAATCGCTGTTAAAAAATTTTAACTTCACTTTTGTTTTTTATTAAAATTGGAAATCTATTGAGTTCACGTTCTATTAAGTAAACCTTCATTGCCTGCAAAACTTATTTATTACATTTAAGTCCTCCTCGTTTCGATAAATTTTAAAAAACTCCTAAATCAATGACATTTATGACACCTGTCAAATTTACTTTTTGACATTATTGACTTTTTAATGTCAAAAATCCAAGTGACATAGAATTTTGACAAAACTTAAAGAATTAGGTCAAAAGGTCATTGACCTTAATACTTTAAATTTATATTACACTAATTGTAAGACTCTTTTATTCTAATCTTACGTTTTGCCAAATTTTAACAATTAAATTGAATTAAATAACAGTTAACTCTTTCTCCATAATTAATTTGTCAGGATGTCTATGTTCTACGATTATTAGCCTTAATCATTCAGTCGAAAACAGTATACAGAATAGCAACAGCCAGCTACATTATCATCAACAATCTACTTCAACTCACCCCTCTATATTCATAGTTAGAGAAACGCTTAAGCAGTCAGACGGATCGATTGGGCGACACATGAAACATATTTACACATAATGTACCTGTCAATAATACCTGTAAAGTACCTCACCGGGGGCTTTACTCCCCCTCGCAGAATTCTCGTCCTCTCGAACTGATAGTGGAAGACATCACCAGGCTCATTAGACTTGGACCACCACTCTATGGACTCGATTGACTCAATCTTCACCCCTTTTCTTTAGCATCGTGTTCTCAATGATGTCTTCACTGTTTCGATACCTGGTTCGGGAGCAACGTGGACGGTGTCGCTAGGCCTCAATTACATTACGCGAAATAGACTGGCCAAGAATAATACGTAATAGGAAAAGGTATAAAATAAAGATTAATGAGTGAAGAACCTAAGGACATTACGCATTACCCCGTCATACCAGCAAAAGGGAAATCCACAACCTTTTTATACACTGATAGGAACATAACCATAGCGGTTAACAGGCTCCAGCCCACCCCTCTACCTCTTCGCCTCTGTTCGAGGAAGTAGAGAACCAGGATAGCAATCTGTAAATGTCTACAGACGTCATGGGAGTACCACCTCAGTCTGAAATGAATTAACACATAGACCGTACCCCAGGTATTAAACTATAGTTTCTGCCGTGGATATTTCATATTAACATATTGATGTTTATCACTATAACTTTACTCATTATTCCTCCGAATTCAGGGAGACAGCACTGAATTCACAATTATACCACAAAACAACACATGATCAACAAGATCAACAGGTTAACTATCTTTCTCTTTCAATAAACAATTAACAGCTTAAATATTCATAACACTGCCCGTCTGACCGCCCTAATTTTTTGCCCTCTCGCCCGGCTTAGTTCTTACTGACTGGCCTCCACCCTTCTAGGGATGCTAAACCCATGTTCTCCCTCTTGACTTAAGATGCCATATGGCTCTCATCGAAATCATTTATACAAGCGTTTTAGCGCCTTATTGGCTTATTTTTACTTAAAAAAATAACTATAAATTATTATAAAATCAAAAACTCTCACATTCGGCCATCCTGACTTCAATCTTGTCCCCAAGATTTTCTACTTATTATTTTAATGATGATTTTACGCTTTATTCTCGAACTTTAATCTAAAAGTTATCAATAATTATTTTACGTTAACCCAATTGTATTCACATTAGCTTAAACCTTAAAAATGTGTTTAATATTTATTTATCAAATAGAAGAGTGACAATCTTTAATAATTTTTTTTTTACTGTTTAATTACAACTATTATAATACTTGTTACCCCCTAAATAAATAGCAATACTATATCAAAAGCCGATAAAAATTAACCCCATTTGAGTTTGTCTACGTCAACAGTTAACTGTCCTTTCTTTCAGTTTTGTTTGTTCTAAGTTCTATCTGGCGTCATCAATCCTTGTATTTGTACCGAGGTTTTGATTTCATTTTTTTTTCTTTCTTCATTTTATTTTTGTGCTGCTTCTTAATTTTTGAGATCTCATAATCGTTGATAAGGTATACCTTTTTTGTTATTTATAATCTTTGATGTAATTTAGCAATTGCTTTTGTTTCTTATAGTTTTTCTTGATTTGTGTGCACACGTTATCAGTTGCTAACTTCATCCAATTATTTCTCATGTTTATCTTCTCTCTTCTTTCTTCTTTTGTTATTTTTTTTTCTTTTAGTCAATAGTCAAAGTTATAAGTCATGAGTTAACCCTTAGTTGTTTCTAACGTATTTTTACTTTTAAGTTGTTAATTATTACTTAACCGATGTAATTTTATGTCAAGTCACCCAACTATTAAAATGAAATACTTATAAGATATTTGAGATAAACATTATTGCTTTAATATAATTAAGTTCTTGTTTAAAACCTTTTAGATTGAAAAATCTAATTTTAATTTTATTTTTGAATTGTTTTATTTATTTGTTTTTGTTAATTATTTTTTTTTTTTATTTGTCAAATTTTAATTTACTAATTAAGTCAGCACTTACGTGTTCACTATTTAAAATTGAAAGATTTTGGTCTCTTATCTAGCCAATTAACCAGACATTTATTAAAACTTCTGTTTTCAAAATTAAAAATGTTTTTATTTCTTTTATTTTTGTAAAGAGAGTAGGAGCAGTGTATTTTACAAGTTCAAATAGTTTGACTGAAACAGGACTAACATTTAAACGTTTCTAACTACATACTTTACCCCTTTTTTTTTGTTTTAATCAACTTTCAATTAAAACTAACGGCGCCTGATTAAATCAAAAATTAAGCTTTAGCATGTTAACCAATCACATCAATTTAGTTTTATTTGTTTTTTTTTCTTCTACACTTTGCAATATAATTCAAATAATTTAAAAATAATAATTGCTTTTGAAGAACAAGTTGCCTATTTACTGCCTACTAATTGTTTGAAGAAAAATAATTAAAAATCATTGAAAATAATTGAAAATAAGAGTCTTAAAGTAACAATCATTGCTACAGTTTCATTCATCGCTGATAATTATCTCAGAGTGTCAAACTTTAATTTAAGAAAATTTGTTAAACATTTCCAATTACTAATACTCAACACTAACTTCTATTAGATTTTTATTTTGTTTTAACTTTGATGTGTCAGCGATTATTATTATTTTTTTTTTGCAAATGTAATTCTAAGTAGTTTAATTTAAATTTAAAGATTCGGTTTTCTTAATTTCCCAATTTTATTTATCACTAATTTCTTATTGCTTGTTTGTAATTATGAATTCAAATCAAAACTGATTGTAAAACGAATAAATTACTCATCATGAACTAAAATAGTTTCTACTGTATTCAATATTATTATTATTTCTTTAATTTAAAACTCAGAAACTGCATTCACTTTAAACCCAAAACGGTCAAGACTACCTGCTTAACGGCGACAATATTTAACAACATGTGGTCAACACGTGGGGCAGCTTCAGATTCTTTTTATATTTTTTTTTTGTTTAGTTTCAACCCCTCACAATAAACTAATAAATTTATGTGTGGCAAATGATGATATGAAATGTCTTAAATGACTATTTTCAAAAATTTAGGTGTAAATGATAAGTATTAGTGAGAGAAAGTACCAATTTTTATTTGATGAATTAGAATATTTAATGTTGGTTTTTGTAATTTAATTGTACTTAAAGATAGTTTGACAAAACTACTTAATGACAGGTAGACATATAAAAACAGATAATATCCTTAAGTAATTTTTACCTAATCTTATTTTAAGAAACTCTAAATTAATAAACTAACTATTTAAGCAAATGTCTTTTTTTTTATCGAATTTAAATTGTGAACTTTACGGCTTTAGAATACTCAGCTAACTATCAATTAATGATTATAAAATTCATACTGGATTTTATTGCAAGTACCAATACACATAATTAATTATGAATTTTAGAAACTATAATTATTATTTACTTAGCTCTACTAATTTTTTAAATAGTAACTACATAACTTTATTAATTAGACTTATAAAAGTATAATTTTGCCAGATGAGATTAACTGCTGTACGAAAATTTTTGTTTATAAAATATTAATCTCTAAGTGGTAGTTTTGTTATTTTGATTTATATATATATATATTTTTTTTGTATTATTGAAACCAAATTAACTTTAAAACTTTAAGATCAATTTACAAAAATGTTTTGTTACTAAAATATCAAAGTGTATTTTTTTTTAATTTACTCAAATTAGTTATTTTATTATCAATACAATTTAGAAAATTGTATTTGCAACTTATTACTTCTCAAAATTTTATTTTAACAATTGAGTAAGTATCTCAACCTGCCTTCACCCTTGACAATAATAATTTATGACCCTTTTTTTTTCAGTTGTGTTGCAGCTGTTGACACTTTACCGATTAGTTGTGCTAAAAGCCCTTTTTAGAAAGCCTTCTAAAGAATACCTTAACCTATTATTTTTGAAAAACCTCTTCTTCAGATTTATATTTTTGTCTAATTATTTCACTATTTTGCTGAAAATCTAAATAAACAAAGTTCTGGTTTTATGCTATTTTGAATTAGATTTTTGACAATTATTTGTTGTTATCATAGAACAATTTGCTTTGCTATTAATATTGAAAGACAATGCCTTAGTAGATGTTACCACAACATTAAAATTCCAAGAGGTGTTTTGTAAACAATGCAATCTATTATTGTTCATAAATAGATTTTTGATTGAATATTTTCAACTAGAACATGTATCTCAAAAAGCTATAGATGTGTCAATACAATAATTAATAAATAGTTCCTTTTAGGCACAAATTTAATTTTCCTACTCAAATTAATTCCCCAAAAATTTGAATAAATGTTAACAAATCATTACTGAACGACTGAGAAAATTTGGAAGTTCATAATCCATTTGATGCAAAAAGCTAGCTTTCTTAAACATTCTCGTTTTTCAATTAGCTGTCAAAAGAGAATTATCTTTACCATATGGACTGAGTCGACAAGATATAATTTCATAAAAATACTTTTTAAAATATAAATATATATTTTTTTTAAATCGCAATAACCTACTTACACAAATCCATTTTCAACATTTTAATCCTTTACTTTCAATGATTTTATTAATTTTAAATCTTAATTCAACATTTATCAAATTAATAGTGACCCAGTATCAACTAAAACAAAATATTAACTAGAGCTTTCTCTTTAAAATTGATGATAATCATATACTTCATGAAATTTACATAATCTTGTTACTAGTTATTGTTCATGTCCCCTTTCATACAATACGTTTTGTAAACAATTATTTAAACACCCTAGTAGATAGGCTATACCGTTTCTAGCTCACTTTGGGTCATTTTCACATGTTATTTCCCATAAGAAATTCTAAGGTTCATTTTGCACTTTTTGTACCCTTTTTGTAATGTAAATTGCCTAACTTGAGGGAGCTATCGGTTCTGATCCTTTAGTTACCAGATGGCGCCACTATCGCGGTAGGGAGCTATCGGTTCTGATCCATGCTAAGTTTACTAGATGGCGCCACTATCGCGGTAAGGTAGGGAGCTATCGGTTCTGATCCATGCTAATGTCGGTAAGGTAGGCCACTATCGGTTATCACCAAAACTATAGAGCTGCTTAGTTGTGACGTCACTAGCCACCAAAACTATAGAGCTGCTTAGTTGTGACGTCACGAGCTGTAATAATTGTCAATAAAAATCACAAAATGGTTTATAGACATATTTAATAAGCGCTAATCTAGACAAACTAGCCACTAGCAGGCCCCACCAGCAGGTATTAGCGGACAGCCCCCACCAGCAGGCCCCCAGCCCCCCAGGTATTAGCGGACAGCCCCCCCAACCAGCAGGCCCCCAGCCCCCACCAGCAGGCCCCCAGCCCCCCAGGTATTAGCGGACAGCCCCCACCAACAGGTCCCCAGCATCCCTCTAAAATTTTCTTTAGGAAAAAGGTTTCAGGAAGCAAGTAGAGATAAAACAATGTGTGAAAAAAGTTCTGATAATTAAAACACTTTATCGTTTTTATAGTTTTTTTATTAAATTCACATTTCATTATAGAAAATATATATTCTCTATTATACAATAGCTTTGATTATTCACCATTAACCTTTTTAGTATTTGTGAAATTATTCTTTTTCAAAATCACTCTTCCTCCTGGTCAGCATCCAAATTGCAGTCCAGAGTTTAATCATTTTCTGAAATGTTTCTGTTATTTAATTTACAATAAAAAGAGTCAAAGTTTTGGCAAATGATTCTTTATTTTGACATGCACCCCCTAGTTTTTCGTATATAACATGGCGCAGTCAACTGGAATAAAACTAAAAAACGAGTTAGGTGAAAAAACAGTCAAAAGAAAGATTATTAAAATTTAAAATGTTTAGAATAATTAATGTTTTTACAACAGATAATCACAATAGAAAAATTTATTCAAAGAAAATAATCAACTAAAAAACGAGTTAGGTGAAAAAACATTCAAAAGAAAGATTATTAAAATTTAAAATGTTTAGAATAATTAATGTTTTTTACAACAGATAATCACAATAGAAAAATTTATTCAAAGAAAATAATCAACTAAAAAACGAGTTAGGTGAAAAAACAGTCAAAAGAAAGATTATTAAAATTTAAAATGTTTAGAATAATTAATGTTTTTACAACAGATAATCACAATAGAAAAATTTATTCAAAGAAAATAATCAACTAAAAAACGAGTTAGGTGAAAAAACAGTCAAAAGAAAGATTATTAAAATTTAAAATGTTTAGAATAATTAATGTTTTTTACAACAGATAATCACAATAGAAAAATTTATTCAAAGAAAATAATCAACTAAAAAACGAGTTAGGTGAAAAAACAGTCAAAAGAAAGATTATTAAAATTTAAAATGTTTAGAATAATTAATGTTTTTTACAACAGATAATCACAATAGAAAAATTTATTCAAAGAAAATAATCAACTAAAAAACGAGTTAGGTGAAAAAACAGTCAAAAGAAAGATTATTAAAATTTAAAATGTTTAGAATAATTAATGTTTTTTACAACAGATAATCACAATAGAAAAATTTATTCAAAGAAAATAATCAACTAAAAAACGAGTTAGGTGAAAAAACAGTCAAAAGAAAGATTATTAAAATATAAAATGTAGTATAGTATAAAATGTAGTAGATAGGCTATACCGTTTCTAGCTCACTTTGGGTCATTTTCACATGTTATTTCCCATAAGAAATTCTAAGGTTCATTTTGCACTTTTTGTACCCTTTTTGTAATGTAAATTGCCTAACTTGAGGGAGCTATCGGTTCTGATCCTTTAGTTACCAGATGGCGCCACTATCGCGGTAGGGAGCTATCGGTTCTGATCCATGCTAAGTTTACTAGATGGCGCCACTATCGCGGTAAGGTAGGGAGCTATCGGTTCTGATCCATGCTAATGTCGGTAAGGTAGGCCACTATCGGTTATCACCAAAACTATAGAGCTGCTTAGTTGTGACGTCACTAGCCACCAAAACTATAGAGCTGCTTAGTTGTGACGTCACGAGCTGTAATAATTGTCAATAAAAATCACAAAATGGTTTATAGACATATTTAATAAGCGCTAATCTAGACAAACTAGCCACTAGCAGGCCCCACCAGCAGGTATTAGCGGACAGCCCCCACCAGCAGGCCCCCAGCCCCCCAGGTATTAGCGGACAGCCCCCCCAACCAGCAGGCCCCCAGCCCCCACCAGCAGGCCCCCAGCCCCCCAGGTATTAGCGGACAGCCCCCACCAACAGGTCCCCAGCATCCCTCTAAAATTTTCTTTAGGAAAAAGGTTTCAGGAAGCAAGTAGAGATAAAACAATGTGTGAAAAAAGTTCTGATAATTAAAACACTTTATCGTTTTTATAGTTTTTTTATTAAATTCACATTTCATTATAGAAAATATATATTCTCTATTATACAATAGCTTTGATTATTCACCATTAACCTTTTTAGTATTTGTGAAATTATTCTTTTTCAAAATCACTCTTCCTCCTGGTCAGCATCCAAATTGCAGTCCAGAGTTTAATCATTTTCTGAAATGTTTCTGTTATTTAATTTACAATAAAAAGAGTCAAAGTTTTGGCAAATGATTCTTTATTTTGACATGCACCCCCTAGTTTTTCGTATATAACATGGCGCAGTCAACTGGAATAAAACTAAAAAACGAGTTAGGTGAAAAAACAGTCAAAAGAAAGATTATTAAAATTTAAAATGTTTAGAATAATTAATGTTTTTACAACAGATAATCACAATAGAAAAATTTATTCAAAGAAAATAATCAACTAAAAAACGAGTTAGGTGAAAAAACATTCAAAAGAAAGATTATTAAAATTTAAAATGTTTAGAATAATTAATGTTTTTTACAACAGATAATCACAATAGAAAAATTTATTCAAAGAAAATAATCAACTAAAAAACGAGTTAGGTGAAAAAACAGTCAAAAGAAAGATTATTAAAATTTAAAATGTTTAGAATAATTAATGTTTTTACAACAGATAATCACAATAGAAAAATTTATTCAAAGAAAATAATCAACTAAAAAACGAGTTAGGTGAAAAAACAGTCAAAAGAAAGATTATTAAAATTTAAAATGTTTAGAATAATTAATGTTTTTTACAACAGATAATCACAATAGAAAAATTTATTCAAAGAAAATAATCAACTAAAAAACGAGTTAGGTGAAAAAACAGTCAAAAGAAAGATTATTAAAATTTAAAATGTTTAGAATAATTAATGTTTTTTACAACAGATAATCACAATAGAAAAATTTATTCAAAGAAAATAATCAACTAAAAAACGAGTTAGGTGAAAAAACAGTCAAAAGAAAGATTATTAAAATTTAAAATGTTTAGAATAATTAATGTTTTTTACAACAGATAATCACAATAGAAAAATTTATTCAAAGAAAATAATCAACTAAAAAACGAGTTAGGTGAAAAAACAGTCAAAAGAAAGATTATTAAAATATAAAATGTAGTATAGTATAAAATGTAGTAGATAGGCTATACCGTTTCTAGCTCACTTTGGGTCATTTTCACATGTTATTTCCCATAAGAAATTCTAAGGTTCATTTTGCACTTTTTGTACCCTTTTTGTAATGTAAATTGCCTAACTTGAGGGAGCTATCGGTTCTGATCCTTTAGTTACCAGATGGCGCCACTATCGCGGTAGGGAGCTATCGGTTCTGATCCATGCTAAGTTTACTAGATGGCGCCACTATCGCGGTAAGGTAGGGAGCTATCGGTTCTGATCCATGCTAATGTCGGTAAGGTAGGCCACTATCGGTTATCACCAAAACTATAGAGCTGCTTAGTTGTGACGTCACTAGCCACCAAAACTATAGAGCTGCTTAGTTGTGACGTCACGAGCTGTAATAATTGTCAATAAAAATCACAAAATGGTTTATAGACATATTTAATAAGCGCTAATCTAGACAAACTAGCCACTAGCAGGCCCCACCAGCAGGTATTAGCGGACAGCCCCCACCAGCAGGCCCCCAGCCCCCCAGGTATTAGCGGACAGCCCCCCCAACCAGCAGGCCCCCAGCCCCCACCAGCAGGCCCCCAGCCCCCCAGGTATTAGCGGACAGCCCCCACCAACAGGTCCCCAGCATCCCTCTAAAATTTTCTTTAGGAAAAAGGTTTCAGGAAGCAAGTAGAGATAAAACAATGTGTGAAAAAAGTTCTGATAATTAAAACACTTTATCGTTTTTATAGTTTTTTTATTAAATTCACATTTCATTATAGAAAATATATATTCTCTATTATACAATAGCTTTGATTATTCACCATTAACCTTTTTAGTATTTGTGAAATTATTCTTTTTCAAAATCACTCTTCCTCCTGGTCAGCATCCAAATTGCAGTCCAGAGTTTAATCATTTTCTGAAATGTTTCTGTTATTTAATTTACAATAAAAAGAGTCAAAGTTTTGGCAAATGATTCTTTATTTTGACATGCACCCCCTAGTTTTTCGTATATAACATGGCGCAG
The DNA here is from genome assembly GCA_947359425.1 of Lagria hirta. Classification (NCBI taxonomy): domain Eukaryota; kingdom Metazoa; phylum Arthropoda; class Insecta; order Coleoptera; family Tenebrionidae; genus Lagria; species Lagria hirta. Next base: position 25,738,968 of record OX375796.1, on the reverse strand, counting down.
TCAACTGGAATAAAACTAAAAAACGAGTTAGGTGAAAAAACAGTCAAAAGAAAGATTATTAAAATTTAAAATGTTTAGAATAATTAATGTTTTTACAACAGATAATCACAATAGAAAAATTTATTCAAAGAAAATAATCAACTAAAAAACGAGTTAGGTGAAAAAACATTCAAAAGAAAGATTATTAAAATTTAAAATGTTTAGAATAATTAATGTTTTTTACAACAGATAATCACAATAGAAAAATTTATTCAAAGAAAATAATCAACTAAAAAACGAGTTAGGTGAAAAAACAGTCAAAAGAAAGATTATTAAAATTTAAAATGTTTAGAATAATTAATGTTTTTACAACAGATAATCACAATAGAAAAATTTATTCAAAGAAAATAATCAACTAAAAAACGAGTTAGGTGAAAAAACAGTCAAAAGAAAGATTATTAAAATTTAAAATGTTTAGAATAATTAATGTTTTTTACAACAGATAATCACAATAGAAAAATTTATTCAAAGAAAATAATCAACTAAAAAACGAGTTAGGTGAAAAAACAGTCAAAAGAAAGATTATTAAAATATAAAATGTTTAGAATAATTAATGTTTTTTACAACAGATAATCACAATAGAAAAATTTATTCAAAGAAAATAATCAACTAAAAAAAACGAGTTAGGTGAAAAAACAGTCAAAAGAAAGATTATTAAAATATAAAATGTTTAGAATAATTAATGTTTTTTACAACAGATAATCACAATAGAAAAATTTATTCAAAGAAAATAATCAATAAATTTATCTCAAAAATAATACCAAAACTAGATTAATTTTCAACATTTAAGAAAATAATCAATAAATTAGTAGTAGATAGGCTATACCGTTTCTAGCTCACTTTGGGTCATTTTCACATGTTATTTCCCATAAGAAATTCTAAGGTTCATTTTGCACTTTTTGTACCCTTTTTGTAATGTAAATTGCCTAACTTGAGGGAGCTATCGGTTCTGATCCTTTAGTTACCAGATGGCGCCACTATCGCGGTAGGGAGCTATCGGTTCTGATCCATGCTAAGTTTACTAGATGGCGCCACTATCGCGGTAAGGTAGGGAGCTATCGGTTCTGATCCATGCTAATGTCGGTAAGGTAGGCCACTATCGGTTATCACCAAAACTATAGAGCTGCTTAGTTGTGACGTCACTAGCCACCAAAACTATAGAGCTGCTTAGTTGTGACGTCACGAGCTGTAATAATTGTCAATAAAAATCACAAAATGGTTTATAGACATATTTAATAAGCGCTAATCTAGACAAACTAGCCACTAGCAGGCCCCACCAGCAGGTATTAGCGGACAGCCCCCACCAGCAGGCCCCCAGCCCCCCAGGTATTAGCGGACAGCCCCCCCAACCAGCAGGCCCCCAGCCCCCACCAGCAGGCCCCCAGCCCCCCAGGTATTAGCGGACAGCCCCCACCAACAGGTCCCCAGCATCCCTCTAAAATTTTCTTTAGGAAAAAGGTTTCAGGAAGCAAGTAGAGATAAAACAATGTGTGAAAAAAGTTCTGATAGTAGATAGGCTATACCGTTTCTAGCTCACTTTGGGTCATTTTCACATGTTATTTCCCATAAGAAATTCTAAGGTTCATTTTGCACTTTTTGTACCCTTTTTGTAATGTAAATTGCCTAACTTGAGGGAGCTATCGGTTCTGATCCTTTAGTTACCAGATGGCGCCACTATCGCGGTAGGGAGCTATCGGTTCTGATCCATGCTAAGTTTACTAGATGGCGCCACTATCGCGGTAAGGTAGGGAGCTATCGGTTCTGATCCATGCTAATGTCGGTAAGGTAGGCCACTATCGGTTATCACCAAAACTATAGAGCTGCTTAGTTGTGACGTCACTAGCCACCAAAACTATAGAGCTGCTTAGTTGTGACGTCACGAGCTGTAATAATTGTCAATAAAAATCACAAAATGGTTTATAGACATATTTAATAAGCGCTAATCTAGACAAACTAGCCACTAGCAGGCCCCACCAGCAGGTATTAGCGGACAGCCCCCACCAGCAGGCCCCCAGCCCCCCAGGTATTAGCGGACAGCCCCCCCAACCAGCAGGCCCCCAGCCCCCACCAGCAGGCCCCCAGCCCCCCAGGTATTAGCGGACAGCCCCCACCAACAGGTCCCCAGCATCCCTCTAAAATTTTCTTTAGGAAAAAGGTTTCAGGAAGCAAGTAGAGATAAAACAATGTGTGAAAAAAGTTCTGATAATTAAAACACTTTATCGTTTTTATAGTTTTTTTATTAAATTCACATTTCATTATAGAAAATATATATTCTCTATTATACAATAGCTTTGATTATTCACCATTAACCTTTTTAGTATTTGTGAAATTATTCTTTTTCAAAATCACTCTTCCTCCTGGTCAGCATCCAAATTGCAGTCCAGAGTTTAATCATTTTCTGAAATGTTTCTGTTATTTAATTTACAATAAAAAGAGTCAAAGTTTTGGCAAATGATTCTTTATTTTGACATGCACCCCCTAGTTTTTCGTATATAACATGGCGCAGTCAACTGGAATAAAACTAAAAAACGAGTTAGGTGAAAAAACAGTCAAAAGAAAGATTATTAAAATTTAAAATGTTTAGAATAATTAATGTTTTTACAACAGATAATCACAATAGAAAAATTTATTCAAAGAAAATAATCAACTAAAAAACGAGTTAGGTGAAAAAACATTCAAAAGAAAGATTATTAAAATTTAAAATGTTTAGAATAATTAATGTTTTTTACAACAGATAATCACAATAGAAAAATTTATTCAAAGAAAATAATCAACTAAAAAACGAGTTAGGTGAAAAAACAGTCAAAAGAAAGATTATTAAAATTTAAAATGTTTAGAATAATTAATGTTTTTACAACAGATAATCACAATAGAAAAATTTATTCAAAGAAAATAATCAACTAAAAAACGAGTTAGGTGAAAAAACAGTCAAAAGAAAGATTATTAAAATTTAAAATGTTTAGAATAATTAATGTTTTTTACAACAGATAATCACAATAGAAAAATTTATTCAAAGAAAATAATCAACTAAAAAACGAGTTAGGTGAAAAAACAGTCAAAAGAAAGATTATTAAAATTTAAAATGTTTAGAATAATTAATGTTTTTTACAACAGATAATCACAATAGAAAAATTTATTCAAAGAAAATAATCAACTAAAAAACGAGTTAGGTGAAAAAACAGTCAAAAGAAAGATTATTAAAATTTAAAATGTTTAGAATAATTAATGTTTTTTACAACAGATAATCACAATAGAAAAATTTATTCAAAGAAAATAATCAACTAAAAAACGAGTTAGGTGAAAAAACAGTCAAAAGAAAGATTATTAAAATATAAAATGTAGTATAGTATAAAATGTAGTAGATAGGCTATACCGTTTCTAGCTCACTTTGGGTCATTTTCACATGTTATTTCCCATAAGAAATTCTAAGGTTCATTTTGCACTTTTTGTACCCTTTTTGTAATGTAAATTGCCTAACTTGAGGGAGCTATCGGTTCTGATCCTTTAGTTACCAGATGGCGCCACTATCGCGGTAGGGAGCTATCGGTTCTGATCCATGCTAAGTTTACTAGATGGCGCCACTATCGCGGTAAGGTAGGGAGCTATCGGTTCTGATCCATGCTAATGTCGGTAAGGTAGGCCACTATCGGTTATCACCAAAACTATAGAGCTGCTTAGTTGTGACGTCACTAGCCACCAAAACTATAGAGCTGCTTAGTTGTGACGTCACGAGCTGTAATAATTGTCAATAAAAATCACAAAATGGTTTATAGACATATTTAATAAGCGCTAATCTAGACAAACTAGCCACTAGCAGGCCCCACCAGCAGGTATTAGCGGACAGCCCCCACCAGCAGGCCCCCAGCCCCCCAGGTATTAGCGGACAGCCCCCCCAACCAGCAGGCCCCCAGCCCCCACCAGCAGGCCCCCAGCCCCCCAGGTATTAGCGGACAGCCCCCACCAACAGGTCCCCAGCATCCCTCTAAAATTTTCTTTAGGAAAAAGGTTTCAGGAAGCAAGTAGAGATAAAACAATGTGTGAAAAAAGTTCTGATAGTAGATAGGCTATACCGTTTCTAGCTCACTTTGGGTCATTTTCACATGTTATTTCCCATAAGAAATTCTAAGGTTCATTTTGCACTTTTTGTACCCTTTTTGTAATGTAAATTGCCTAACTTGAGGGAGCTATCGGTTCTGATCCTTTAGTTACCAGATGGCGCCACTATCGCGGTAGGGAGCTATCGGTTCTGATCCATGCTAAGTTTACTAGATGGCGCCACTATCGCGGTAAGGTAGGGAGCTATCGGTTCTGATCCATGCTAATGTCGGTAAGGTAGGCCACTATCGGTTATCACCAAAACTATAGAGCTGCTTAGTTGTGACGTCACTAGCCACCAAAACTATAGAGCTGCTTAGTTGTGACGTCACGAGCTGTAATAATTGTCAATAAAAATCACAAAATGGTTTATAGACATATTTAATAAGCGCTAATCTAGACAAACTAGCCACTAGCAGGCCCCACCAGCAGGTATTAGCGGACAGCCCCCACCAGCAGGCCCCCAGCCCCCCAGGTATTAGCGGACAGCCCCCCCAACCAGCAGGCCCCCAGCCCCCACCAGCAGGCCCCCAGCCCCCCAGGTATTAGCGGACAGCCCCCACCAACAGGTCCCCAGCATCCCTCTAAAATTTTCTTTAGGAAAAAGGTTTCAGGAAGCAAGTAGAGATAAAACAATGTGTGAAAAAAGTTCTGATAATTAAAACACTTTATCGTTTTTATAGTTTTTTTATTAAATTCACATTTCATTATAGAAAATATATATTCTCTATTATACAATAGCTTTGATTATTCACCATTAACCTTTTTAGTATTTGTGAAATTATTCTTTTTCAAAATCACTCTTCCTCCTGGTCAGCATCCAAATTGCAGTCCAGAGTTTAATCATTTTCTGAAATGTTTCTGTTATTTAATTTACAATAAAAAGAGTCAAAGTTTTGGCAAATGATTCTTTATTTTGACATGCACCCCCTAGTTTTTCGTATATAACATGGCGCAGTCAACTGGAATAAAACTAAAAAACGAGTTAGGTGAAAAAACAGTCAAAAGAAAGATTATTAAAATTTAAAATGTTTAGAATAATTAATGTTTTTACAACAGATAATCACAATAGAAAAATTTATTCAAAGAAAATAATCAACTAAAAAACGAGTTAGGTGAAAAAACATTCAAAAGAAAGATTATTAAAATTTAAAATGTTTAGAATAATTAATGTTTTTTACAACAGATAATCACAATAGAAAAATTTATTCAAAGAAAATAATCAACTAAAAAACGAGTTAGGTGAAAAAACAGTCAAAAGAAAGATTATTAAAATTTAAAATGTTTAGAATAATTAATGTTTTTACAACAGATAATCACAATAGAAAAATTTATTCAAAGAAAATAATCAACTAAAAAACGAGTTAGGTGAAAAAACAGTCAAAAGAAAGATTATTAAAATTTAAAATGTTTAGAATAATTAATGTTTTTTACAACAGATAATCACAATAGAAAAATTTATTCAAAGAAAATAATCAACTAAAAAACGAGTTAGGTGAAAAAACAGTCAAAAGAAAGATTATTAAAATTTAAAATGTTTAGAATAATTAATGTTTTTTACAACAGATAATCACAATAGAAAAATTTATTCAAAGAAAATAATCAACTAAAAAACGAGTTAGGTGAAAAAACAGTCAAAAGAAAGATTATTAAAATTTAAAATGTTTAGAATAATTAATGTTTTTTACAACAGATAATCACAATAGAAAAATTTATTCAAAGAAAATAATCAACTAAAAAACGAGTTAGGTGAAAAAACAGTCAAAAGAAAGATTATTAAAATATAAAATGTAGTATAGTATAAAATGTAGTAGATAGGCTATACCGTTTCTAGCTCACTTTGGGTCATTTTCACATGTTATTTCCCATAAGAAATTCTAAGGTTCATTTTGCACTTTTTGTACCCTTTTTGTAATGTAAATTGCCTAACTTGAGGGAGCTATCGGTTCTGATCCTTTAGTTACCAGATGGCGCCACTATCGCGGTAGGGAGCTATCGGTTCTGATCCATGCTAAGTTTACTAGATGGCGCCACTATCGCGGTAAGGTAGGGAGCTATCGGTTCTGATCCATGCTAATGTCGGTAAGGTAGGCCACTATCGGTTATCACCAAAACTATAGAGCTGCTTAGTTGTGACGTCACTAGCCACCAAAACTATAGAGCTGCTTAGTTGTGACGTCACGAGCTGTAATAATTGTCAATAAAAATCACAAAATGGTTTATAGACATATTTAATAAGCGCTAATCTAGACAAACTAGCCACTAGCAGGCCCCACCAGCAGGTATTAGCGGACAGCCCCCACCAGCAGGCCCCCAGCCCCCCAGGTATTAGCGGACAGCCCCCCCAACCAGCAGGCCCCCAGCCCCCACCAGCAGGCCCCCAGCCCCCCAGGTATTAGCGGACAGCCCCCACCAACAGGTCCCCAGCATCCCTCTAAAATTTTCTTTAGGAAAAAGGTTTCAGGAAGCAAGTAGAGATAAAACAATGTGTGAAAAAAGTTCTGATAATTAAAACACTTTATCGTTTTTATAGTTTTTTTATTAAATTCACATTTCATTATAGAAAATATATATTCTCTATTATACAATAGCTTTGATTATTCACCATTAACCTTTTTAGTATTTGTGAAATTATTCTTTTTCAAAATCACTCTTCCTCCTGGTCAGCATCCAAATTGCAGTCCAGAGTTTAATCATTTTCTGAAATGTTTCTGTTATTTAATTTACAATAAAAAGAGTCAAAGTTTTGGCAAATGATTCTTTATTTTGACATGCACCCCCTAGTTTTTCGTATATAACATGGCGCAGTCAACTGGAATAAAACTAAAAAACGAGTTAGGTGAAAAAACAGTCAAAAGAAAGATTATTAAAATTTAAAATGTTTAGAATAATTAATGTTTTTACAACAGATAATCACAATAGAAAAATTTATTCAAAGAAAATAATCAACTAAAAAACGAGTTAGGTGAAAAAACATTCAAAAGAAAGATTATTAAAATTTAAAATGTTTAGAATAATTAATGTTTTTTACAACAGATAATCACAATAGAAAAATTTATTCAAAGAAAATAATCAACTAAAAAACGAGTTAGGTGAAAAAACAGTCAAAAGAAAGATTATTAAAATTTAAAATGTTTAGAATAATTAATGTTTTTACAACAGATAATCACAATAGAAAAATTTATTCAAAGAAAATAATCAACTAAAAAACGAGTTAGGTGAAAAAACAGTCAAAAGAAAGATTATTAAAATTTAAAATGTTTAGAATAATTAATGTTTTTTACAACAGATAATCACAATAGAAAAATTTATTCAAAGAAAATAATCAACTAAAAAACGAGTTAGGTGAAAAAACAGTCAAAAGAAAGATTATTAAAATATAAAATGTTTAGAATAATTAATGTTTTTTACAACAGATAATCACAATAGAAAAATTTATTCAAAGAAAATAATCAACTAAAAAAAACGAGTTAGGTGAAAAAACAGTCAAAAGAAAGATTATTAAAATATAAAATGTTTAGAATAATTAATGTTTTTTACAACAGATAATCACAATAGAAAAATTTATTCAAAGAAAATAATCAATAAATTTATCTCAAAAATAATACCAAAACTAGATTAATTTTCAACATTTAAGAAAATAATCAATAAATTAGTAGTAGATAGGCTATACCGTTTCTAGCTCACTTTGGGTCATTTTCACATGTTATTTCCCATAAGAAATTCTAAGGTTCATTTTGCACTTTTTGTACCCTTTTTGTAATGTAAATTGCCTAACTTGAGGGAGCTATCGGTTCTGATCCTTTAGTTACCAGATGGCGCCACTATCGCGGTAGGGAGCTATCGGTTCTGATCCATGCTAAGTTTACTAGATGGCGCCACTATCGCGGTAAGGTAGGGAGCTATCGGTTCTGATCCATGCTAATGTCGGTAAGGTAGGCCACTATCGGTTATCACCAAAACTATAGAGTAGATAGGCTATACCGTTTCTAGCTCACTTTGGGTCATTTTCACATGTTATTTCCCATAAGAAATTCTAAGGTTCATTTTGCACTTTTTGTACCCTTTTTGTAATGTAAATTGCCTAACTTGAGGGAGCTATCGGTTCTGATCCTTTAGTTACCAGATGGCGCCACTATCGCGGTAGGGAGCTATCGGTTCTGATCCATGCTAAGTTTACTAGATGGCGCCACTATCGCGGTAAGGTAGGGAGCTATCGGTTCTGATCCATGCTAATGTCGGTAAGGTAGGCCACTATCGGTTATCACCAAAACTATAGAGCTGCTTAGTTGTGACGTCACTAGCCACCAAAACTATAGAGCTGCTTAGTTGTGACGTCACGAGCTGTAATAATTGTCAATAAAAATCACAAAATGGTTTATAGACATATTTAATAAGCGCTAATCTAGACAAACTAGCCACTAGCAGGCCCCACCAGCAGGTATTAGCGGACAGCCCCCACCAGCAGGCCCCCAGCCCCCCAGGTATTAGCGGACAGCCCCCCCAACCAGCAGGCCCCCAGCCCCCACCAGCAGGCCCCCAGCCCCCCAGGTATTAGCGGACAGCCCCCACCAACAGGTCCCCAGCATCCCTCTAAAATTTTCTTTAGGAAAAAGGTTTCAGGAAGCAAGTAGAGATAAAACAATGTGTGAAAAAAGTTCTGATAGTAGATAGGCTATACCGTTTCTAGCTCACTTTGGGTCATTTTCACATGTTATTTCCCATAAGAAATTCTAAGGTTCATTTTGCACTTTTTGTACCCTTTTTGTAATGTAAATTGCCTAACTTGAGGGAGCTATCGGTTCTGATCCTTTAGTTACCAGATGGCGCCACTATCGCGGTAGGGAGCTATCGGTTCTGATCCATGCTAAGTTTACTAGATGGCGCCACTATCGCGGTAAGGTAGGGAGCTATCGGTTCTGATCCATGCTAATGTCGGTAAGGTAGGCCACTATCGGTTATCACCAAAACTATAGAGCTGCTTAGTTGTGACGTCACTAGCCACCAAAACTATAGAGCTGCTTAGTTGTGACGTCACGAGCTGTAATAATTGTCAATAAAAATCACAAAATGGTTTATAGACATATTTAATAAGCGCTAATCTAGACAAACTAGCCACTAGCAGGCCCCACCAGCAGGTATTAGCGGACAGCCCCCACCAGCAGGCCCCCAGCCCCCCAGGTATTAGCGGACAGCCCCCCCAACCAGCAGGCCCCCAGCCCCCACCAGCAGGCCCCCAGCCCCCCAGGTATTAGCGGACAGCCCCCACCAACAGGTCCCCAGCATCCCTCTAAAATTTTCTTTAGGAAAAAGGTTTCAGGAAGCAAGTAGAGATAAAACAATGTGTGAAAAAAGTTCTGATAGTAGATAGGCTATACCGTTTCTAGCTCACTTTGGGTCATTTTCACATGTTATTTCCCATAAGAAATTCTAAGGTTCATTTTGCACTTTTTGTACCCTTTTTGTAATGTAAATTGCCTAACTTGAGGGAGCTATCGGTTCTGATCCTTTAGTTACCAGATGGCGCCACTATCGCGGTAGGGAGCTATCGGTTCTGATCCATGCTAAGTTTACTAGATGGCGCCACTATCGCGGTAAGGTAGGGAGCTATCGGTTCTGATCCATGCTAATGTCGGTAAGGTAGGCCACTATCGGTTATCACCAAAACTATAGAGCTGCTTAGTTGTGACGTCACTAGCCACCAAAACTATAGAGCTGCTTAGTTGTGACGTCACGAGCTGTAATAATTGTCAATAAAAATCACAAAATGGTTTATAGACATATTTAATAAGCGCTAATCTAGACAAACTAGCCACTAGCAGGCCCCACCAGCAGGTATTAGCGGACAGCCCCCACCAGCAGGCCCCCAGCCCCCCAGGTATTAGCGGACAGCCCCCCCAACCAGCAGGCCCCCAGCCCCCACCAGCAGGCCCCCAGCCCCCCAGGTATTAGCGGACAGCCCCCACCAACAGGTCCCCAGCATCCCTCTAAAATTTTCTTTAGGAAAAAGGTTTCAGGAAGCAAGTAGAGATAAAACAATGTGTGAAAAAAGTTCTGATAGTAGATAGGCTATACCGTTTCTAGCTCACTTTGGGTCATTTTCACATGTTATTTCCCATAAGAAATTCTAAGGTTCATTTTGCACTTTTTGTACCCTTTTTGTAATGTAAATTGCCTAACTTGAGGGAGCTATCGGTTCTGATCCTTTAGTTACCAGATGGCGCCACTATCGCGGTAGGGAGCTATCGGTTCTGATCCATGCTAAGTTTACTAGATGGCGCCACTATCGCGGTAAGGTAGGGAGCTATCGGTTCTGATCCATGCTAATGTCGGTAAGGTAGGCCACTATCGGTTATCACCAAAACTATAGAGCTGCTTAGTTGTGACGTCACTAGCCACCAAAACTATAGAGCTGCTTAGTTGTGACGTCACGAGCTGTAATAATTGTCAATAAAAATCACAAAATGGTTTATAGACATATTTAATAAGCGCTAATCTAGACAAACTAGCCACTAGCAGGCCCCACCAGCAGGTATTAGCGGACAGCCCCCACCAGCAGGCCCCCAGCCCCCCAGGTATTAGCGGACAGCCCCCCCAACCAGCAGGCCCCCAGCCCCCACCAGCAGGCCCCCAGCCCCCCAGGTATTAGCGGACAGCCCCCACCAACAGGTCCCCAGCATCCCTCTAAAATTTTCTTTAGGAAAAAGGTTTCAGGAAGCAAGTAGAGATAAAACAATGTGTGAAAAAAGTTCTGATAATTAAAACACTTTATCGTTTTTATAGTTTTTTTATTAAATTCACATTTCATTATAGAAAATATATATTCTCTATTATACAATAGCTTTGATTATTCACCATTAACCTTTTTAGTATTTGTGAAATTATTCTTTTTCAAAATCACTCTTCCTCCTGGTCAGCATCCAAATTGCAGTCCAGAGTTTAATCATTTTCTGAAATGTTTCTGTTATTTAATTTACAATAAAAAGAGTCAAAGTTTTGGCAAATGATTCTTTATTTTGACATGCACCCCCTAGTTTTTCGTATATAACATGGCGCAGTCAACTGGAATAAAACTAAAAAACGAGTTAGGTGAAAAAACAGTCAAAAGAAAGATTATTAAAATTTAAAATGTTTAGAATAATTAATGTTTTTACAACAGATAATCACAATAGAAAAATTTATTCAAAGAAAATAATCAACTAAAAAACGAGTTAGGTGAAAAAACATTCAAAAGAAAGATTATTAAAATTTAAAATGTTTAGAATAATTAATGTTTTTTACAACAGATAATCACAATAGAAAAATTTATTCAAAGAAAATAATCAACTAAAAAACGAGTTAGGTGAAAAAACAGTCAAAAGAAAGATTATTAAAATTTAAAATGTTTAGAATAATTAATGTTTTTACAACAGATAATCACAATAGAAAAATTTATTCAAAGAAAATAATCAACTAAAAAACGAGTTAGGTGAAAAAACAGTCAAAAGAAAGATTATTAAAATTTAAAATGTTTAGAATAATTAATGTTTTTTACAACAGATAATCACAATAGAAAAATTTATTCAAAGAAAATAATCAACTAAAAAACGAGTTAGGTGAAAAAACAGTCAAAAGAAAGATTATTAAAATTTAAAATGTTTAGAATAATTAATGTTTTTTACAACAGATAATCACAATAGAAAAATTTATTCAAAGAAAATAATCAACTAAAAAACGAGTTAGGTGAAAAAACAGTCAAAAGAAAGATTATTAAAATTTAAAATGTTTAGAATAATTAATGTTTTTTACAACAGATAATCACAATAGAAAAATTTATTCAAAGAAAATAATCAACTAAAAAACGAGTTAGGTGAAAAAACAGTCAAAAGAAAGATTATTAAAATATAAAATGTAGTATAGTATAAAATGTAGTAGATAGGCTATACCGTTTCTAGCTCACTTTGGGTCATTTTCACATGTTATTTCCCATAAGAAATTCTAAGGTTCATTTTGCACTTTTTGTACCCTTTTTGTAATGTAAATTGCCTAACTTGAGGGAGCTATCGGTTCTGATCCTTTAGTTACCAGATGGCGCCACTATCGCGGTAGGGAGCTATCGGTTCTGATCCATGCTAAGTTTACTAGATGGCGCCACTATCGCGGTAAGGTAGGGAGCTATCGGTTCTGATCCATGCTAATGTCGGTAAGGTAGGCCACTATCGGTTATCACCAAAACTATAGAGCTGCTTAGTTGTGACGTCACTAGCCACCAAAACTATAGAGCTGCTTAGTTGTGACGTCACGAGCTGTAATAATTGTCAATAAAAATCACAAAATGGTTTATAGACATATTTAATAAGCGCTAATCTAGACAAACTAGCCACTAGCAGGCCCCACCAGCAGGTATTAGCGGACAGCCCCCACCAGCAGGCCCCCAGCCCCCCAGGTATTAGCGGACAGCCCCCACCAACAGGTCCCCAGCATCCCTCTAAAATTTTCTTTAGGAAAAAGGTTTCAGGAAGCAAGTAGAGATAAAACAATGTGTGAAAAAAGTTCTGATAATTAAAACACTTTATCGTTTTTATAGTTTTTTTATTAAATTCACATTTCATTATAGAAAATATATATTCTCTATTATACAATAGCTTTGATTATTCACCATTAACCTTTTTAGTATTTGTGAAATTATTCTTTTTCAAAATCACTCTTCCTCCTGGTCAGCATCCAAATTGCAGTCCAGAGTTTAATCATTTTCTGAAATGTTTCTGTTATTTAATTTACAATAAAAAGAGTCAAAGTTTTGGCAAATGATTCTTTATTTTGACATGCACCCCCTAGTTTTTCGTATATAACATGGCGCAGTCAACTGGAATAAAACTAAAAAACGAGTTAGGTGAAAAAACAGTCAAAAGAAAGATTATTAAAATTTAAAATGTTTAGAATAATTAATGTTTTTACAACAGATAATCACAATAGAAAAATTTATTCAAAGAAAATAATCAACTAAAAAACGAGTTAGGTGAAAAAACATTCAAAAGAAAGATTATTAAAATTTAAAATGTTTAGAATAATTAATGTTTTTTACAACAGATAATCACAATAGAAAAATTTATTCAAAGAAAATAATCAACTAAAAAACGAGTTAGGTGAAAAAACAGTCAAAAGAAAGATTATTAAAATTTAAAATGTTTAGAATAATTAATGTTTTTACAACAGATAATCACAATAGAAAAATTTATTCAAAGAAAATAATCAACTAAAAAACGAGTTAGGTGAAAAAACAGTCAAAAGAAAGATTATTAAAATTTAAAATGTTTAGAATAATTAATGTTTTTTACAACAGATAATCACAATAGAAAAATTTATTCAAAGAAAATAATCAACTAAAAAACGAGTTAGGTGAAAAAACAGTCAAAAGAAAGATTATTAAAATTTAAAATGTTTAGAATAATTAATGTTTTTTACAACAGATAATCACAATAGAAAAATTTATTCAAAGAAAATAATCAACTAAAAAACGAGTTAGGTGAAAAAACAGTCAAAAGAAAGATTATTAAAATTTAAAATGTTTAGAATAATTAATGTTTTTTACAACAGATAATCACAATAGAAAAATTTATTCAAAGAAAATAATCAACTAAAAAACGAGTTAGGTGAAAAAACAGTCAAAAGAAAGATTATTAAAATATAAAATGTTTAGAATAATTAATGTTTTTTACAACAGATAATCACAATAGAAAAATTTATTCAAAGAAAATAATCAACTAAAAAAAACGAGTTAGGTGAAAAAACAGTCAAAAGAAAGATTATTAAAATATAAAATGTTTAGAATAATTAATGTTTTTTACAACAGATAATCACAATAGAAAAATTTATTCAAAGAAAATAATCAACTAAAAAAAACGAGTTAGGTGAAAAAACAGTCAAAAGAAAGATTATTAAAATATAAAATGTTTAGAATAATTAATGTTTTTTACAACAGATAATCACAATAGAAAAATTTATTCAAAGAAAATAATCAATAAATTTATCTCAAAAATAATACCAAAACTAGATTAATTTTCAACATTTAAGAAAATAATCAATAAATTAGTAGTAGATAGGCTATACCGTTTCTAGCTCACTTTGGGTCATTTTCACATGTTATTTCCCATAAGAAATTCTAAGGTTCATTTTGCACTTTTTGTACCCTTTTTGTAATGTAAATTGCCTAACTTGAGGGAGCTATCGGTTCTGATCCTTTAGTTACCAGATGGCGCCACTATCGCGGTAGGGAGCTATCGGTTCTGATCCATGCTAAGTTTACTAGATGGCGCCACTATCGCGGTAAGGTAGGGAGCTATCGGTTCTGATCCATGCTAATGTCGGTAAGGTAGGCCACTATCGGTTATCACCAAAACTATAGAGCTGCTTAGTTGTGACGTCACTAGCCACCAAAACTATAGAGCTGCTTAGTTGTGACGTCACGAGCTGTAATAATTGTCAATAAAAATCACAAAATGGTTTATAGACATATTTAATAAGCGCTAATCTAGACAAACTAGCCACTAGCAGGCCCCACCAGCAGGTATTAGCGGACAGCCCCCACCAGCAGGCCCCCAGCCCCCCAGGTATTAGCGGACAGCCCCCCCAACCAGCAGGCCCCCAGCCCCCACCAGCAGGCCCCCAGCCCCCCAGGTATTAGCGGACAGCCCCCACCAACAGGTCCCCAGCATCCCTCTAAAATTTTCTTTAGGAAAAAGGTTTCAGGAAGCAAGTAGAGATAAAACAATGTGTGAAAAAAGTTCTGATAATTAAAACACTTTATCGTTTTTATAGTTTTTTTATTAAATTCACATTTCATTATAGAAAATATATATTCTCTATTATACAATAGCTTTGATTATTCACCATTAACCTTTTTAGTATTTGTGAAATTATTCTTTTTCAAAATCACTCTTCCTCCTGGTCAGCATCCAAATTGCAGTCCAGAGTTTAATCATTTTCTGAAATGTTTCTGTTATTTAATTTACAATAAAAAGAGTCAAAGTTTTGGCAAATGATTCTTTATTTTGACATGCACCCCCTAGTTTTTCGTATATAACATGGCGCAGTCAACTGGAATAAAACTAAAAAACGAGTTAGGTGAAAAAACAGTCAAAAGAAAGATTATTAAAATTTAAAATGTTTAGAATAATTAATGTTTTTACAACAGATAATCACAATAGAAAAATTTATTCAAAGAAAATAATCAACTAAAAAACGAGTTAGGTGAAAAAACATTCAAAAGAAAGATTATTAAAATTTAAAATGTTTAGAATAATTAATGTTTTTTACAACAGATAATCACAATAGAAAAATTTATTCAAAGAAAATAATCAACTAAAAAACGAGTTAGGTGAAAAAACAGTCAAAAGAAAGATTATTAAAATTTAAAATGTTTAGAATAATTAATGTTTTTACAACAGATAATCACAATAGAAAAATTTATTCAAAGAAAATAATCAACTAAAAAACGAGTTAGGTGAAAAAACAGTCAAAAGAAAGATTATTAAAATTTAAAATGTTTAGAATAATTAATGTTTTTTACAACAGATAATCACAATAGAAAAATTTATTCAAAGAAAATAATCAACTAAAAAACGAGTTAGGTGAAAAAACAGTCAAAAGAAAGATTATTAAAATTTAAAATGTTTAGAATAATTAATGTTTTTTACAACAGATAATCACAATAGAAAAATTTATTCAAAGAAAATAATCAACTAAAAAACGAGTTAGGTGAAAAAACAGTCAAAAGAAAGATTATTAAAATTTAAAATGTTTAGAATAATTAATGTTTTTTACAACAGATAATCACAATAGAAAAATTTATTCAAAGAAAATAATCAACTAAAAAACGAGTTAGGTGAAAAAACAGTCAAAAGAAAGATTATTAAAATATAAAATGTTTAGAATAATTAATGTTTTTTACAACAGATAATCACAATAGAAAAATTTATTCAAAGAAAATAATCAACTAAAAAACGAGTTAGGTGAAAAAACAGTCAAAAGAAAGATTATTAAAATTTAAAATGTTTAGAATAATTAATGTTTTTTACAACAGATAATCACAATAGAAAAATTTATTCAAAGAAAATAATCAACTAAAAAACGAGTTAGGTGAAAAAACAGTCAAAAGAAAGATTATTAAAATTTAAAATGTTTAGAATAATTAATGTTTTTACAACAGATAATCACAATAGAAAAATTTATTCAAAGAAAATAATCAACTAAAAAACGAGTTAGGTGAAAAAACAGTCAAAAGAAAGATTATTAAAATTTAAAATGTTTAGAATAATTAATGTTTTTTACAACAGATAATCACAATAGAAAAATTTATTCAAAGAAAATAATCAACTAAAAAACGAGTTAGGTGAAAAAACAGTCAAAAGAAAGATTATTAAAATTTAAAATGTTTAGAATAATTAATGTTTTTTACAACAGATAATCACAATAGAAAAATTTATTCAAAGAAAATAATCAACTAAAAAACGAGTTAGGTGAAAAAACAGTCAAAAGAAAGATTATTAAAATTTAAAATGTTTAGAATAATTAATGTTTTTTACAACAGATAATCACAATAGAAAAATTTATTCAAAGAAAATAATCAACTAAAAAACGAGTTAGGTGAAAAAACAGTCAAAAGAAAGATTATTAAAATATAAAATGTTTAGAATAATTAATGTTTTTTACAACAGATAATCACAATAGAAAAATTTATTCAAAGAAAATAATCAACTAAAAAAAACGAGTTAGGTGAAAAAACAGTCAAAAGAAAGATTATTAAAATATAAAATGTTTAGAATAATTAATGTTTTTTACAACAGATAATCACAATAGAAAAATTTATTCAAAGAAAATAATCAACTAAAAAACGAGTTAGGTGAAAAAACAGTCAAAAGAAAGATTATTAAAATTTAAAATGTTTAGAATAATTAATGTTTTTTACAACAGATAATCACAATAGAAAAATTTATTCAAAGAAAATAATCAACTAAAAAACGAGTTAGGTGAAAAAACAGTCAAAAGAAAGATTATTAAAATTTAAAATGTTTAGAATAATTAATGTTTTTTACAACAGATAATCACAATAGAAAAATTTATTCAAAGAAAATAATCAACTAAAAAACGAGTTAGGTGAAAAAACAGTCAAAAGAAAGATTATTAAAATATAAAATGTTTAGAATAATTAATGTTTTTTACAACAGATAATCACAATAGAAAAATTTATTCAAAGAAAATAATCAACTAAAAAAAACGAGTTAGGTGAAAAAACAGTCAAAAGAAAGATTATTAAAATATAAAATGTTTAGAATAATTAATGTTTTTTACAACAGATAATCACAATAGAAAAATTTATTCAAAGAAAATAATCAACTAAAAAAAACGAGTTAGGTGAAAAAACAGTCAAAAGAAAGATTATTAAAATATAAAATGTTTAGAATAATTAATGTTTTTTACAACAGATAATCACAATAGAAAAATTTATTCAAAGAAAATAATCAATAAATTTATCTCAAAAATAATACCAAAACTAGATTAATTTTCAACATTTAAGAAAATAATCAATAAATTAGTAGTAGATAGGCTATACCGTTTCTAGCTCACTTTGGGTCATTTTCACATGTTATTTCCCATAAGAAATTCTAAGGTTCATTTTGCACTTTTTGTACCCTTTTTGTAATGTAAATTGCCTAACTTGAGGGAGCTATCGGTTCTGATCCTTTAGTTACCAGATGGCGCCACTATCGCGGTAGGGAGCTATCGGTTCTGATCCATGCTAAGTTTACTAGATGGCGCCACTATCGCGGTAAGGTAGGGAGCTATCGGTTCTGATCCATGCTAATGTCGGTAAGGTAGGCCACTATCGGTTATCACCAAAACTATAGAGCTGCTTAGTTGTGACGTCACTAGCCACCAAAACTATAGAGCTGCTTAGTTGTGACGTCACGAGCTGTAATAATTGTCAATAAAAATCACAAAATGGTTTATAGACATATTTAATAAGCGCTAATCTAGACAAACTAGCCACTAGCAGGCCCCACCAGCAGGTATTAGCGGACAGCCCCCACCAGCAGGCCCCCAGCCCCCCAAGTATTAGCGGACAGCCCCCCCAACCAGCAGGCCCCCAGCCCCCACCAGCAGGCCCCCAGCCCCCCAGGTATTAGCGGACAGCCCCCACCAACAGGTCCCCAGCATCCCTCTAAAATTTTCTTTAGGAAAAAGGTTTCAGGAAGCAAGTAGAGATAAAACAATGTGTGAAAAAAGTTCTGATAATTAAAACACTTTATCGTTTTTATAGTTTTTTTATTAAATTCACATTTCATTATAGAAAATATATATTCTCTATTATACAATAGCTTTGATTATTCACCATTAACCTTTTTAGTATTTGTGAAATTATTCTTTTTCAAAATCACTCTTCCTCCTGGTCAGCATCCAAATTGCAGTCCAGAGTTTAATCATTTTCTGAAATGTTTCTGTTATTTAATTTACAATAAAAAGAGTCAAAGTTTTGGCAAATGATTCTTTATTTTGACATGCACCCCCTAGTTTTTCGTATATAACATGGCGCAGTCAACTGGAATAAAACTAAAAAACGAGTTAGGTGAAAAAACAGTCAAAAGAAAGATTATTAAAATTTAAAATGTTTAGAATAATTAATGTTTTTACAACAGATAATCACAATAGAAAAATTTATTCAAAGAAAATAATCAACTAAAAAACGAGTTAGGTGAAAAAACATTCAAAAGAAAGATTATTAAAATTTAAAATGTTTAGAATAATTAATGTTTTTTACAACAGATAATCACAATAGAAAAATTTATTCAAAGAAAATAATCAACTAAAAAACGAGTTAGGTGAAAAAACAGTCAAAAGAAAGATTATTAAAATTTAAAATGTTTAGAATAATTAATGTTTTTACAACAGATAATCACAATAGAAAAATTTATTCAAAGAAAATAATCAACTAAAAAACGAGTTAGGTGAAAAAACAGTCAAAAGAAAGATTATTAAAATTTAAAATGTTTAGAATAATTAATGTTTTTTACAACAGATAATCACAATAGAAAAATTTATTCAAAGAAAATAATCAACTAAAAAACGAGTTAGGTGAAAAAACAGTCAAAAGAAAGATTATTAAAATTTAAAATGTTTAGAATAATTAATGTTTTTTACAACAGATAATCACAATAGAAAAATTTATTCAAAGAAAATAATCAACTAAAAAACGAGTTAGGTGAAAAAACAGTCAAAAGAAAGATTATTAAAATTTAAAATGTTTAGAATAATTAATGTTTTTTACAACAGATAATCACAATAGAAAAATTTATTCAAAGAAAATAATCAACTAAAAAACGAGTTAGGTGAAAAAACAGTCAAAAGAAAGATTATTAAAATATAAAATGTTTAGAATAATTAATGTTTTTTACAACAGATAATCACAATAGAAAAATTTATTCAAAGAAAATAATCAACTAAAAAAAACGAGTTAGGTGAAAAAACAGTCAAAAGAAAGATTATTAAAATATAAAATGTTTAGAATAATTAATGTTTTTTACAACAGATAATCACAATAGAAAAATTTATTCAAAGAAAATAATCAACTAAAAAAAACGAGTTAGGTGAAAAAACAGTCAAAAGAAAGATTATTAAAATATAAAATGTTTAGAATAATTAATGTTTTTTACAACAGATAATCACAATAGAAAAATTTATTCAAAGAAAATAATCAATAAATTTATCTCAAAAATAATACCAAAACTAGATTAATTTTCAACATTTAAGAAAATAATCAATAAATTAGTAGTAGATAGGCTATACCGTTTCTAGCTCACTTTGGGTCATTTTCACATGTTATTTCCCATAAGAAATTCTAAGGTTCATTTTGCACTTTTTGTACCCTTTTTGTAATGTAAATTGCCTAACTTGAGGGAGCTATCGGTTCTGATCCTTTAGTTACCAGATGGCGCCACTATCGCGGTAGGGAGCTATCGGTTCTGATCCATGCTAAGTTTACTAGATGGCGCCACTATCGCGGTAAGGTAGGGAGCTATCGGTTCTGATCCATGCTAATGTCGGTAAGGTAGGCCACTATCGGTTATCACCAAAACTATAGAGCTGCTTAGTTGTGACGTCACTAGCCACCAAAACTATAGAGCTGCTTAGTTGTGACGTCACGAGCTGTAATAATTGTCAATAAAAATCACAAAATGGTTTATAGACATATTTAATAAGCGCTAATCTAGACAAACTAGCCACTAGCAGGCCCCACCAGCAGGTATTAGCGGACAGCCCCCACCAGCAGGCCCCCAGCCCCCCAGGTATTAGCGGACAGCCCCCCCAACCAGCAGGCCCCCAGCCCCCACCAGCAGGCCCCCAGCCCCCCAGGTATTAGCGGACAGCCCCCACCAACAGGTCCCCAGCATCCCTCTAAAATTTTCTTTAGGAAAAAGGTTTCAGGAAGCAAGTAGAGATAAAACAATGTGTGAAAAAAGTTCTGATAGTAGATAGGCTATACCGTTTCTAGCTCACTTTGGGTCATTTTCACATGTTATTTCCCATAAGAAATTCTAAGGTTCATTTTGCACTTTTTGTACCCTTTTTGTAATGTAAATTGCCTAACTTGAGGGAGCTATCGGTTCTGATCCTTTAGTTACCAGATGGCGCCACTATCGCGGTAGGGAGCTATCGGTTCTGATCCATGCTAAGTTTACTAGATGGCGCCACTATCGCGGTAAGGTAGGGAGCTATCGGTTCTGATCCATGCTAATGTCGGTAAGGTAGGCCACTATCGGTTATCACCAAAACTATAGAGCTGCTTAGTTGTGACGTCACTAGCCACCAAAACTATAGAGCTGCTTAGTTGTGACGTCACGAGCTGTAATAATTGTCAATAAAAATCACAAAATGGTTTATAGACATATTTAATAAGCGCTAATCTAGACAAACTAGCCACTAGCAGGCCCCACCAGCAGGTATTAGCGGACAGCCCCCACCAGCAGGCCCCCAGCCCCCCAGGTATTAGCGGACAGCCCCCCCAACCAGCAGGCCCCCAGCCCCCACCAGCAGGCCCCCAGCCCCCCAGGTATTAGCGGACAGCCCCCACCAACAGGTCCCCAGCATCCCTCTAAAATTTTCTTTAGGAAAAAGGTTTCAGGAAGCAAGTAGAGATAAAACAATGTGTGAAAAAAGTTCTGATAATTAAAACACTTTATCGTTTTTATAGTTTTTTTATTAAATTCACATTTCATTATAGAAAATATATATTCTCTATTATACAATAGCTTTGATTATTCACCATTAACCTTTTTAGTATTTGTGAAATTATTCTTTTTCAAAATCACTCTTCCTCCTGGTCAGCATCCAAATTGCAGTCCAGAGTTTAATCATTTTCTGAAATGTTTCTGTTATTTAATTTACAATAAAAAGAGTCAAAGTTTTGGCAAATGATTCTTTATTTTGACATGCACCCCCTAGTTTTTCGTATATAACATGGCGCAGTCAACTGGAATAAAACTAAAAAACGAGTTAGGTGAAAAAACAGTCAAAAGAAAGATTATTAAAATTTAAAATGTTTAGAATAATTAATGTTTTTACAACAGATAATCACAATAGAAAAATTTATTCAAAGAAAATAATCAACTAAAAAACGAGTTAGGTGAAAAAACAGTCAAAAGAAAGATTATTAAAATTTAAAATGTTTAGAATAATTAATGTTTTTTACAACAGATAATCACAATAGAAAAATTTATTCAAAGAAAATAATCAACTAAAAACGAGTTAGGTGAAAAAACAGTCAAAAGAAAGATTATTAAAATTTAAAATGTTTAGAATAATTAATGTTTTTTACAACAGATAATCACAATAGAAAAATTTATTCAAAGAAAATAATCAACTAAAAAACGAGTTAGGTGAAAAAACAGTCAAAAGAAAGATTATTAAAATTTAAAATGTTTAGAATAATTAATGTTTTTTACAACAGATAATCACAATAGAAAAATTTATTCAAAGAAAATAATCAACTAAAAAACGAGTTAGGTGAAAAAACAGTCAAAAGAAAGATTATTAAAATTTAAAATGTTTAGAATAATTAATGTTTTTTACAACAGATAATCACAATAGAAAAATTTATTCAAAGAAAATAATCAACTAAAAAACGAGTTAGGTGAAAAAACAGTCAAAAGAAAGATTATTAAAATATAAAATGTTTAGAATAATTAATGTTTTTTACAACAGATAATCACAATAGAAAAATTTATTCAAAGAAAATAATCAACTAAAAAAAACGAGTTAGGTGAAAAAACAGTCAAAAGAAAGATTATTAAAATATAAAATGTTTAGAATAATTAATGTTTTTTACAACAGATAATCACAATAGAAAAATTTATTCAAAGAAAATAATCAATAAATTTATCTCAAAAATAATACCAAAACTAGATTAATTTTCAACATTTAAGAAAATAATCAATAAATTTATCTCGAAAATAATACAAAAACTAGATTAGTAGAATTCCTATGAGTTAGTATGAATTCCTTAGGAATAAGAATGCCAAAGAAAAGTTACCTGTATTTGTGTAATACTTCTAGGCAATTGAACATGTTCGGCTTTAATTCCAATAGCAGAAGCAGCTTTAATCTTCATTCGAATAATATAGACATTAGAATCTTCGCGTCCCCCACAACCTGAACAATAGACAAACTACAAAAAGTCAACACCCAATGAGGCTTGTTCTTGTATGGCAACTAATATTAATTGAGAAAAACAACGATAATAGGTTAAAAGTTATCAAAGACAAGATTATTGGTTTATGGCTACATGCGTCACAAATTAAAAATAAAGAAAATAACAATAATGATGCAATTGTCCTATTTTTCGATAGATTAAACTAAATAATTACAAAAATTGCTATAATTTGATATTATTTTTCTACAAAAATTATTGTCTAATCGATTCTATTGCATAAATTACAATGCTTTTGGAGTATTATAAAAATATTCTGATATCTTATTGTTTATAATCTTAGCGCAAAGCACACATGACCTGCTTGAAAAATAACAAAGTCATAAAAATTTGATTCTGAGAAAAGAGAAAAAAATATAGAGCACAACAGTTTTTTACAACAGATAATCACAATAGAAAAATTTATTCAAAGAAAATAATTAGATTAATTTTCAACATTTAAGAAAATAATCAATAAATTAGTAGTAGATAGGCTATACCGTTTCTAGCTCACTTTGGGTCATTTTCACATGTTATTTCCCATAAGAAATTCTAAGGTTCATTTTGCACTTTTTGTACCCTTTTTGTAATGTAAATTGCCTAACTTGAGGGAGCTATCGGTTCTGATCCTTTAGTTACCAGATGGCGCCACTATCGCGGTAGGGAGCTATCGGTTCTGATCCATGCTAAGTTTACTAGATGGCGCCACTATCGCGGTAAGGTAGGGAGCTATCGGTTCTGATCCATGCTAATGTCGGTAAGGTAGGCCACTATCGGTTATCACCAAAACTATAGAGCTGCTTAGTTGTGACGTCACTAGCCACCAAAACTATAGAGCTGCTTAGTTGTGACGTCACGAGCTGTAATAATTGTCAATAAAAATCACAAAATGGTTTATAGACATATTTAATAAGCGCTAATCTAGACAAACTAGCCACTAGCAGGCCCCACCAGCAGGTATTAGCGGACAGCCCCCACCAGCAGGCCCCCAGCCCCCCAGGTATTAGCGGACAGCCCCCCCAACCAGCAGGCCCCCAGCCCCCACCAGCAGGCCCCCAGCCCCCCAGGTATTAGCGGACAGCCCCCACCAACAGGTCCCCAGCATCCCTCTAAAATTTTCTTTAGGAAAAAGGTTTCAGGAAGCAAGTAGAGATAAAACAATGTGTGAAAAAAGTTCTGATAGTAGATAGGCTATACCGTTTCTAGCTCACTTTGGGTCATTTTCACATGTTATTTCCCATAAGAAATTCTAAGGTTCATTTTGCACTTTTTGTACCCTTTTTGTAATGTAAATTGCCTAACTTGAGGGAGCTATCGGTTCTGATCCTTTAGTTACCAGATGGCGCCACTATCGCGGTAGGGAGCTATCGGTTCTGATCCATGCTAAGTTTACTAGATGGCGCCACTATCGCGGTAAGG
The DNA here is from genome assembly GCA_947359425.1 of Lagria hirta. Classification (NCBI taxonomy): domain Eukaryota; kingdom Metazoa; phylum Arthropoda; class Insecta; order Coleoptera; family Tenebrionidae; genus Lagria; species Lagria hirta. The sequence continues at coordinate 25,714,694 of OX375796.1, read as the reverse complement.
TAGGGAGCTATCGGTTCTGATCCATGCTAATGTCGGTAAGGTAGGCCACTATCGGTTATCACCAAAACTATAGAGCTGCTTAGTTGTGACGTCACTAGCCACCAAAACTATAGAGCTGCTTAGTTGTGACGTCACGAGCTGTAATAATTGTCAATAAAAATCACAAAATGGTTTATAGACATATTTAATAAGCGCTAATCTAGACAAACTAGCCACTAGCAGGCCCCACCAGCAGGTATTAGCGGACAGCCCCCACCAGCAGGCCCCCAGCCCCCCAGGTATTAGCGGACAGCCCCCCCAACCAGCAGGCCCCCAGCCCCCACCAGCAGGCCCCCAGCCCCCCAGGTATTAGCGGACAGCCCCCACCAACAGGTCCCCAGCATCCCTCTAAAATTTTCTTTAGGAAAAAGGTTTCAGGAAGCAAGTAGAGATAAAACAATGTGTGAAAAAAGTTCTGATAATTAAAACACTTTATCGTTTTTATAGTTTTTTTATTAAATTCACATTTCATTATAGAAAATATATATTCTCTATTATACAATAGCTTTGATTATTCACCATTAACCTTTTTAGTATTTGTGAAATTATTCTTTTTCAAAATCACTCTTCCTCCTGGTCAGCATCCAAATTGCAGTCCAGAGTTTAATCATTTTCTGAAATGTTTCTGTTATTTAATTTACAATAAAAAGAGTCAAAGTTTTGGCAAATGATTCTTTATTTTGACATGCACCCCCTAGTTTTTCGTATATAACATGGCGCAGTCAACTGGAATAAAACTAAAAAACGAGTTAGGTGAAAAAACAGTCAAAAGAAAGATTATTAAAATTTAAAATGTTTAGAATAATTAATGTTTTTACAACAGATAATCACAATAGAAAAATTTATTCAAAGAAAATAATCAACTAAAAAACGAGTTAGGTGAAAAAACAGTCAAAAGAAAGATTATTAAAATTTAAAATGTTTAGAATAATTAATGTTTTTTACAACAGATAATCACAATAGAAAAATTTATTCAAAGAAAATAATCAACTAAAAAACGAGTTAGGTGAAAAAACAGTCAAAAGAAAGATTATTAAAATTTAAAATGTTTAGAATAATTAATGTTTTTTACAACAGATAATCACAATAGAAAAATTTATTCAAAGAAAATAATCAACTAAAAAACGAGTTAGGTGAAAAAACAGTCAAAAGAAAGATTATTAAAATTTAAAATGTTTAGAATAATTAATGTTTTTTACAACAGATAATCACAATAGAAAAATTTATTCAAAGAAAATAATCAACTAAAAAACGAGTTAGGTGAAAAAACAGTCAAAAGAAAGATTATTAAAATTTAAAATGTTTAGAATAATTAATGTTTTTTACAACAGATAATCACAATAGAAAAATTTATTCAAAGAAAATAATCAACTAAAAAACGAGTTAGGTGAAAAAACAGTCAAAAGAAAGATTATTAAAATATAAAATGTTTAGAATAATTAATGTTTTTTACAACAGATAATCACAATAGAAAAATTTATTCAAAGAAAATAATCAACTAAAAAAAACGAGTTAGGTGAAAAAACAGTCAAAAGAAAGATTATTAAAATATAAAATGTTTAGAATAATTAATGTTTTTTACAACAGATAATCACAATAGAAAAATTTATTCAAAGAAAATAATCAATAAATTTATCTCAAAAATAATACCAAAACTAGATTAATTTTCAACATTTAAGAAAATAATCAATAAATTTATCTCGAAAATAATACAAAAACTAGATTAGTAGAATTCCTATGAGTTAGTATGAATTCCTTAGGAATAAGAATGCCAAAGAAAAGTTACCTGTATTTGTGTAATACTTCTAGGCAATTGAACATGTTCGGCTTTAATTCCAATAGCAGAAGCAGCTTTAATCTTCATTCGAATAATATAGACATTAGAATCTTCGCGTCCCCCACAACCTGAACAATAGACAAACTACAAAAAGTCAACACCCAATGAGGCTTGTTCTTGTATGGCAACTAATATTAATTGAGAAAAACAACGATAATAGGTTAAAAGTTATCAAAGACAAGATTATTGGTTTATGGCTACATGCGTCACAAATTAAAAATAAAGAAAATAACAATAATGATGCAATTGTCCTATTTTTCGATAGATTAAACTAAATAATTACAAAAATTGCTATAATTTGATATTATTTTTCTACAAAAATTATTGTCTAATCGATTCTATTGCATAAATTACAATGCTTTTGGAGTATTATAAAAATATTCTGATATCTTATTGTTTATAATCTTAGCGCAAAGCACACATGACCTGCTTGAAAAATAACAAAGTCATAAAAATTTGATTCTGAGAAAAGAGAAAAAAATATAGAGCACAACAGTTTTTTACAACAGATAATCACAATAGAAAAATTTATTCAAAGAAAATAATTAGATTAATTTTCAACATTTAAGAAAATAATCAATAAATTAGTAGTAGATAGGCTATACCGTTTCTAGCTCACTTTGGGTCATTTTCACATGTTATTTCCCATAAGAAATTCTAAGGTTCATTTTGCACTTTTTGTACCCTTTTTGTAATGTAAATTGCCTAACTTGAGGGAGCTATCGGTTCTGATCCTTTAGTTACCAGATGGCGCCACTATCGCGGTAGGGAGCTATCGGTTCTGATCCATGCTAAGTTTACTAGATGGCGCCACTATCGCGGTAAGGTAGGGAGCTATCGGTTCTGATCCATGCTAATGTCGGTAAGGTAGGCCACTATCGGTTATCACCAAAACTATAGAGCTGCTTAGTTGTGACGTCACTAGCCACCAAAACTATAGAGCTGCTTAGTTGTGACGTCACGAGCTGTAATAATTGTCAATAAAAATCACAAAATGGTTTATAGACATATTTAATAAGCGCTAATCTAGACAAACTAGCCACTAGCAGGCCCCACCAGCAGGTATTAGCGGACAGCCCCCACCAGCAGGCCCCCAGCCCCCCAGGTATTAGCGGACAGCCCCCCCAACCAGCAGGCCCCCAGCCCCCACCAGCAGGCCCCCAGCCCCCACCAGCAGGTATTAGCGGACAGCCCCCACCAACAGGTCCCCAGCATCCCTCTAAAATTTTCTTTAGGAAAAAGGTTTCAGGAAGCAAGTAGAGATAAAACAATGTGTGAAAAAAGTTCTGATAATTAAAACACTTTATCGTTTTTATAGTTTTTTTATTAAATTCACATTTCATTATAGAAAATATATATTCTCTATTATACAATAGCTTTGATTATTCACCATTAACCTTTTTAGTATTTGTGAAATTATTCTTTTTCAAAATCACTCTTCCTCCTGGTCAGCATCCAAATTGCAGTCCAGAGTTTAATCATTTTCTGAAATGTTTCTGTTATTTAATTTACAATAAAAAGAGTCAAAGTTTTGGCAAATGATTCTTTATTTTGACATGCACCCCCTAGTTTTTCGTATATAACATGGCGCAGTCAACTGGAATAAAACTAAAAAACGAGTTAGGTGAAAAAACAGTCAAAAGAAAGATTATTAAAATTTAAAATGTTTAGAATAATTAATGTTTTTACAACAGATAATCACAATAGAAAAATTTATTCAAAGAAAATAATCAACTAAAAAACGAGTTAGGTGAAAAAACAGTCAAAAGAAAGATTATTAAAATTTAAAATGTTTAGAATAATTAATGTTTTTACAACAGATAATCACAATAGAAAAATTTATTCAAAGAAAATAATCAACTAAAAAACGAGTTAGGTGAAAAAACAGTCAAAAGAAAGATTATTAAAATTTAAAATGTTTAGAATAATTAATGTTTTTTACAACAGATAATCACAATAGAAAAATTTATTCAAAGAAAATAATCAACTAAAAAACGAGTTAGGTGAAAAAACAGTCAAAAGAAAGATTATTAAAATTTAAAATGTTTAGAATAATTAATGTTTTTTACAACAGATAATCACAATAGAAAAATTTATTCAAAGAAAATAATCAACTAAAAAACGAGTTAGGTGAAAAAACAGTCAAAAGAAAGATTATTAAAATTTAAAATGTTTAGAATAATTAATGTTTTTTACAACAGATAATCACAATAGAAAAATTTATTCAAAGAAAATAATCAACTAAAAAACGAGTTAGGTGAAAAAACAGTCAAAAGAAAGATTATTAAAATATAAAATGTTTAGAATAATTAATGTTTTTTACAACAGATAATCACAATAGAAAAATTTATTCAAAGAAAATAATCAACTAAAAAAAACGAGTTAGGTGAAAAAACAGTCAAAAGAAAGATTATTAAAATATAAAATGTTTAGAATAATTAATGTTTTTTACAACAGATAATCACAATAGAAAAATTTATTCAAAGAAAATAATCAACTAAAAAACGAGTTAGGTGAAAAAACAGTCAAAAGAAAGATTATTAAAATTTAAAATGTTTAGAATAATTAATGTTTTTTACAACAGATAATCACAATAGAAAAATTTATTCAAAGAAAATAATCAACTAAAAAACGAGTTAGGTGAAAAAACAGTCAAAAGAAAGATTATTAAAATTTAAAATGTTTAGAATAATTAATGTTTTTTACAACAGATAATCACAATAGAAAAATTTATTCAAAGAAAATAATCAACTAAAAAACGAGTTAGGTGAAAAAACAGTCAAAAGAAAGATTATTAAAATATAAAATGTTTAGAATAATTAATGTTTTTTACAACAGATAATCACAATAGAAAAATTTATTCAAAGAAAATAATCAACTAAAAAAAACGAGTTAGGTGAAAAAACAGTCAAAAGAAAGATTATTAAAATATAAAATGTTTAGAATAATTAATGTTTTTTACAACAGATAATCACAATAGAAAAATTTATTCAAAGAAAATAATCAACTAAAAAAAACGAGTTAGGTGAAAAAACAGTCAAAAGAAAGATTATTAAAATATAAAATGTTTAGAATAATTAATGTTTTTTACAACAGATAATCACAATAGAAAAATTTATTCAAAGAAAATAATCAATAAATTTATCTCAAAAATAATACCAAAACTAGATTAATTTTCAACATTTAAGAAAATAATCAATAAATTAGTAGTAGATAGGCTATACCGTTTCTAGCTCACTTTGGGTCATTTTCACATGTTATTTCCCATAAGAAATTCTAAGGTTCATTTTGCACTTTTTGTACCCTTTTTGTAATGTAAATTGCCTAACTTGAGGGAGCTATCGGTTCTGATCCTTTAGTTACCAGATGGCGCCACTATCGCGGTAGGGAGCTATCGGTTCTGATCCATGCTAAGTTTACTAGATGGCGCCACTATCGCGGTAAGGTAGGGAGCTATCGGTTCTGATCCATGCTAATGTCGGTAAGGTAGGCCACTATCGGTTATCACCAAAACTATAGAGCTGCTTAGTTGTGACGTCACTAGCCACCAAAACTATAGAGCTGCTTAGTTGTGACGTCACGAGCTGTAATAATTGTCAATAAAAATCACAAAATGGTTTATAGACATATTTAATAAGCGCTAATCTAGACAAACTAGCCACTAGCAGGCCCCACCAGCAGGTATTAGCGGACAGCCCCCACCAGCAGGCCCCCAGCCCCCCAGGTATTAGCGGACAGCCCCCCCAACCAGCAGGCCCCCAGCCCCCACCAGCAGGCCCCCAGCCCCCCAGATATTAGCGGACAGCCCCCACCAACAGGTCCCCAGCATCCCTCTAAAATTTTCTTTAGGAAAAAGGTTTCAGGAAGCAAGTAGAGATAAAACAATGTGTGAAAAAAGTTCTGATAATTAAAACACTTTATCGTTTTTATAGTTTTTTTATTAAATTCACATTTCATTATAGAAAATATATATTCTCTATTATACAATAGCTTTGATTATTCACCATTAACCTTTTTAGTATTTGTGAAATTATTCTTTTTCAAAATCACTCTTCCTCCTGGTCAGCATCCAAATTGCAGTCCAGAGTTTAATCATTTTCTGAAATGTTTCTGTTATTTAATTTACAATAAAAAGAGTCAAAGTTTTGGCAAATGATTCTTTATTTTGACATGCACCCCCTAGTTTTTCGTATATAACATGGCGCAGTCAACTGGAATAAAACTAAAAAACGAGTTAGGTGAAAAAACAGTCAAAAGAAAGATTATTAAAATTTAAAATGTTTAGAATAATTAATGTTTTTACAACAGATAATCACAATAGAAAAATTTATTCAAAGAAAATAATCAACTAAAAAACGAGTTAGGTGAAAAAACATTCAAAAGAAAGATTATTAAAATTTAAAATGTTTAGAATAATTAATGTTTTTTACAACAGATAATCACAATAGAAAAATTTATTCAAAGAAAATAATCAACTAAAAAACGAGTTAGGTGAAAAAACAGTCAAAAGAAAGATTATTAAAATTTAAAATGTTTAGAATAATTAATGTTTTTACAACAGATAATCACAATAGAAAAATTTATTCAAAGAAAATAATCAACTAAAAAACGAGTTAGGTGAAAAAACAGTCAAAAGAAAGATTATTAAAATTTAAAATGTTTAGAATAATTAATGTTTTTTACAACAGATAATCACAATAGAAAAATTTATTCAAAGAAAATAATCAACTAAAAAACGAGTTAGGTGAAAAAACAGTCAAAAGAAAGATTATTAAAATTTAAAATGTTTAGAATAATTAATGTTTTTTACAACAGATAATCACAATAGAAAAATTTATTCAAAGAAAATAATCAACTAAAAAACGAGTTAGGTGAAAAAACAGTCAAAAGAAAGATTATTAAAATTTAAAATGTTTAGAATAATTAATGTTTTTTACAACAGATAATCACAATAGAAAAATTTATTCAAAGAAAATAATCAACTAAAAAACGAGTTAGGTGAAAAAACAGTCAAAAGAAAGATTATTAAAATATAAAATGTTTAGAATAATTAATGTTTTTTACAACAGATAATCACAATAGAAAAATTTATTCAAAGAAAATAATCAACTAAAAAAAACGAGTTAGGTGAAAAAACAGTCAAAAGAAAGATTATTAAAATATAAAATGTTTAGAATAATTAATGTTTTTTACAACAGATAATCACAATAGAAAAATTTATTCAAAGAAAATAATCAACTAAAAAAAACGAGTTAGGTGAAAAAACAGTCAAAAGAAAGATTATTAAAATATAAAATGTTTAGAATAATTAATGTTTTTTACAACAGATAATCACAATAGAAAAATTTATTCAAAGAAAATAATCAATAAATTTATCTCAAAAATAATACCAAAACTAGATTAATTTTCAACATTTAAGAAAATAATCAATAAATTAGTAGTAGATAGGCTATACCGTTTCTAGCTCACTTTGGGTCATTTTCACATGTTATTTCCCATAAGAAATTCTAAGGTTCATTTTGCACTTTTTGTACCCTTTTTGTAATGTAAATTGCCTAACTTGAGGGAGCTATCGGTTCTGATCCTTTAGTTACCAGATGGCGCCACTATCGCGGTAGGGAGCTATCGGTTCTGATCCATGCTAAGTTTACTAGATGGCGCCACTATCGCGGTAAGGTAGGGAGCTATCGGTTCTGATCCATGCTAATGTCGGTAAGGTAGGCCACTATCGGTTATCACCAAAACTATAGAGCTGCTTAGTTGTGACGTCACTAGCCACCAAAACTATAGAGCTGCTTAGTTGTGACGTCACGAGCTGTAATAATTGTCAATAAAAATCACAAAATGGTTTATAGACATATTTAATAAGCGCTAATCTAGACAAACTAGCCACTAGCAGGCCCCACCAGCAGGTATTAGCGGACAGCCCCCACCAGCAGGCCCCCAGCCCCCCAGGTATTAGCGGACAGCCCCCCCAACCAGCAGGCCCCCAGCCCCCACCAGCAGGCCCCCAGCCCCCACCAGCAGGTATTAGCGGACAGCCCCCACCAACAGGTCCCCAGCATCCCTCTAAAATTTTCTTTAGGAAAAAGGTTTCAGGAAGCAAGTAGAGATAAAACAATGTGTGAAAAAAGTTCTGATAATTAAAACACTTTATCGTTTTTATAGTTTTTTTATTAAATTCACATTTCATTATAGAAAATATATATTCTCTATTATACAATAGCTTTGATTATTCACCATTAACCTTTTTAGTATTTGTGAAATTATTCTTTTTCAAAATCACTCTTCCTCCTGGTCAGCATCCAAATTGCAGTCCAGAGTTTAATCATTTTCTGAAATGTTTCTGTTATTTAATTTACAATAAAAAGAGTCAAAGTTTTGGCAAATGATTCTTTATTTTGACATGCACCCCCTAGTTTTTCGTATATAACATGGCGCAGTCAACTGGAATAAAACTAAAAAACGAGTTAGGTGAAAAAACAGTCAAAAGAAAGATTATTAAAATTTAAAATGTTTAGAATAATTAATGTTTTTACAACAGATAATCACAATAGAAAAATTTATTCAAAGAAAATAATCAACTAAAAAACGAGTTAGGTGAAAAAACATTCAAAAGAAAGATTATTAAAATTTAAAATGTTTAGAATAATTAATGTTTTTTACAACAGATAATCACAATAGAAAAATTTATTCAAAGAAAATAATCAACTAAAAAACGAGTTAGGTGAAAAAACAGTCAAAAGAAAGATTATTAAAATTTAAAATGTTTAGAATAATTAATGTTTTTACAACAGATAATCACAATAGAAAAATTTATTCAAAGAAAATAATCAACTAAAAAACGAGTTAGGTGAAAAAACAGTCAAAAGAAAGATTATTAAAATTTAAAATGTTTAGAATAATTAATGTTTTTTACAACAGATAATCACAATAGAAAAATTTATTCAAAGAAAATAATCAACTAAAAAACGAGTTAGGTGAAAAAACAGTCAAAAGAAAGATTATTAAAATTTAAAATGTTTAGAATAATTAATGTTTTTTACAACAGATAATCACAATAGAAAAATTTATTCAAAGAAAATAATCAACTAAAAAACGAGTTAGGTGAAAAAACAGTCAAAAGAAAGATTATTAAAATTTAAAATGTTTAGAATAATTAATGTTTTTTACAACAGATAATCACAATAGAAAAATTTATTCAAAGAAAATAATCAACTAAAAAACGAGTTAGGTGAAAAAACAGTCAAAAGAAAGATTATTAAAATATAAAATGTTTAGAATAATTAATGTTTTTTACAACAGATAATCACAATAGAAAAATTTATTCAAAGAAAATAATCAACTAAAAAAAACGAGTTAGGTGAAAAAACAGTCAAAAGAAAGATTATTAAAATATAAAATGTTTAGAATAATTAATGTTTTTTACAACAGATAATCACAATAGAAAAATTTATTCAAAGAAAATAATCAACTAAAAAAAACGAGTTAGGTGAAAAAACAGTCAAAAGAAAGATTATTAAAATATAAAATGTTTAGAATAATTAATGTTTTTTACAACAGATAATCACAATAGAAAAATTTATTCAAAGAAAATAATCAATAAATTTATCTCAAAAATAATACCAAAACTAGATTAATTTTCAACATTTAAGAAAATAATCAATAAATTAGTAGTAGATAGGCTATACCGTTTCTAGCTCACTTTGGGTCATTTTCACATGTTATTTCCCATAAGAAATTCTAAGGTTCATTTTGCACTTTTTGTACCCTTTTTGTAATGTAAATTGCCTAACTTGAGGGAGCTATCGGTTCTGATCCTTTAGTTACCAGATGGCGCCACTATCGCGGTAGGGAGCTATCGGTTCTGATCCATGCTAAGTTTACTAGATGGCGCCACTATCGCGGTAAGGTAGGGAGCTATCGGTTCTGATCCATGCTAATGTCGGTAAGGTAGGCCACTATCGGTTATCACCAAAACTATAGAGCTGCTTAGTTGTGACGTCACTAGCCACCAAAACTATAGAGCTGCTTAGTTGTGACGTCACGAGCTGTAATAATTGTCAATAAAAATCACAAAATGGTTTATAGACATATTTAATAAGCGCTAATCTAGACAAACTAGCCACTAGCAGGCCCCACCAGCAGGTATTAGCGGACAGCCCCCACCAGCAGGCCCCCAGCCCCCCAGGTATTAGCGGACAGCCCCCCCAACCAGCAGGCCCCCAGCCCCCACCAGCAGGCCCCCAGCCCCCACCAGCAGGTATTAGCGGACAGCCCCCACCAACAGGTCCCCAGCATCCCTCTAAAATTTTCTTTAGGAAAAAGGTTTCAGGAAGCAAGTAGAGATAAAACAATGTGTGAAAAAAGTTCTGATAATTAAAACACTTTATCGTTTTTATAGTTTTTTTATTAAATTCACATTTCATTATAGAAAATATATATTCTCTATTATACAATAGCTTTGATTATTCACCATTAACCTTTTTAGTATTTGTGAAATTATTCTTTTTCAAAATCACTCTTCCTCCTGGTCAGCATCCAAATTGCAGTCCAGAGTTTAATCATTTTCTGAAATGTTTCTGTTATTTAATTTACAATAAAAAGAGTCAAAGTTTTGGCAAATGATTCTTTATTTTGACATGCACCCCCTAGTTTTTCGTATATAACATGGCGCAGTCAACTGGAATAAAACTAAAAAACGAGTTAGGTGAAAAAACAGTCAAAAGAAAGATTATTAAAATTTAAAATGTTTAGAATAATTAATGTTTTTACAACAGATAATCACAATAGAAAAATTTATTCAAAGAAAATAATCAACTAAAAAACGAGTTAGGTGAAAAAACAGTCAAAAGAAAGATTATTAAAATTTAAAATGTTTAGAATAATTAATGTTTTTTACAACAGATAATCACAATAGAAAAATTTATTCAAAGAAAATAATCAACTAAAAAACGAGTTAGGTGAAAAAACAGTCAAAAGAAAGATTATTAAAATTTAAAATGTTTAGAATAATTAATGTTTTTACAACAGATAATCACAATAGAAAAATTTATTCAAAGAAAATAATCAACTAAAAAACGAGTTAGGTGAAAAAACAGTCAAAAGAAAGATTATTAAAATTTAAAATGTTTAGAATAATTAATGTTTTTTACAACAGATAATCACAATAGAAAAATTTATTCAAAGAAAATAATCAACTAAAAAACGAGTTAGGTGAAAAAACAGTCAAAAGAAAGATTATTAAAATTTAAAATGTTTAGAATAATTAATGTTTTTTACAACAGATAATCACAATAGAAAAATTTATTCAAAGAAAATAATCAACTAAAAAACGAGTTAGGTGAAAAAACAGTCAAAAGAAAGATTATTAAAATTTAAAATGTTTAGAATAATTAATGTTTTTTACAACAGATAATCACAATAGAAAAATTTATTCAAAGAAAATAATCAACTAAAAAACGAGTTAGGTGAAAAAACAGTCAAAAGAAAGATTATTAAAATATAAAATGTTTAGAATAATTAATGTTTTTTACAACAGATAATCACAATAGAAAAATTTATTCAAAGAAAATAATCAACTAAAAAAAACGAGTTAGGTGAAAAAACAGTCAAAAGAAAGATTATTAAAATATAAAATGTTTAGAATAATTAATGTTTTTTACAACAGATAATCACAATAGAAAAATTTATTCAAAGAAAATAATCAACTAAAAAACGAGTTAGGTGAAAAAACAGTCAAAAGAAAGATTATTAAAATTTAAAATGTTTAGAATAATTAATGTTTTTTACAACAGATAATCACAATAGAAAAATTTATTCAAAGAAAATAATCAACTAAAAAACGAGTTAGGTGAAAAAACAGTCAAAAGAAAGATTATTAAAATTTAAAATGTTTAGAATAATTAATGTTTTTTACAACAGATAATCACAATAGAAAAATTTATTCAAAGAAAATAATCAACTAAAAAACGAGTTAGGTGAAAAAACAGTCAAAAGAAAGATTATTAAAATATAAAATGTTTAGAATAATTAATGTTTTTTACAACAGATAATCACAATAGAAAAATTTATTCAAAGAAAATAATCAACTAAAAAAAACGAGTTAGGTGAAAAAACAGTCAAAAGAAAGATTATTAAAATATAAAATGTTTAGAATAATTAATGTTTTTTACAACAGATAATCACAATAGAAAAATTTATTCAAAGAAAATAATCAACTAAAAAAAACGAGTTAGGTGAAAAAACAGTCAAAAGAAAGATTATTAAAATATAAAATGTTTAGAATAATTAATGTTTTTTACAACAGATAATCACAATAGAAAAATTTATTCAAAGAAAATAATCAATAAATTTATCTCAAAAATAATACCAAAACTAGATTAATTTTCAACATTTAAGAAAATAATCAATAAATTAGTAGTAGATAGGCTATACCGTTTCTAGCTCACTTTGGGTCATTTTCACATGTTATTTCCCATAAGAAATTCTAAGGTTCATTTTGCACTTTTTGTACCCTTTTTGTAATGTAAATTGCCTAACTTGAGGGAGCTATCGGTTCTGATCCTTTAGTTACCAGATGGCGCCACTATCGCGGTAGGGAGCTATCGGTTCTGATCCATGCTAAGTTTACTAGATGGCGCCACTATCGCGGTAAGGTAGGGAGCTATCGGTTCTGATCCATGCTAATGTCGGTAAGGTAGGCCACTATCGGTTATCACCAAAACTATAGAGCTGCTTAGTTGTGACGTCACTAGCCACCAAAACTATAGAGCTGCTTAGTTGTGACGTCACGAGCTGTAATAATTGTCAATAAAAATCACAAAATGGTTTATAGACATATTTAATAAGCGCTAATCTAGACAAACTAGCCACTAGCAGGCCCCACCAGCAGGTATTAGCGGACAGCCCCCACCAGCAGGCCCCCAGCCCCCCAGGTATTAGCGGACAGCCCCCCCAACCAGCAGGCCCCCAGCCCCCACCAGCAGGCCCCCAGCCCCCCAGATATTAGCGGACAGCCCCCACCAACAGGTCCCCAGCATCCCTCTAAAATTTTCTTTAGGAAAAAGGTTTCAGGAAGCAAGTAGAGATAAAACAATGTGTGAAAAAAGTTCTGATAATTAAAACACTTTATCGTTTTTATAGTTTTTTTATTAAATTCACATTTCATTATAGAAAATATATATTCTCTATTATACAATAGCTTTGATTATTCACCATTAACCTTTTTAGTATTTGTGAAATTATTCTTTTTCAAAATCACTCTTCCTCCTGGTCAGCATCCAAATTGCAGTCCAGAGTTTAATCATTTTCTGAAATGTTTCTGTTATTTAATTTACAATAAAAAGAGTCAAAGTTTTGGCAAATGATTCTTTATTTTGACATGCACCCCCTAGTTTTTCGTATATAACATGGCGCAGTCAACTGGAATAAAACTAAAAAACGAGTTAGGTGAAAAAACAGTCAAAAGAAAGATTATTAAAATTTAAAATGTTTAGAATAATTAATGTTTTTACAACAGATAATCACAATAGAAAAATTTATTCAAAGAAAATAATCAACTAAAAAACGAGTTAGGTGAAAAAACATTCAAAAGAAAGATTATTAAAATTTAAAATGTTTAGAATAATTAATGTTTTTTACAACAGATAATCACAATAGAAAAATTTATTCAAAGAAAATAATCAACTAAAAAACGAGTTAGGTGAAAAAACAGTCAAAAGAAAGATTATTAAAATTTAAAATGTTTAGAATAATTAATGTTTTTACAACAGATAATCACAATAGAAAAATTTATTCAAAGAAAATAATCAACTAAAAAACGAGTTAGGTGAAAAAACAGTCAAAAGAAAGATTATTAAAATTTAAAATGTTTAGAATAATTAATGTTTTTTACAACAGATAATCACAATAGAAAAATTTATTCAAAGAAAATAATCAACTAAAAAACGAGTTAGGTGAAAAAACAGTCAAAAGAAAGATTATTAAAATTTAAAATGTTTAGAATAATTAATGTTTTTTACAACAGATAATCACAATAGAAAAATTTATTCAAAGAAAATAATCAACTAAAAAACGAGTTAGGTGAAAAAACAGTCAAAAGAAAGATTATTAAAATTTAAAATGTTTAGAATAATTAATGTTTTTTACAACAGATAATCACAATAGAAAAATTTATTCAAAGAAAATAATCAACTAAAAAACGAGTTAGGTGAAAAAACAGTCAAAAGAAAGATTATTAAAATATAAAATGTTTAGAATAATTAATGTTTTTTACAACAGATAATCACAATAGAAAAATTTATTCAAAGAAAATAATCAACTAAAAAAAACGAGTTAGGTGAAAAAACAGTCAAAAGAAAGATTATTAAAATATAAAATGTTTAGAATAATTAATGTTTTTTACAACAGATAATCACAATAGAAAAATTTATTCAAAGAAAATAATCAACTAAAAAAAACGAGTTAGGTGAAAAAACAGTCAAAAGAAAGATTATTAAAATATAAAATGTTTAGAATAATTAATGTTTTTTACAACAGATAATCACAATAGAAAAATTTATTCAAAGAAAATAATCAATAAATTTATCTCAAAAATAATACCAAAACTAGATTAATTTTCAACATTTAAGAAAATAATCAATAAATTAGTAGTAGATAGGCTATACCGTTTCTAGCTCACTTTGGGTCATTTTCACATGTTATTTCCCATAAGAAATTCTAAGGTTCATTTTGCACTTTTTGTACCCTTTTTGTAATGTAAATTGCCTAACTTGAGGGAGCTATCGGTTCTGATCCTTTAGTTACCAGATGGCGCCACTATCGCGGTAGGGAGCTATCGGTTCTGATCCATGCTAAGTTTACTAGATGGCGCCACTATCGCGGTAAGGTAGGGAGCTATCGGTTCTGATCCATGCTAATGTCGGTAAGGTAGGCCACTATCGGTTATCACCAAAACTATAGAGCTGCTTAGTTGTGACGTCACTAGCCACCAAAACTATAGAGCTGCTTAGTTGTGACGTCACGAGCTGTAATAATTGTCAATAAAAATCACAAAATGGTTTATAGACATATTTAATAAGCGCTAATCTAGACAAACTAGCCACTAGCAGGCCCCACCAGCAGGTATTAGCGGACAGCCCCCACCAGCAGGCCCCCAGCCCCCCAGGTATTAGCGGACAGCCCCCCCAACCAGCAGGCCCCCAGCCCCCACCAGCAGGCCCCCAGCCCCCACCAGCAGGTATTAGCGGACAGCCCCCACCAACAGGTCCCCAGCATCCCTCTAAAATTTTCTTTAGGAAAAAGGTTTCAGGAAGCAAGTAGAGATAAAACAATGTGTGAAAAAAGTTCTGATAATTAAAACACTTTATCGTTTTTATAGTTTTTTTATTAAATTCACATTTCATTATAGAAAATATATATTCTCTATTATACAATAGCTTTGATTATTCACCATTAACCTTTTTAGTATTTGTGAAATTATTCTTTTTCAAAATCACTCTTCCTCCTGGTCAGCATCCAAATTGCAGTCCAGAGTTTAATCATTTTCTGAAATGTTTCTGTTATTTAATTTACAATAAAAAGAGTCAAAGTTTTGGCAAATGATTCTTTATTTTGACATGCACCCCCTAGTTTTTCGTATATAACATGGCGCAGTCAACTGGAATAAAACTAAAAAACGAGTTAGGTGAAAAAACAGTCAAAAGAAAGATTATTAAAATTTAAAATGTTTAGAATAATTAATGTTTTTACAACAGATAATCACAATAGAAAAATTTATTCAAAGAAAATAATCAACTAAAAAACGAGTTAGGTGAAAAAACATTCAAAAGAAAGATTATTAAAATTTAAAATGTTTAGAATAATTAATGTTTTTTACAACAGATAATCACAATAGAAAAATTTATTCAAAGAAAATAATCAACTAAAAAACGAGTTAGGTGAAAAAACAGTCAAAAGAAAGATTATTAAAATTTAAAATGTTTAGAATAATTAATGTTTTTACAACAGATAATCACAATAGAAAAATTTATTCAAAGAAAATAATCAACTAAAAAACGAGTTAGGTGAAAAAACAGTCAAAAGAAAGATTATTAAAATTTAAAATGTTTAGAATAATTAATGTTTTTTACAACAGATAATCACAATAGAAAAATTTATTCAAAGAAAATAATCAACTAAAAAACGAGTTAGGTGAAAAAACAGTCAAAAGAAAGATTATTAAAATTTAAAATGTTTAGAATAATTAATGTTTTTTACAACAGATAATCACAATAGAAAAATTTATTCAAAGAAAATAATCAACTAAAAAACGAGTTAGGTGAAAAAACAGTCAAAAGAAAGATTATTAAAATTTAAAATGTTTAGAATAATTAATGTTTTTTACAACAGATAATCACAATAGAAAAATTTATTCAAAGAAAATAATCAACTAAAAAACGAGTTAGGTGAAAAAACAGTCAAAAGAAAGATTATTAAAATATAAAATGTTTAGAATAATTAATGTTTTTTACAACAGATAATCACAATAGAAAAATTTATTCAAAGAAAATAATCAACTAAAAAAAACGAGTTAGGTGAAAAAACAGTCAAAAGAAAGATTATTAAAATATAAAATGTTTAGAATAATTAATGTTTTTTACAACAGATAATCACAATAGAAAAATTTATTCAAAGAAAATAATCAACTAAAAAAAACGAGTTAGGTGAAAAAACAGTCAAAAGAAAGATTATTAAAATATAAAATGTTTAGAATAATTAATGTTTTTTACAACAGATAATCACAATAGAAAAATTTATTCAAAGAAAATAATCAATAAATTTATCTCAAAAATAATACCAAAACTAGATTAATTTTCAACATTTAAGAAAATAATCAATAAATTAGTAGTAGATAGGCTATACCGTTTCTAGCTCACTTTGGGTCATTTTCACATGTTATTTCCCATAAGAAATTCTAAGGTTCATTTTGCACTTTTTGTACCCTTTTTGTAATGTAAATTGCCTAACTTGAGGGAGCTATCGGTTCTGATCCTTTAGTTACCAGATGGCGCCACTATCGCGGTAGGGAGCTATCGGTTCTGATCCATGCTAAGTTTACTAGATGGCGCCACTATCGCGGTAAGGTAGGGAGCTATCGGTTCTGATCCATGCTAATGTCGGTAAGGTAGGCCACTATCGGTTATCACCAAAACTATAGAGCTGCTTAGTTGTGACGTCACTAGCCACCAAAACTATAGAGCTGCTTAGTTGTGACGTCACGAGCTGTAATAATTGTCAATAAAAATCACAAAATGGTTTATAGACATATTTAATAAGCGCTAATCTAGACAAACTAGCCACTAGCAGGCCCCACCAGCAGGTATTAGCGGACAGCCCCCACCAGCAGGCCCCCAGCCCCCCAGGTATTAGCGGACAGCCCCCCCAACCAGCAGGCCCCCAGCCCCCACCAGCAGGCCCCCAGCCCCCACCAGCAGGTATTAGCGGACAGCCCCCACCAACAGGTCCCCAGCATCCCTCTAAAATTTTCTTTAGGAAAAAGGTTTCAGGAAGCAAGTAGAGATAAAACAATGTGTGAAAAAAGTTCTGATAATTAAAACACTTTATCGTTTTTATAGTTTTTTTATTAAATTCACATTTCATTATAGAAAATATATATTCTCTATTATACAATAGCTTTGATTATTCACCATTAACCTTTTTAGTATTTGTGAAATTATTCTTTTTCAAAATCACTCTTCCTCCTGGTCAGCATCCAAATTGCAGTCCAGAGTTTAATCATTTTCTGAAATGTTTCTGTTATTTAATTTACAATAAAAAGAGTCAAAGTTTTGGCAAATGATTCTTTATTTTGACATGCACCCCCTAGTTTTTCGTATATAACATGGCGCAGTCAACTGGAATAAAACTAAAAAACGAGTTAGGTGAAAAAACAGTCAAAAGAAAGATTATTAAAATTTAAAATGTTTAGAATAATTAATGTTTTTACAACAGATAATCACAATAGAAAAATTTATTCAAAGAAAATAATCAACTAAAAAACGAGTTAGGTGAAAAAACAGTCAAAAGAAAGATTATTAAAATTTAAAATGTTTAGAATAATTAATGTTTTTTACAACAGATAATCACAATAGAAAAATTTATTCAAAGAAAATAATCAACTAAAAAACGAGTTAGGTGAAAAAACAGTCAAAAGAAAGATTATTAAAATTTAAAATGTTTAGAATAATTAATGTTTTTACAACAGATAATCACAATAGAAAAATTTATTCAAAGAAAATAATCAACTAAAAAACGAGTTAGGTGAAAAAACAGTCAAAAGAAAGATTATTAAAATTTAAAATGTTTAGAATAATTAATGTTTTTTACAACAGATAATCACAATAGAAAAATTTATTCAAAGAAAATAATCAACTAAAAAACGAGTTAGGTGAAAAAACAGTCAAAAGAAAGATTATTAAAATTTAAAATGTTTAGAATAATTAATGTTTTTTACAACAGATAATCACAATAGAAAAATTTATTCAAAGAAAATAATCAACTAAAAAACGAGTTAGGTGAAAAAACAGTCAAAAGAAAGATTATTAAAATTTAAAATGTTTAGAATAATTAATGTTTTTTACAACAGATAATCACAATAGAAAAATTTATTCAAAGAAAATAATCAACTAAAAAACGAGTTAGGTGAAAAAACAGTCAAAAGAAAGATTATTAAAATATAAAATGTTTAGAATAATTAATGTTTTTTACAACAGATAATCACAATAGAAAAATTTATTCAAAGAAAATAATCAACTAAAAAAAACGAGTTAGGTGAAAAAACAGTCAAAAGAAAGATTATTAAAATATAAAATGTTTAGAATAATTAATGTTTTTTACAACAGATAATCACAATAGAAAAATTTATTCAAAGAAAATAATCAATAAATTTATCTCAAAAATAATACCAAAACTAGATTAATTTTCAACATTTAAGAAAATAATCAATAAATTTATCTCGAAAATAATACAAAAACTAGATTAGTAGAATTCCTATGAGTTAGTATGAATTCCTTAGGAATAAGAATGCCAAAGAAAAGTTACCTGTATTTGTGTAATACTTCTAGGCAATTGAACATGTTCGGCTTTAATTCCAATAGCAGAAGCAGCTTTAATCTTCATTCGAATAATATAGACATTAGAATCTTCGCGTCCCCCACAACCTGAACAATAGACAAACTACAAAAAGTCAACACCCAATGAGGCTTGTTCTTGTATGGCAACTAATATTAATTGAGAAAAACAACGATAATAGGTTAAAAGTTATCAAAGACAAGATTATTGGTTTATGGCTACATGCGTCACAAATTAAAAATAAAGAAAATAACAATAATGATGCAATTGTCCTATTTTTCGATAGATTAAACTAAATAATTACAAAAATTGCTATAATTTGATATTATTTTTCTACAAAAATTATTGTCTAATCGATTCTATTGCATAAATTACAATGCTTTTGGAGTATTATAAAAATATTCTGATATCTTATTGTTTATAATCTTAGCGCAAAGCACACATGACCTGCTTGAAAAATAACAAAGTCATAAAAATTTGATTCTGAGAAAAGAGAAAAAAATAGTAAACAAAATGCTCACCAAATTTCATCAATAAACAACGTAAATGTTTTTACACAAATAATTTAAAATATTATATTCATGAAGGTCAACAACTGTATTAATTAATATTCAAGTATATTATTTATACATAGTTTTCAATATAATCTTTTTGAATGTAATTTGATATTTAATTGTTTGTTACGTATATATTTAAACATTTTAGTAGAAATCATTAATTTGATTCCCATTTCTTAACTTTTTCTCACATCCAAATGTATGTATGTATGTATTATATATTTTTTATTTAAAGGAATATGATTAATTTTTCCAATAATAAAAGTTATGAATTATTATTATTTAACATTCACAACTATAAATGCAACTTATATGGGCTAATTCAAAGGTACCTCACCTACTAACTTGACATGATTGCATTTAATATAGTTTTATATAATACTTATCGAATATAACAGATACCAATAATACAGATAACAACAATTATGCAGCATTTTTACAAGCGAGACCATCTGAACATAATTAATTTATAAAACTAATTGTGTATTATAAAAACATCATGAAGATCATTACCAAATGTAATTAAAAGCATTTTTTCTCCAGAAACTTACCTGCAATAACATGTACTTAAAAAATTAGAAGCTCATCTGTAATAATGTTTAGATACAAATTTGTACCATAGGAATATTATTTAAAGTGTTTTGTAAAAAGAAACTCAATCACATTATTTTGATTTTTTATTTTATTAGTAAACAATAATAATATACAGTATAATAATATTAATATATACAAAATTATAGATAGATAGCTAATTTACAAGGTAATAATTCAATGGTTAAAAGAAACTAATACATTTTTAAATTTATTAGTAAACAATTGATATACAATACAATAATATTAATACTAAATTATAAATAGATAATTAATTTATAAGATAACAATTCTATTTGCTAAAAGAAAACTCTAATTAATTTGTTTAATTATTAGTAAATAATTTAATTTATAAGATTCTACAAGTCCTATGATAGATTTTAAAACATAAGATTTTTTTGTATATATGGCCACATATTCAATTTGTTTTAGATGTTATAAAAATTAATTTTACGTTACACACATAATCACCCTTTAATGAGATGATATTTTAAAAATCAACAAAAAAAAAACGTTTCGACATAATATTAAATAGGTAATAATTAATTAATTAATTAAAGTTTATACTGATTTTTTAACAATATTGAGATTATTGAGATAACTTATATTAACTTATGAATACAAGAACTAAGTGATATTAATGTTGATCTCTTCAATGAATAAGTGATATTATCATGCTCACGAATTAACTATACATTTTTTCTTTTTGATGCAAGATTCATCTATATTTTCAGCTTTTCGTTTATAGGTTATAGTATTCAAAGAATAGTGGCCCCAAGGTAGTGTATTATAGGAACCAGGTATAATGTATCGTTTATCATCATAAGGACTTAGAGCAATTTTTGTCTGAGTTTGAGTATAAAGTTTAAGTTTTTCAGATTTTATGAGGTTTTGATTAACCGATATCTCTTTAAAGTTCTCCAAACATTCAACATAATCTTCAAATGTTATTTTCGTACTAAGAACCGACCTTTTAACTCCCTTAGCTTTTTTTGTTAACCTAAGATTGTTTGATTCGTGTTTAATATTCCCATGATTAAATGTAGCATCATCAAGTGATTTTGCATCTTTTTCTGGAGGGGTTGCTATTTTTAGCGTATATAATTTTGATCTTAATCCAACAAAATGAGTCATAGGAGTTCCATTGTTTTCATCCTTTATCATACCAAGCACTTTTTTATTAACGCAAGGTATATTATAAACATTAGAAGGATGGTAATCACTGGTATCAAAATACTTGTAACAATCTCTTTTTATCATTTCATAGGGATCATGGTTTTTAATTTCATAAATAACCGAGTCAGTATCTGTATAGATAGCGGTAGAATCATCACCCAACTGTGGAATCATATAGCCATAATGAAAATCATAAATTGTAGTTTTAGCTAAATCTAAGATTGCCATACCAATATACAAAGGCTTATTGAAGAATATCTCCATCTTTTTCAACTCAATGGCCACCAAGTTGGGATTGAAAATTGTACAAGAATGAAATTCGGGTTTAGATATATAAGCTTCTGCCCCATATCGACCCTCCCATTTTGTCACAAGCTTTACATTAGAATGTTTCCTAACATTTTCCATTGTTTTTCCAAAGACCGCATTATTCATTAATTTATACAAATTTTTTTCAAAATCATTATTAGCATTTTTTCGTAGTTTGGTATTTAAATCAATATATGATTGAAGCCAAGGCGACTGTTTAAATTTTAAAACTTTATGAATTTTTTCTAATTTTAGCCCATTGTTTAATGCCTGCTTTAATGTTCTATAATGAATTACATATCGCTCTTTATCATGAAGAGTACCCATCAATTTACTCTGTTTAGAATTAGGTGCTGTTCTATGTTCAGGGCAAAAAGGTAAATCCTTATGTTTATCATGAAGTTCTTCAGGATATTTGAGATCCACTTCTAAGAAATATCCATTATCAGCGTCATCTAAAATCATCAAAACATCAATATCTGTATCACACCACTCAAAACCACTGTAAGGAAGACACTGACTCATCGCCCATCCATATTGATTGTTAATGTCTGTATAAAGTAAATACACTTCAGGCTTGGATGGATCAAATCCTGGAATGTATTTATTATTCGCTGTGGAACGTCGTTTCATACATTGACTCAAACCACCGCGAATTCCTCGTTCAACAAACATCATCATATCTATATCAGTCAACAATTCGAGCTCAATATTTGTATACTTCAACATACAGTCAAACGTAAATCCCGGAAGTGTATAGTAATTTCCCGGGTCAATGTTGTACGTAGACAGGCAGGTTGCTCTAAACGTTTCGAAAATATCCGTAAGTAGCATTATATCCGTTTCCATATAGAGATCTACATAGTCACCTAAATTTGAACAATTAAATGCTGACCAAACGTTTTGTGCATGATGATAGAGTTGTCTAGAACACTGTTTCTCCTCCAATCGGTTATAGAATGCTTCTATATTCGGTAATTGAGTGTAATTAAATTTGTCAAACGAATCAATAAAATCATATGGCATTACACCTTTCTTTTTCAACAATTGAAACTGATTTTCTGAAACTTTAGAAAAACGCTTTTTCATGTTAGGAAATTCCGACAAGTATGATGCCAACTTATCAAGGGAAGAAGCTAAAAATCTGTATGAATCTATAAATCGAAATTTTATAGATGAATCATCAATGTTTTTAGTAAAAGAAATATATTTTTCTTTAGTAATAGGTAGTAGTTCAACACGCCCTCCAATTTTTGTTGCAACATCTTCCACTATCAATATCCCATCATAATTTGACATATTATGGAAGACTACAGGAACCACGTGACTGTCTTGATAATTAATATTACATGCTTCATGTGCAGGACCTCTATAATTAGTACCATCTTTATATCCACCACTTTTCGACATAAGATGAAAATGATCTCTAACTTTCTTCTCTCCATCCACAAATGGTTTATTACATATATGACAGTGCGTAGATTTCTGAAAATCTTCCTCTTCAATAGTAGTTAATAGATCCATCTCATATGAACACAAAAAAATTGTTTCAACTTCTTCAGACAATCGCTTTAATTCCTTTGTAAACCAATCCATACAATCCATTCCACGATATGAACGATAATATGATAGTGAATCATCGTAAGCACACTTAAAATAATAGCCCACAACAGCAGGTATATGTTTCTGATATTTATTATGACTATTTATGGGTTCTAATACACTTTCAATATCTGAATAGATGATAAACGGCGTTTTCTGTTTATTTTTAAAATTCTTAAACTTTAAAATATTTTCTCCTGTTTTTGGCATTCTTATTACACAATCATTAACTTGCTTGCAAATTTCATAATGGGCGTTCAATTTTTCTTCCGAGTAGAAATAGTGTAAGCATCGCTCACAAAAATACTTTTTATGACTATCTTTATTCAACTGGGAAGAAACCAAACGAGATAGATTTTTAATCCAAACATAATGATAACGAATGGGTAATAAATTATCTCCATCAACATCAGCATCTTCATCATCATCATATTGATTCTGAATCATCAATAAGTTTATATGTTTAGTCATTTTATTTTTGCTCAGATAGCATGGTACAACATTAAAGTTTTTTCGATGTTTCTTCAGTACATAAACATTTATCGATACTTCATTTTGATTTTCAAAATTTGGAATCTGCTTCAAGGTCATAGGGAATTGGATACTTTTCAATTTCAATACCTTTGAATAATGTGGGTATCTTAATACTCGATCATGATTCTTCTCAACAGGGTACAATGCGGACGTCACAGCCCACGCAAAGC
This sequence comes from Lagria hirta, assembly GCA_947359425.1. Taxonomy (NCBI): domain Eukaryota; kingdom Metazoa; phylum Arthropoda; class Insecta; order Coleoptera; family Tenebrionidae; genus Lagria; species Lagria hirta. The sequence continues at coordinate 25,690,767 of OX375796.1, read as the reverse complement.
ATGCATCATCATTATTTTTCACATTTATGCAAGCTTTTCTTCGTTTGATTTGAGTAGGTAGTTCAATATATGAGGATCCAAGCAGTGGTGTATATTTATTTATATTAACACCAAGGTTAATAATATTTACAAGACTCCAACCGCTTTCACGTTGTTCGAATTCTTCTAAATCACGTGTTGTTGGATTGATAACGTTCTTATCAAACCATTCATTCATATCTGTAACCTGGTATATTGGAACATTTGAAGTTGTGAAGTGTTTATACTCAGAAAGTGTTTTATTTGCAGTCATTATTTGAAATTCTCCACAAAAAACTGTATTCACTTTGATAGCTTCATATTTTTTTAGAGTATTCTTAATACGACTTCGACAAAGAGCTTTACAATCCTTCAAAAACTCTTTAGGATCTTTATGTTTAAGATTACTTATAATACCAGTTCTGATTCGACTTTTGAATGCAGATACAGAGTCATCCCACTTTACTTTTTTTATAGCAGTTTTTTTCCGAAGTTTATGGCCTGTTCCATATTTTAATTCGCTGGTTAGTTTTCGACGATTACTCTTAATTAGATTCAGAATAGTCAACAAATGTTGTTTTTGACCAATAAATTTTTTTGTTTTCAATTTCTTCAAAATGCGTCGCATACCAACATTGTAAATTTTTAAATCATCCCATTTATCTAACTCATTGTTCGATAAAAGACCCAAACCTTGCAGTTTCTCAGCAATCATTTTAAACATTCTTTCTTGACTTCTAGAAATATAATAAAGAAATTGTTTAAATTATAGGCTTTATATACATAAATAAATAAGTATTAAAAGACGAATATCACCGAAGTTTACGAACATTACCGATATAATATTTCAAAAAAGATAAATTATTATATATATTTGTAGTCCTATGAATATTGTATACCAAAGATTGTACACTAATGGAGAACTAAAACATAATTTTAATAGCTTAGATTCTCATATAAACCAAACATTCTCAATATCTATGTTTTATATACCTAAATCATTTAGATAACGGCCCGTTTTGTAAGCGGGTCTTACAAATATCATGATTTGGTACAATCACCCATGTAGAGCTACTTCATTAGTACACAGATAGAAAACATCGATTTTAATAGTATACAATATAATCCTAACAAAAATTCTACCCTAGTTTTCACTTTACACATCTAATATTCTACATGTAAACCTTTTTTTCATATAAACCAAACATTCTCAATATCTATGTTTTATATACCTAATCATATAGATAACAGCCCGTTTTGTAAGCGGGTCTTACAAATACCATGATTTGATACAATCACCCATGTAGAGCTACTTCATTAGTACACAGATAGAAAACGCTGATTTTAGTAGTATACAATCTAATCCAAGCAAAAAAAATATATTCCAGTCTCCACTTTACTTCAAACCCATCTATTCCAATCTAATTGAGAAAATAGAAAAAAAGATTGATAACTTAGAGCAAAGTGTAACTAAAAACTGGATAATATATACTAATAAAATTGATGAAAACACATCATTATATGAAGAAAAGTTGAAAAAATACAATCTAGATTTTAGTTACACTTTGCTCTAAGTTATCAATCTTTTTTTCTATTTTCTCAATTAGATTGGAATAGATGGGTTTGAAGTAAAGTGGAGACTGGAATATATTTTTTTTGCTTGGATTAGATTGTATACTACTAAAATCAGCGTTTTCTATCTGTGTACTAATGAAGTAGCTCTACATGGGTGATTGTATCAAATCATGGTATTTGTAAGACCCGCTTACAAAACGGGCTGTTATCTATATGATTAGGTATATAAAACATAGATATTGAGAATGTTTGGTTTATATGAAAAAAAGGTTTACATGTAGAATATTAGATGTGTAAAGTGAAAACTAGGGTAGAATTTTTGTTAGGATTATATTGTATACTATTAAAATCGATGTTTTCTATCTGTGTACTAATGAAGTAGCTCTACATGGGTGATTGTACCAAATCATGATATTTGTAAGACCCGCTTACAAAACGGGCCGTTATCTAAATGATTTAGGTATATAAAACATAGATATTGAGAATGTTTGGTTTATATGAGAATCTAAGCTATTAAAATTATGTTTTAGTTCTCCATTAGTGTACAATCTTTGGTATACAATATTCATAGGACTACAAATATATATAATAATTTATCTTTTTTGAAATATTATATCGGTAATGTTCGTAAACTTCGGTGATATTCGTCTTTTAATACTTATTTATTTATGTATATAAAGCCTATAATTTAAACAATTTCTTTATTATATTTCTAGAAGTCAAGAAAGAATGTTTAAAATGATTGCTGAGAAACTGCAAGGTTTGGGTCTTTTATCGAACAATGAGTTAGATAAATGGGATGATTTAAAAATTTACAATGTTGGTATGCGACGCATTTTGAAGAAATTGAAAACAAAAAAATTTATTGGTCAAAAACAACATTTGTTGACTATTCTGAATCTAATTAAGAGTAATCGTCGAAAACTAACCAGCGAATTAAAATATGGAACAGGCCATAAACTTCGGAAAAAAACTGCTATAAAAAAAGTAAAGTGGGATGACTCTGTATCTGCATTCAAAAGTCGAATCAGAACTGGTATTATAAGTAATCTTAAACATAAAGATCCTAAAGAGTTTTTGAAGGATTGTAAAGCTCTTTGTCGAAGTCGTATTAAGAATACTCTAAAAAAATATGAAGCTATCAAAGTGAATACAGTTTTTTGTGGAGAATTTCAAATAATGACTGCAAATAAAACACTTTCTGAGTATAAACACTTCACAACTTCAAATGTTCCAATATACCAGGTTACAGATATGAATGAATGGTTTGATAAGAACGTTATCAATCCAACAACACGTGATTTAGAAGAATTCGAACAACGTGAAAGCGGTTGGAGTCTTGTAAATATTATTAACCTTGGTGTTAATATAAATAAATATACACCACTGCTTGGATCCTCATATATTGAACTACCTACTCAAATCAAACGAAGAAAAGCTTGCATAAATGTGAAAAATAATGATGATGCATGCTTTGCGTGGGCTGTGACGTCCGCATTGTACCCTGTTGAGAAGAATCATGATCGAGTATTAAGATACCCACATTATTCAAAGGTATTGAAATTGAAAAGTATCCAATTCCCTATGACCTTGAAGCAGATTCCAAATTTTGAAAATCAAAATGAAGTATCGATAAATGTTTATGTACTGAAGAAACATCGAAAAAACTTTAATGTTGTACCATGCTATCTGAGCAAAAATAAAATGACTAAACATATAAACTTATTGATGATTCAGAATCAATATGATGATGATGAAGATGCTGATGTTGATGGAGATAATTTATTACCCATTCGTTATCATTATGTTTGGATTAAAAATCTATCTCGTTTGGTTTCTTCCCAGTTGAATAAAGATAGTCATAAAAAGTATTTTTGTGAGCGATGCTTACACTATTTCTACTCGGAAGAAAAATTGAACGCCCATTATGAAATTTGCAAGCAAGTTAATGATTGTGTAATAAGAATGCCAAAAACAGGAGAAAATATTTTAAAGTTTAAGAATTTTAAAAATAAACAGAAAACGCCGTTTATCATCTATTCAGATATTGAAAGTGTATTAGAACCCATAAATAGTCATAATAAATATCAGAAACATATACCTGCTGTTGTGGGCTATTATTTTAAGTGTGCTTACGATGATTCACTATCATATTATCGTTCATATCGTGGAATGGATTGTATGGATTGGTTTACAAAGGAATTAAAGCGATTGTCTGAAGAAGTTGAAACAATTTTTTTGTGTTCATATGAGATGGATCTATTAACTACTATTGAAGAGGAAGATTTTCAGAAATCTACGCACTGTCATATATGTAATAAACCATTTGTGGATGGAGAGAAGAAAGTTAGAGATCATTTTCATCTTATGTCGAAAAGTGGTGGATATAAAGATGGTACTAATTATAGAGGTCCTGCACATGAAGCATGTAATATTAATTATCAAGACAGTCACGTGGTTCCTGTAGTCTTCCATAATATGTCAAATTATGATGGGATATTGATAGTGGAAGATGTTGCAACAAAAATTGGAGGGCGTGTTGAACTACTACCTATTACTAAAGAAAAATATATTTCTTTTACTAAAAACATTGATGATTCATCTATAAAATTTCGATTTATAGATTCATACAGATTTTTAGCTTCTTCCCTTGATAAGTTGGCATCATACTTGTCGGAATTTCCTAACATGAAAAAGCGTTTTTCTAAAGTTTCAGAAAATCAGTTTCAATTGTTGAAAAAGAAAGGTGTAATGCCATATGATTTTATTGATTCGTTTGACAAATTTAATTACACTCAATTACCGAATATAGAAGCATTCTATAACCGATTGGAGGAGAAACAGTGTTCTAGACAACTCTATCATCATGCACAAAACGTTTGGTCAGCATTTAATTGTTCAAATTTAGGTGACTATGTAGATCTCTATATGGAAACGGATATAATGCTACTTACGGATATTTTCGAAACGTTTAGAGCAACCTGCCTGTCTACGTACAACATTGACCCGGGAAATTACTATACACTTCCGGGATTTACGTTTGACTGTATGTTGAAGTATACAAATATTGAGCTCGAATTGTTGACTGATATAGATATGATGATGTTTGTTGAACGAGGAATTCGCGGTGGTTTGAGTCAATGTATGAAACGACGTTCCACAGCGAATAATAAATACATTCCAGGATTTGATCCATCCAAGCCTGAAGTGTATTTACTTTATACAGACATTAACAATCAATATGGATGGGCGATGAGTCAGTGTCTTCCTTACAGTGGTTTTGAGTGGTGTGATACAGATATTGATGTTTTGATGATTTTAGATGACGCTGATAATGGATATTTCTTAGAAGTGGATCTCAAATATCCTGAAGAACTTCATGATAAACATAAGGATTTACCTTTTTGCCCTGAACATAGAACAGCACCTAATTCTAAACAGAGTAAATTGATGGGTACTCTTCATGATAAAGAGCGATATGTAATTCATTATAGAACATTAAAGCAGGCATTAAACAATGGGCTAAAATTAGAAAAAATTCATAAAGTTTTAAAATTTAAACAGTCGCCTTGGCTTCAATCATATATTGATTTAAATACCAAACTACGAAAAAATGCTAATAATGATTTTGAAAAAAATTTGTATAAATTAATGAATAATGCGGTCTTTGGAAAAACAATGGAAAATGTTAGGAAACATTCTAATGTAAAGCTTGTGACAAAATGGGAGGGTCGATATGGGGCAGAAGCTTATATATCTAAACCCGAATTTCATTCTTGTACAATTTTCAATCCCAACTTGGTGGCCATTGAGTTGAAAAAGATGGAGATATTCTTCAATAAGCCTTTGTATATTGGTATGGCAATCTTAGATTTAGCTAAAACTACAATTTATGATTTTCATTATGGCTATATGATTCCACAGTTGGGTGATGATTCTACCGCTATCTATACAGATACTGACTCGGTTATTTATGAAATTAAAAACCATGATCCCTATGAAATGATAAAAAGAGATTGTTACAAGTATTTTGATACCAGTGATTACCATCCTTCTAATGTTTATAATATACCTTGCGTTAATAAAAAAGTGCTTGGTATGATAAAGGATGAAAACAATGGAACTCCTATGACTCATTTTGTTGGATTAAGATCAAAATTATATACGCTAAAAATAGCAACCCCTCCAGAAAAAGATGCAAAATCACTTGATGATGCTACATTTAATCATGGGAATATTAAACACGAATCAAACAATCTTAGGTTAACAAAAAAAGCTAAGGGAGTTAAAAGGTCGGTTCTTAGTACGAAAATAACATTTGAAGATTATGTTGAATGTTTGGAGAACTTTAAAGAGATATCGGTTAATCAAAACCTCATAAAATCTGAAAAACTTAAACTTTATACTCAAACTCAGACAAAAATTGCTCTAAGTCCTTATGATGATAAACGATACATTATACCTGGTTCCTATAATACACTACCTTGGGGCCACTATTCTTTGAATACTATAACCTATAAACGAAAAGCTGAAAATATAGATGAATCTTGCATCAAAAAGAAAAAATGTATAGTTAATTCGTGAGCATGATAATATCACTTATTCATTGAAGAGATCAACATTAATATCACTTAGTTCTTGTATTCATAAGTTAATATAAGTTATCTCAATAATCTCAATATTGTTAAAAAATCAGTATAAACTTTAATTAATTAATTAATTATTACCTATTTAATATTATGTCGAAACGTTTTTTTTTTGTTGATTTTTAAAATATCATCTCATTAAAGGGTGATTATGTGTGTAACGTAAAATTAATTTTTATAACATCTAAAACAAATTGAATATGTGGCCATATATACAAAAAAATCTTATGTTTTAAAATCTATCATAGGACTTGTAGAATCTTATAAATTAAATTATTTACTAATAATTAAACAAATTAATTAGAGTTTTCTTTTAGCAAATAGAATTGTTATCTTATAAATTAATTATCTATTTATAATTTAGTATTAATATTATTGTATTGTATATCAATTGTTTACTAATAAATTTAAAAATGTATTAGTTTCTTTTAACCATTGAATTATTACCTTGTAAATTAGCTATCTATCTATAATTTTGTATATATTAATATTATTATACTGTATATTATTATTGTTTACTAATAAAATAAAAAATCAAAATAATGTGATTGAGTTTCTTTTTACAAAACACTTTAAATAATATTCCTATGGTACAAATTTGTATCTAAACATTATTACAGATGAGCTTCTAATTTTTTAAGTACATGTTATTGCAGGTAAGTTTCTGGAGAAAAAATGCTTTTAATTACATTTGGTAATGATCTTCATGATGTTTTTATAATACACAATTAGTTTTATAAATTAATTATGTTCAGATGGTCTCGCTTGTAAAAATGCTGCATAATTGTTGTTATCTGTATTATTGGTATCTGTTATATTCGATAAGTATTATATAAAACTATATTAAATGCAATCATGTCAAGTTAGTAGGTGAGGTACCTTTGAATTAGCCCATATAAGTTGCATTTATAGTTGTGAATGTTAAATAATAATAATTCATAACTTTTATTATTGGAAAAATTAATCATATTCCTTTAAATAAAAAATATATAATACATACATACATACATTTGGATGTGAGAAAAAGTTAAGAAATGGGAATCAAATTAATGATTTCTACTAAAATGTTTAAATATATACGTAACAAACAATTAAATATCAAATTACATTCAAAAAGATTATATTGAAAACTATGTATAAATAATATACTTGAATATTAATTAATACAGTTGTTGACCTTCATGAATATAATATTTTAAATTATTTGTGTAAAAACGTTTACGTTGTTTATTGATGAAATTTGGTGAGCATTTTGTTTACTATTTTTTTCTCTTTTCTCAGAATCAAATTTTTATGACTTTGTTATTTTTCAAGCAGGTCATGTGTGCTTTGCGCTAAGATTATAAACAATAAGATATCAGAATATTTTTATAATACTCCAAAAGCATTGTAATTTATGCAATAGAATCGATTAGACAATAATTTTTGTAGAAAAATAATATCAAATTATAGCAATTTTTGTAATTATTTAGTTTAATCTATCGAAAAATAGGACAATTGCATCATTATTGTTATTTTCTTTATTTTTAATTTGTGACGCATGTAGCCATAAACCAATAATCTTGTCTTTGATAACTTTTAACCTATTATCGTTGTTTTTCTCAATTAATATTAGTTGCCATACAAGAACAAGCCTCATTGGGTGTTGACTTTTTGTAGTTTGTCTATTGTTCAGGTTGTGGGGGACGCGAAGATTCTAATGTCTATATTATTCGAATGAAGATTAAAGCTGCTTCTGCTATTGGAATTAAAGCCGAACATGTTCAATTGCCTAGAAGTATTACACAAATACAGGTAACTTTTCTTTGGCATTCTTATTCCTAAGGAATTCATACTAACTCATAGGAATTCTACTAATCTAGTTTTTGTATTATTTTCGAGATAAATTTATTGATTATTTTCTTAAATGTTGAAAATTAATCTAGTTTTGGTATTATTTTTGAGATAAATTTATTGATTATTTTCTTTGAATAAATTTTTCTATTGTGATTATCTGTTGTAAAAAACATTAATTATTCTAAACATTTTATATTTTAATAATCTTTCTTTTGACTGTTTTTTCACCTAACTCGTTTTTTTTAGTTGATTATTTTCTTTGAATAAATTTTTCTATTGTGATTATCTGTTGTAAAAAACATTAATTATTCTAAACATTTTATATTTTAATAATCTTTCTTTTGACTGTTTTTTCACCTAACTCGTTTTTTAGTTGATTATTTTCTTTTAATAAATTTTTCTATTGTGATTATCTGTTGTAAAAAACATTAATTATTCTAAACATTTTAAATTTTAATAATCTTTCTTTTGACTGTTTTTTCACCTAACTCGTTTTTTAGTTGATTATTTTCTTTGAATAAATTTTTCTATTGTGATTATCTGTTGTAAAAAACATTAATTATTCTAAACATTTTAAATTTTAATAATCTTTCTTTTGACTGTTTTTTCACCTAACTCGTTTTTTAGTTGATTATTTTCTTTGAATAAATTTTTCTATTGTGATTATCTGTTGTAAAAAACATTAATTATTCTAAACATTTTAAATTTTAATAATCTTTCTTTTGACTGTTTTTTCACCTAACTCGTTTTTTAGTTGATTATTTTCTTTGAATAAATTTTTCTATTGTGATTATCTGTTGTAAAAACATTAATTATTCTAAACATTTTAAATTTTAATAATCTTTCTTTTGACTGTTTTTTCACCTAACTCGTTTTTTAGTTGATTATTTTCTTTGAATAAATTTTTCTATTGTGATTATCTGTTGTAAAAAACATTAATTATTCTAAACATTTTAAATTTTAATAATCTTTCTTTTGACTGTTTTTTCACCTAACTCGTTTTTTAGTTGATTATTTTCTTTGAATAAATTTTTCTATTGTGATTATCTGTTGTAAAAACATTAATTATTCTAAACATTTTAAATTTTAATAATCTTTCTTTTGACTGTTTTTTCACCTAACTCGTTTTTTAGTTTTATTCCAGTTGACTGCGCCATGTTATATACGAAAAACTAGGGGGTGCATGTCAAAATAAAGAATCATTTGCCAAAACTTTGACTCTTTTTATTGTAAATTAAATAACAGAAACATTTCAGAAAATGATTAAACTCTGGACTGCAATTTGGATGCTGACCAGGAGGAAGAGTGATTTTGAAAAAGAATAATTTCACAAATACTAAAAAGGTTAATGGTGAATAATCAAAGCTATTGTATAATAGAGAATATATATTTTCTATAATGAAATGTGAATTTAATAAAAAAACTATAAAAACGATAAAGTGTTTTAATTATCAGAACTTTTTTCACACATTGTTTTATCTCTACTTGCTTCCTGAAACCTTTTTCCTAAAGAAAATTTTAGAGGGATGCTGGGGACCTGTTGGTGGGGGCTGTCCGCTAATACCTGCTGGTGGGGGCTGGGGGCCTGCTGGTGGGGGCTGGGGGCCTGCTGGTTGGGGGGGCTGTCCGCTAATACCTGGGGGGCTGGGGGCCTGCTGGTGGGGGCTGTCCGCTAATACCTGCTGGTGGGGCCTGCTAGTGGCTAGTTTGTCTAGATTAGCGCTTATTAAATATGTCTATAAACCATTTTGTGATTTTTATTGACAATTATTACAGCTCGTGACGTCACAACTAAGCAGCTCTATAGTTTTGGTGGCTAGTGACGTCACAACTAAGCAGCTCTATAGTTTTGGTGATAACCGATAGTGGCCTACCTTACCGACATTAGCATGGATCAGAACCGATAGCTCCCTACCTTACCGCGATAGTGGCGCCATCTAGTAAACTTAGCATGGATCAGAACCGATAGCTCCCTACCGCGATAGTGGCGCCATCTGGTAACTAAAGGATCAGAACCGATAGCTCCCTCAAGTTAGGCAATTTACATTACAAAAAGGGTACAAAAAGTGCAAAATGAACCTTAGAATTTCTTATGGGAAATAACATGTGAAAATGACCCAAAGTGAGCTAGAAACGGTATAGCCTATCTACTACTGTTGAGAAGAATCATGATCGAGTATTAAGATACCCACATTATTCAAAGGTATTGAAATTGAAAAGTATCCAATTCCCTATGACCTTGAAGCAGATTCCAAATTTTGAAAATCAAAATGAAGTATCGATAAATGTTTATGTACTGAAGAAACATCGAAAAAACTTTAATGTTGTACCATGCTATCTGAGCAAAAATAAAATGACTAAACATATAAACTTATTGATGATTCAGAATCAATATGATGATGATGAAGATGCTGATGTTGATGGAGATAATTTATTACCCATTCGTTATCATTATGTTTGGATTAAAAATCTATCTCGTTTGGTTTCTTCCCAGTTGAATAAAGATAGTCATAAAAAGTATTTTTGTGAGCGATGCTTACACTATTTCTACTCGGAAGAAAAATTGAACGCCCATTATGAAATTTGCAAGCAAGTTAATGATTGTGTAATAAGAATGCCAAAAACAGGAGAAAATATTTTAAAGTTTAAGAATTTTAAAAATAAACAGAAAACGCCGTTTATCATCTATTCAGATATTGAAAGTGTATTAGAACCCATAAATAGTCATAATAAATATCAGAAACATATACCTGCTGTTGTGGGCTATTATTTTAAGTGTGCTTACGATGATTCACTATCATATTATCGTTCATATCGTGGAATGGATTGTATGGATTGGTTTACAAAGGAATTAAAGCGATTGTCTGAAGAAGTTGAAACAATTTTTTTGTGTTCATATGAGATGGATCTATTAACTACTATTGAAGAGGAAGATTTTCAGAAATCTACGCACTGTCATATATGTAATAAACCATTTGTGGATGGAGAGAAGAAAGTTAGAGATCATTTTCATCTTATGTCGAAAAGTGGTGGATATAAAGATGGTACTAATTATAGAGGTCCTGCACATGAAGCATGTAATATTAATTATCAAGACAGTCACGTGGTTCCTGTAGTCTTCCATAATATGTCAAATTATGATGGGATATTGATAGTGGAAGATGTTGCAACAAAAATTGGAGGGCGTGTTGAACTACTACCTATTACTAAAGAAAAATATATTTCTTTTACTAAAAACATTGATGATTCATCTATAAAATTTCGATTTATAGATTCATACAGATTTTTAGCTTCTTCCCTTGATAAGTTGGCATCATACTTGTCGGAATTTCCTAACATGAAAAAGCGTTTTTCTAAAGTTTCAGAAAATCAGTTTCAATTGTTGAAAAAGAAAGGTGTAATGCCATATGATTTTATTGATTCGTTTGACAAATTTAATTACACTCAATTACCGAATATAGAAGCATTCTATAACCGATTGGAGGAGAAACAGTGTTCTAGACAACTCTATCATCATGCACAAAACGTTTGGTCAGCATTTAATTGTTCAAATTTAGGTGACTATGTAGATCTCTATATGGAAACGGATATAATGCTACTTACGGATATTTTCGAAACGTTTAGAGCAACCTGCCTGTCTACGTACAACATTGACCCGGGAAATTACTATACACTTCCGGGATTTACGTTTGACTGTATGTTGAAGTATACAAATATTGAGCTCGAATTGTTGACTGATATAGATATGATGATGTTTGTTGAACGAGGAATTCGCGGTGGTTTGAGTCAATGTATGAAACGACGTTCCACAGCGAATAATAAATACATTCCAGGATTTGATCCATCCAAGCCTGAAGTGTATTTACTTTATACAGACATTAACAATCAATATGGATGGGCGATGAGTCAGTGTCTTCCTTACAGTGGTTTTGAGTGGTGTGATACAGATATTGATGTTTTGATGATTTTAGATGACGCTGATAATGGATATTTCTTAGAAGTGGATCTCAAATATCCTGAAGAACTTCATGATAAACATAAGGATTTACCTTTTTGCCCTGAACATAGAACAGCACCTAATTCTAAACAGAGTAAATTGATGGGTACTCTTCATGATAAAGAGCGATATGTAATTCATTATAGAACATTAAAGCAGGCATTAAACAATGGGCTAAAATTAGAAAAAATTCATAAAGTTTTAAAATTTAAACAGTCGCCTTGGCTTCAATCATATATTGATTTAAATACCAAACTACGAAAAAATGCTAATAATGATTTTGAAAAAAATTTGTATAAATTAATGAATAATGCGGTCTTTGGAAAAACAATGGAAAATGTTAGGAAACATTCTAATGTAAAGCTTGTGACAAAATGGGAGGGTCGATATGGGGCAGAAGCTTATATATCTAAACCCGAATTTCATTCTTGTACAATTTTCAATCCCAACTTGGTGGCCATTGAGTTGAAAAAGATGGAGATATTCTTCAATAAGCCTTTGTATATTGGTATGGCAATCTTAGATTTAGCTAAAACTACAATTTATGATTTTCATTATGGCTATATGATTCCACAGTTGGGTGATGATTCTACCGCTATCTATACAGATACTGACTCGGTTATTTATGAAATTAAAAACCATGATCCCTATGAAATGATAAAAAGAGATTGTTACAAGTATTTTGATACCAGTGATTACCATCCTTCTAATGTTTATAATATACCTTGCGTTAATAAAAAAGTGCTTGGTATGATAAAGGATGAAAACAATGGAACTCCTATGACTCATTTTGTTGGATTAAGATCAAAATTATATACGCTAAAAATAGCAACCCCTCCAGAAAAAGATGCAAAATCACTTGATGATGCTACATTTAATCATGGGAATATTAAACACGAATCAAACAATCTTAGGTTAACAAAAAAAGCTAAGGGAGTTAAAAGGTCGGTTCTTAGTACGAAAATAACATTTGAAGATTATGTTGAATGTTTGGAGAACTTTAAAGAGATATCGGTTAATCAAAACCTCATAAAATCTGAAAAACTTAAACTTTATACTCAAACTCAGACAAAAATTGCTCTAAGTCCTTATGATGATAAACGATACATTATACCTGGTTCCTATAATACACTACCTTGGGGCCACTATTCTTTGAATACTATAACCTATAAACGAAAAGCTGAAAATATAGATGAATCTTGCATCAAAAAGAAAAAATGTATAGTTAATTCGTGAGCATGATAATATCACTTATTCATTGAAGAGATCAACATTAATATCACTTAGTTCTTGTATTCATAAGTTAATATAAGTTATCTCAATAATCTCAATATTGTTAAAAAATCAGTATAAACTTTAATTAATTAATTAATTATTACCTATTTAATATTATGTCGAAACGTTTTTTTTTTGTTGATTTTTAAAATATCATCTCATTAAAGGGTGATTATGTGTGTAACGTAAAATTAATTTTTATAACATCTAAAACAAATTGAATATGTGGCCATATATACAAAAAAATCTTATGTTTTAAAATCTATCATAGGACTTGTAGAATCTTATAAATTAAATTATTTACTAATAATTAAACAAATTAATTAGAGTTTTCTTTTAGCAAATAGAATTGTTATCTTATAAATTAATTATCTATTTATAATTTAGTATTAATATTATTGTATTGTATATCAATTGTTTACTAATAAATTTAAAAATGTATTAGTTTCTTTTAACCATTGAATTATTACCTTGTAAATTAGCTATCTATCTATAATTTTGTATATATTAATATTATTATACTGTATATTATTATTGTTTACTAATAAAATAAAAAATCAAAATAATGTGATTGAGTTTCTTTTTACAAAACACTTTAAATAATATTCCTATGGTACAAATTTGTATCTAAACATTATTACAGATGAGCTTCTAATTTTTTAAGTACATGTTATTGCAGGTAAGTTTCTGGAGAAAAAATGCTTTTAATTACATTTGGTAATGATCTTCATGATGTTTTTATAATACACAATTAGTTTTATAAATTAATTATGTTCAGATGGTCTCGCTTGTAAAAATGCTGCATAATTGTTGTTATCTGTATTATTGGTATCTGTTATATTCGATAAGTATTATATAAAACTATATTAAATGCAATCATGTCAAGTTAGTAGGTGAGGTACCTTTGAATTAGCCCATATAAGTTGCATTTATAGTTGTGAATGTTAAATAATAATAATTCATAACTTTTATTATTGGAAAAATTAATCATATTCCTTTAAATAAAAAATATATAATACATACATACATACATTTGGATGTGAGAAAAAGTTAAGAAATGGGAATCAAATTAATGATTTCTACTAAAATGTTTAAATATATACGTAACAAACAATTAAATATCAAATTACATTCAAAAAGATTATATTGAAAACTATGTATAAATAATATACTTGAATATTAATTAATACAGTTGTTGACCTTCATGAATATAATATTTTAAATTATTTGTGTAAAAACGTTTACGTTGTTTATTGATGAAATTTGGTGAGCATTTTGTTTACTATTTTTTTCTCTTTTCTCAGAATCAAATTTTTATGACTTTGTTATTTTTCAAGCAGGTCATGTGTGCTTTGCGCTAAGATTATAAACAATAAGATATCAGAATATTTTTATAATACTCCAAAAGCATTGTAATTTATGCAATAGAATCGATTAGACAATAATTTTTGTAGAAAAATAATATCAAATTATAGCAATTTTTGTAATTATTTAGTTTAATCTATCGAAAAATAGGACAATTGCATCATTATTGTTATTTTCTTTATTTTTAATTTGTGACGCATGTAGCCATAAACCAATAATCTTGTCTTTGATAACTTTTAACCTATTATCGTTGTTTTTCTCAATTAATATTAGTTGCCATACAAGAACAAGCCTCATTGGGTGTTGACTTTTTGTAGTTTGTCTATTGTTCAGGTTGTGGGGGACGCGAAGATTCTAATGTCTATATTATTCGAATGAAGATTAAAGCTGCTTCTGCTATTGGAATTAAAGCCGAACATGTTCAATTGCCTAGAAGTATTACACAAATACAGGTAACTTTTCTTTGGCATTCTTATTCCTAAGGAATTCATACTAACTCATAGGAATTCTACTAATCTAGTTTTTGTATTATTTTCGAGATAAATTTATTGATTATTTTCTTAAATGTTGAAAATTAATCTAGTTTTGGTATTATTTTTGAGATAAATTTATTGATTATTTTCTTTGAATAAATTTTTCTATTGTGATTATCTGTTGTAAAAAACATTAATTATTCTAAACATTTTATATTTTAATAATCTTTCTTTTGACTGTTTTTTCACCTAACTCGTTTTTTTTAGTTGATTATTTTCTTTGAATAAATTTTTCTATTGTGATTATCTGTTGTAAAAAACATTAATTATTCTAAACATTTTATATTTTAATAATCTTTCTTTTGACTGTTTTTTCACCTAACTCGTTTTTTAGTTGATTATTTTCTTTGAATAAATTTTTCTATTGTGATTATCTGTTGTAAAAAACATTAATTATTCTAAACATTTTAAATTTTAATAATCTTTCTTTTGACTGTTTTTTCACCTAACTCGTTTTTTAGTTGATTATTTTCTTTGAATAAATTTTTCTATTGTGATTATCTGTTGTAAAAAACATTAATTATTCTAAACATTTTAAATTTTAATAATCTTTCTTTTGACTGTTTTTTCACCTAACTCGTTTTTTAGTTGATTATTTTCTTTGAATAAATTTTTCTATTGTGATTATCTGTTGTAAAAAACATTAATTATTCTAAACATTTTAAATTTTAATAATCTTTCTTTTGACTGTTTTTTCACCTAACTCGTTTTTTAGTTGATTATTTTCTTTGAATAAATTTTTCTATTGTGATTATCTGTTGTAAAAACATTAATTATTCTAAACATTTTAAATTTTAATAATCTTTCTTTTGACTGTTTTTTCACCTAACTCGTTTTTTAGTTGATTATTTTCTTTGAATAAATTTTTCTATTGTGATTATCTGTTGTAAAAAACATTAATTATTCTAAACATTTTAAATTTTAATAATCTTTCTTTTGACTGTTTTTTCACCTAACTCGTTTTTTAGTTGATTATTTTCTTTGAATAAATTTTTCTATTGTGATTATCTGTTGTAAAAACATTAATTATTCTAAACATTTTAAATTTTAATAATCTTTCTTTTGACTGTTTTTTCACCTAACTCGTTTTTTAGTTTTATTCCAGTTGACTGCGCCATGTTATATACGAAAAACTAGGGGGTGCATGTCAAAATAAAGAATCATTTGCCAAAACTTTGACTCTTTTTATTGTAAATTAAATAACAGAAACATTTCAGAAAATGATTAAACTCTGGACTGCAATTTGGATGCTGACCAGGAGGAAGAGTGATTTTGAAAAAGAATAATTTCACAAATACTAAAAAGGTTAATGGTGAATAATCAAAGCTATTGTATAATAGAGAATATATATTTTCTATAATGAAATGTGAATTTAATAAAAAAACTATAAAAACGATAAAGTGTTTTAATTATCAGAACTTTTTTCACACATTGTTTTATCTCTACTTGCTTCCTGAAACCTTTTTCCTAAAGAAAATTTTAGAGGGATGCTGGGGACCTGTTGGTGGGGGCTGTCCGCTAATACCTGCTGGTGGGGGCTGGGGGCCTGCTGGTGGGGGCTGGGGGCCTGCTGGTTGGGGGGGCTGTCCGCTAATACCTGGGGGGCTGGGGGCCTGCTGGTGGGGGCTGTCCGCTAATACCTGCTGGTGGGGCCTGCTAGTGGCTAGTTTGTCTAGATTAGCGCTTATTAAATATGTCTATAAACCATTTTGTGATTTTTATTGACAATTATTACAGCTCGTGACGTCACAACTAAGCAGCTCTATAGTTTTGGTGGCTAGTGACGTCACAACTAAGCAGCTCTATAGTTTTGGTGATAACCGATAGTGGCCTACCTTACCGACATTAGCATGGATCAGAACCGATAGCTCCCTACCTTACCGCGATAGTGGCGCCATCTAGTAAACTTAGCATGGATCAGAACCGATAGCTCCCTACCGCGATAGTGGCGCCATCTGGTAACTAAAGGATCAGAACCGATAGCTCCCTCAAGTTAGGCAATTTACATTACAAAAAGGGTACAAAAAGTGCAAAATGAACCTTAGAATTTCTTATGGGAAATAACATGTGAAAATGACCCAAAGTGAGCTAGAAACGGTATAGCCTATCTACTACTGTTGAGAAGAATCATGATCGAGTATTAAGATACCCACATTATTCAAAGGTATTGAAATTGAAAAGTATCCAATTCCCTATGACCTTGAAGCAGATTCCAAATTTTGAAAATCAAAATGAAGTATCGATAAATGTTTATGTACTGAAGAAACATCGAAAAAACTTTAATGTTGTACCATGCTATCTGAGCAAAAATAAAATGACTAAACATATAAACTTATTGATGATTCAGAATCAATATGATGATGATGAAGATGCTGATGTTGATGGAGATAATTTATTACCCATTCGTTATCATTATGTTTGGATTAAAAATCTATCTCGTTTGGTTTCTTCCCAGTTGAATAAAGATAGTCATAAAAAGTATTTTTGTGAGCGATGCTTACACTATTTCTACTCGGAAGAAAAATTGAACGCCCATTATGAAATTTGCAAGCAAGTTAATGATTGTGTAATAAGAATGCCAAAAACAGGAGAAAATATTTTAAAGTTTAAGAATTTTAAAAATAAACAGAAAACGCCGTTTATCATCTATTCAGATATTGAAAGTGTATTAGAACCCATAAATAGTCATAATAAATATCAGAAACATATACCTGCTGTTGTGGGCTATTATTTTAAGTGTGCTTACGATGATTCACTATCATATTATCGTTCATATCGTGGAATGGATTGTATGGATTGGTTTACAAAGGAATTAAAGCGATTGTCTGAAGAAGTTGAAACAATTTTTTTGTGTTCATATGAGATGGATCTATTAACTACTATTGAAGAGGAAGATTTTCAGAAATCTACGCACTGTCATATATGTAATAAACCATTTGTGGATGGAGAGAAGAAAGTTAGAGATCATTTTCATCTTATGTCGAAAAGTGGTGGATATAAAGATGGTACTAATTATAGAGGTCCTGCACATGAAGCATGTAATATTAATTATCAAGACAGTCACGTGGTTCCTGTAGTCTTCCATAATATGTCAAATTATGATGGGATATTGATAGTGGAAGATGTTGCAACAAAAATTGGAGGGCGTGTTGAACTACTACCTATTACTAAAGAAAAATATATTTCTTTTACTAAAAACATTGATGATTCATCTATAAAATTTCGATTTATAGATTCATACAGATTTTTAGCTTCTTCCCTTGATAAGTTGGCATCATACTTGTCGGAATTTCCTAACATGAAAAAGCGTTTTTCTAAAGTTTCAGAAAATCAGTTTCAATTGTTGAAAAAGAAAGGTGTAATGCCATATGATTTTATTGATTCGTTTGACAAATTTAATTACACTCAATTACCGAATATAGAAGCATTCTATAACCGATTGGAGGAGAAACAGTGTTCTAGACAACTCTATCATCATGCACAAAACGTTTGGTCAGCATTTAATTGTTCAAATTTAGGTGACTATGTAGATCTCTATATGGAAACGGATATAATGCTACTTACGGATATTTTCGAAACGTTTAGAGCAACCTGCCTGTCTACGTACAACATTGACCCGGGAAATTACTATACACTTCCGGGATTTACGTTTGACTGTATGTTGAAGTATACAAATATTGAGCTCGAATTGTTGACTGATATAGATATGATGATGTTTGTTGAACGAGGAATTCGCGGTGGTTTGAGTCAATGTATGAAACGACGTTCCACAGCGAATAATAAATACATTCCAGGATTTGATCCATCCAAGCCTGAAGTGTATTTACTTTATACAGACATTAACAATCAATATGGATGGGCGATGAGTCAGTGTCTTCCTTACAGTGGTTTTGAGTGGTGTGATACAGATATTGATGTTTTGATGATTTTAGATGACGCTGATAATGGATATTTCTTAGAAGTGGATCTCAAATATCCTGAAGAACTTCATGATAAACATAAGGATTTACCTTTTTGCCCTGAACATAGAACAGCACCTAATTCTAAACAGAGTAAATTGATGGGTACTCTTCATGATAAAGAGCGATATGTAATTCATTATAGAACATTAAAGCAGGCATTAAACAATGGGCTAAAATTAGAAAAAATTCATAAAGTTTTAAAATTTAAACAGTCGCCTTGGCTTCAATCATATATTGATTTAAATACCAAACTACGAAAAAATGCTAATAATGATTTTGAAAAAAATTTGTATAAATTAATGAATAATGCGGTCTTTGGAAAAACAATGGAAAATGTTAGGAAACATTCTAATGTAAAGCTTGTGACAAAATGGGAGGGTCGATATGGGGCAGAAGCTTATATATCTAAACCCGAATTTCATTCTTGTACAATTTTCAATCCCAACTTGGTGGCCATTGAGTTGAAAAAGATGGAGATATTCTTCAATAAGCCTTTGTATATTGGTATGGCAATCTTAGATTTAGCTAAAACTACAATTTATGATTTTCATTATGGCTATATGATTCCACAGTTGGGTGATGATTCTACCGCTATCTATACAGATACTGACTCGGTTATTTATGAAATTAAAAACCATGATCCCTATGAAATGATAAAAAGAGATTGTTACAAGTATTTTGATACCAGTGATTACCATCCTTCTAATGTTTATAATATACCTTGCGTTAATAAAAAAGTGCTTGGTATGATAAAGGATGAAAACAATGGAACTCCTATGACTCATTTTGTTGGATTAAGATCAAAATTATATACGCTAAAAATAGCAACCCCTCCAGAAAAAGATGCAAAATCACTTGATGATGCTACATTTAATCATGGGAATATTAAACACGAATCAAACAATCTTAGGTTAACAAAAAAAGCTAAGGGAGTTAAAAGGTCGGTTCTTAGTACGAAAATAACATTTGAAGATTATGTTGAATGTTTGGAGAACTTTAAAGAGATATCGGTTAATCAAAACCTCATAAAATCTGAAAAACTTAAACTTTATACTCAAACTCAGACAAAAATTGCTCTAAGTCCTTATGATGATAAACGATACATTATACCTGGTTCCTATAATACACTACCTTGGGGCCACTATTCTTTGAATACTATAACCTATAAACGAAAAGCTGAAAATATAGATGAATCTTGCATCAAAAAGAAAAAATGTATAGTTAATTCGTGAGCATGATAATATCACTTATTCATTGAAGAGATCAACATTAATATCACTTAGTTCTTGTATTCATAAGTTAATATAAGTTATCTCAATAATCTCAATATTGTTAAAAAATCAGTATAAACTTTAATTAATTAATTAATTATTACCTATTTAATATTATGTCGAAACGTTTTTTTTTTGTTGATTTTTAAAATATCATCTCATTAAAGGGTGATTATGTGTGTAACGTAAAATTAATTTTTATAACATCTAAAACAAATTGAATATGTGGCCATATATACAAAAAAATCTTATGTTTTAAAATCTATCATAGGACTTGTAGAATCTTATAAATTAAATTATTTACTAATAATTAAACAAATTAATTAGAGTTTTCTTTTAGCAAATAGAATTGTTATCTTATAAATTAATTATCTATTTATAATTTAGTATTAATATTATTGTATTGTATATCAATTGTTTACTAATAAATTTAAAAATGTATTAGTTTCTTTTAACCATTGAATTATTACCTTGTAAATTAGCTATCTATCTATAATTTTGTATATATTAATATTATTATACTGTATATTATTATTGTTTACTAATAAAATAAAAAATCAAAATAATGTGATTGAGTTTCTTTTTACAAAACACTTTAAATAATATTCCTATGGTACAAATTTGTATCTAAACATTATTACAGATGAGCTTCTAATTTTTTAAGTACATGTTATTGCAGGTAAGTTTCTGGAGAAAAAATGCTTTTAATTACATTTGGTAATGATCTTCATGATGTTTTTATAATACACAATTAGTTTTATAAATTAATTATGTTCAGATGGTCTCGCTTGTAAAAATGCTGCATAATTGTTGTTATCTGTATTATTGGTATCTGTTATATTCGATAAGTATTATATAAAACTATATTAAATGCAATCATGTCAAGTTAGTAGGTGAGGTACCTTTGAATTAGCCCATATAAGTTGCATTTATAGTTGTGAATGTTAAATAATAATAATTCATAACTTTTATTATTGGAAAAATTAATCATATTCCTTTAAATAAAAAATATATAATACATACATACATACATTTGGATGTGAGAAAAAGTTAAGAAATGGGAATCAAATTAATGATTTCTACTAAAATGTTTAAATATATACGTAACAAACAATTAAATATCAAATTACATTCAAAAAGATTATATTGAAAACTATGTATAAATAATATACTTGAATATTAATTAATACAGTTGTTGACCTTCATGAATATAATATTTTAAATTATTTGTGTAAAAACGTTTACGTTGTTTATTGATGAAATTTGGTGAGCATTTTGTTTACTATTTTTTTCTCTTTTCTCAGAATCAAATTTTTATGACTTTGTTATTTTTCAAGCAGGTCATGTGTGCTTTGCGCTAAGATTATAAACAATAAGATATCAGAATATTTTTATAATACTCCAAAAGCATTGTAATTTATGCAATAGAATCGATTAGACAATAATTTTTGTAGAAAAATAATATCAAATTATAGCAATTTTTGTAATTATTTAGTTTAATCTATCGAAAAATAGGACAATTGCATCATTATTGTTATTTTCTTTATTTTTAATTTGTGACGCATGTAGCCATAAACCAATAATCTTGTCTTTGATAACTTTTAACCTATTATCGTTGTTTTTCTCAATTAATATTAGTTGCCATACAAGAACAAGCCTCATTGGGTGTTGACTTTTTGTAGTTTGTCTATTGTTCAGGTTGTGGGGGACGCGAAGATTCTAATGTCTATATTATTCGAATGAAGATTAAAGCTGCTTCTGCTATTGGAATTAAAGCCGAACATGTTCAATTGCCTAGAAGTATTACACAAATACAGGTAACTTTTCTTTGGCATTCTTATTCCTAAGGAATTCATACTAACTCATAGGAATTCTACTAATCTAGTTTTTGTATTATTTTCGAGATAAATTTATTGATTATTTTCTTAAATGTTGAAAATTAATCTAGTTTTGGTATTATTTTTGAGATAAATTTATTGATTATTTTCTTTGAATAAATTTTTCTATTGTGATTATCTGTTGTAAAAAACATTAATTATTCTAAACATTTTATATTTTAATAATCTTTCTTTTGACTGTTTTTTCACCTAACTCGTTTTTTTTAGTTGATTATTTTCTTTGAATAAATTTTTCTATTGTGATTATCTGTTGTAAAAAACATTAATTATTCTAAACATTTTATATTTTAATAATCTTTCTTTTGACTGTTTTTTCACCTAACTCGTTTTTTAGTTGATTATTTTCTTTTAATAAATTTTTCTATTGTGATTATCTGTTGTAAAAAACATTAATTATTCTAAACATTTTAAATTTTAATAATCTTTCTTTTGACTGTTTTTTCACCTAACTCGTTTTTTAGTTGATTATTTTCTTTGAATAAATTTTTCTATTGTGATTATCTGTTGTAAAAAACATTAATTATTCTAAACATTTTAAATTTTAATAATCTTTCTTTTGACTGTTTTTTCACCTAACTCGTTTTTTAGTTGATTATTTTCTTTGAATAAATTTTTCTATTGTGATTATCTGTTGTAAAAAACATTAATTATTCTAAACATTTTAAATTTTAATAATCTTTCTTTTGACTGTTTTTTCACCTAACTCGTTTTTTAGTTGATTATTTTCTTTGAATAAATTTTTCTATTGTGATTATCTGTTGTAAAAACATTAATTATTCTAAACATTTTAAATTTTAATAATCTTTCTTTTGACTGTTTTTTCACCTAACTCGTTTTTTAGTTGATTATTTTCTTTGAATAAATTTTTCTATTGTGATTATCTGTTGTAAAAAACATTAATTATTCTAAACATTTTAAATTTTAATAATCTTTCTTTTGACTGTTTTTTCACCTAACTCGTTTTTTAGTTGATTATTTTCTTTGAATAAATTTTTCTATTGTGATTATCTGTTGTAAAAACATTAATTATTCTAAACATTTTAAATTTTAATAATCTTTCTTTTGACTGTTTTTTCACCTAACTCGTTTTTTAGTTTTATTCCAGTTGACTGCGCCATGTTATATACGAAAAACTAGGGGGTGCATGTCAAAATAAAGAATCATTTGCCAAAACTTTGACTCTTTTTATTGTAAATTAAATAACAGAAACATTTCAGAAAATGATTAAACTCTGGACTGCAATTTGGATGCTGACCAGGAGGAAGAGTGATTTTGAAAAAGAATAATTTCACAAATACTAAAAAGGTTAATGGTGAATAATCAAAGCTATTGTATAATAGAGAATATATATTTTCTATAATGAAATGTGAATTTAATAAAAAAACTATAAAAACGATAAAGTGTTTTAATTATCAGAACTTTTTTCACACATTGTTTTATCTCTACTTGCTTCCTGAAACCTTTTTCCTAAAGAAAATTTTAGAGGGATGCTGGGGACCTGTTGGTGGGGGCTGTCCGCTAATACCTGCTGGTGGGGGCTGGGGGCCTGCTGGTGGGGGCTGGGGGCCTGCTGGTTGGGGGGGCTGTCCGCTAATACCTGGGGGGCTGGGGGCCTGCTGGTGGGGGCTGTCCGCTAATACCTGCTGGTGGGGCCTGCTAGTGGCTAGTTTGTCTAGATTAGCGCTTATTAAATATGTCTATAAACCATTTTGTGATTTTTATTGACAATTATTACAGCTCGTGACGTCACAACTAAGCAGCTCTATAGTTTTGGTGGCTAGTGACGTCACAACTAAGCAGCTCTATAGTTTTGGTGATAACCGATAGTGGCCTACCTTACCGACATTAGCATGGATCAGAACCGATAGCTCCCTACCTTACCGCGATAGTGGCGCCATCTAGTAAACTTAGCATGGATCAGAACCGATAGCTCCCTACCGCGATAGTGGCGCCATCTGGTAACTAAAGGATCAGAACCGATAGCTCCCTCAAGTTAGGCAATTTACATTACAAAAAGGGTACAAAAAGTGCAAAATGAACCTTAGAATTTCTTATGGGAAATAACATGTGAAAATGACCCAAAGTGAGCTAGAAACGGTATAGTCTATCTACTTATTGAAAGTGTATTAGAACCCATAAATAGTCATAATAAATATCAGAAACATATACCTGCTGTTGTGGGCTATTATTTTAAGTGTGCTTACGATGATTCACTATCATATTATCGTTCATATCGTGGAATGGATTGTATGGATTGGTTTACAAAGGAATTAAAGCGATTGTCTGAAGAAGTTGAAACAATTTTTTTGTGTTCATATGAGATGGATCTATTAACTACTATTGAAGAGGAAGATTTTCAGAAATCTACGCACTGTCATATATGTAATAAACCATTTGTGGATGGAGAGAAGAAAGTTAGAGATCATTTTCATCTTATGTCGAAAAGTGGTGGATATAAAGATGGTACTAATTATAGAGGTCCTGCACATGAAGCATGTAATATTAATTATCAAGACAGTCACGTGGTTCCTGTAGTCTTCCATAATATGTCAAATTATGATGGGATATTGATAGTGGAAGATGTTGCAACAAAAATTGGAGGGCGTGTTGAACTACTACCTATTACTAAAGAAAAATATATTTCTTTTACTAAAAACATTGATGATTCATCTATAAAATTTCGATTTATAGATTCATACAGATTTTTAGCTTCTTCCCTTGATAAGTTGGCATCATACTTGTCGGAATTTCCTAACATGAAAAAGCGTTTTTCTAAAGTTTCAGAAAATCAGTTTCAATTGTTGAAAAAGAAAGGTGTAATGCCATATGATTTTATTGATTCGTTTGACAAATTTAATTACACTCAATTACCGAATATAGAAGCATTCTATAACCGATTGGAGGAGAAACAGTGTTCTAGACAACTCTATCATCATGCACAAAACGTTTGGTCAGCATTTAATTGTTCAAATTTAGGTGACTATGTAGATCTCTATATGGAAACGGATATAATGCTACTTACGGATATTTTCGAAACGTTTAGAGCAACCTGCCTGTCTACGTACAACATTGACCCGGGAAATTACTATACACTTCCGGGATTTACGTTTGACTGTATGTTGAAGTATACAAATATTGAGCTCGAATTGTTGACTGATATAGATATGATGATGTTTGTTGAACGAGGAATTCGCGGTGGTTTGAGTCAATGTATGAAACGACGTTCCACAGCGAATAATAAATACATTCCAGGATTTGATCCATCCAAGCCTGAAGTGTATTTACTTTATACAGACATTAACAATCAATATGGATGGGCGATGAGTCAGTGTCTTCCTTACAGTGGTTTTGAGTGGTGTGATACAGATATTGATGTTTTGATGATTTTAGATGACGCTGATAATGGATATTTCTTAGAAGTGGATCTCAAATATCCTGAAGAACTTCATGATAAACATAAGGATTTACCTTTTTGCCCTGAACATAGAACAGCACCTAATTCTAAACAGAGTAAATTGATGGGTACTCTTCATGATAAAGAGCGATATGTAATTCATTATAGAACATTAAAGCAGGCATTAAACAATGGGCTAAAATTAGAAAAAATTCATAAAGTTTTAAAATTTAAACAGTCGCCTTGGCTTCAATCATATATTGATTTAAATACCAAACTACGAAAAAATGCTAATAATGATTTTGAAAAAAATTTGTATAAATTAATGAATAATGCGGTCTTTGGAAAAACAATGGAAAATGTTAGGAAACATTCTAATGTAAAGCTTGTGACAAAATGGGAGGGTCGATATGGGGCAGAAGCTTATATATCTAAACCCGAATTTCATTCTTGTACAATTTTCAATCCCAACTTGGTGGCCATTGAGTTGAAAAAGATGGAGATATTCTTCAATAAGCCTTTGTATATTGGTATGGCAATCTTAGATTTAGCTAAAACTACAATTTATGATTTTCATTATGGCTATATGATTCCACAGTTGGGTGATGATTCTACCGCTATCTATACAGATACTGACTCGGTTATTTATGAAATTAAAAACCATGATCCCTATGAAATGATAAAAAGAGATTGTTACAAGTATTTTGATACCAGTGATTACCATCCTTCTAATGTTTATAATATACCTTGCGTTAATAAAAAAGTGCTTGGTATGATAAAGGATGAAAACAATGGAACTCCTATGACTCATTTTGTTGGATTAAGATCAAAATTATATACGCTAAAAATAGCAACCCCTCCAGAAAAAGATGCAAAATCACTTGATGATGCTACATTTAATCATGGGAATATTAAACACGAATCAAACAATCTTAGGTTAACAAAAAAAGCTAAGGGAGTTAAAAGGTCGGTTCTTAGTACGAAAATAACATTTGAAGATTATGTTGAATGTTTGGAGAACTTTAAAGAGATATCGGTTAATCAAAACCTCATAAAATCTGAAAAACTTAAACTTTATACTCAAACTCAGACAAAAATTGCTCTAAGTCCTTATGATGATAAACGATACATTATACCTGGTTCCTATAATACACTACCTTGGGGCCACTATTCTTTGAATACTATAACCTATAAACGAAAAGCTGAAAATATAGATGAATCTTGCATCAAAAAGAAAAAATGTATAGTTAATTCGTGAGCATGATAATATCACTTATTCATTGAAGAGATCAACATTAATATCACTTAGTTCTTGTATTCATAAGTTAATATAAGTTATCTCAATAATCTCAATATTGTTAAAAAATCAGTATAAACTTTAATTAATTAATTAATTATTACCTATTTAATATTATGTCGAAACGTTTTTTTTTTGTTGATTTTTAAAATATCATCTCATTAAAGGGTGATTATGTGTGTAACGTAAAATTAATTTTTATAACATCTAAAACAAATTGAATATGTGGCCATATATACAAAAAAATCTTATGTTTTAAAATCTATCATAGGACTTGTAGAATCTTATAAATTAAATTATTTACTAATAATTAAACAAATTAATTAGAGTTTTCTTTTAGCAAATAGAATTGTTATCTTATAAATTAATTATCTATTTATAATTTAGTATTAATATTATTGTATTGTATATCAATTGTTTACTAATAAATTTAAAAATGTATTAGTTTCTTTTAACCATTGAATTATTACCTTGTAAATTAGCTATCTATCTATAATTTTGTATATATTAATATTATTATACTGTATATTATTATTGTTTACTAATAAAATAAAAAATCAAAATAATGTGATTGAGTTTCTTTTTACAAAACACTTTAAATAATATTCCTATGGTACAAATTTGTATCTAAACATTATTACAGATGAGCTTCTAATTTTTTAAGTACATGTTATTGCAGGTAAGTTTCTGGAGAAAAAATGCTTTTAATTACATTTGGTAATGATCTTCATGATGTTTTTATAATACACAATTAGTTTTATAAATTAATTATGTTCAGATGGTCTCGCTTGTAAAAATGCTGCATAATTGTTGTTATCTGTATTATTGGTATCTGTTATATTCGATAAGTATTATATAAAACTATATTAAATGCAATCATGTCAAGTTAGTAGGTGAGGTAGCTTTGAATTAGCCCATATAAGTTGCATTTATAGTTGTGAATGTTAAATAATAATAATTCATAACTTTTATTATTGGAAAAATTAATCATATTCCTTTAAATAAAAAATATATAATACATACATACATACATTTGGATGTGAGAAAAAGTTAAGAAATGGGAATCAAATTAATGATTTCTACTAAAATGTTTAAATATATACGTAACAAACAATTAAATATCAAATTACATTCAAAAAGATTATATTGAAAACTATGTATAAATAATATACTTGAATATTAATTAATACAGTTGTTGACCTTCATGAATATAATATTTTAAATTATTTGTGTAAAAACGTTTACGTTGTTTATTGATGAAATTTGGTGAGCATTTTGTTTACTATTTTTTTCTCTTTTCTCAGAATCAAATTTTTATGACTTTGTTATTTTTCAAGCAGGTCATGTGTGCTTTGCGCTAAGATTATAAACAATAAGATATCAGAATATTTTTATAATACTCCAAAAGCATTGTAATTTATGCAATAGAATCGATTAGACAATAATTTTTGTAGAAAAATAATATCAAATTATAGCAATTTTTGTAATTATTTAGTTTAATCTATCGAAAAATAGGACAATTGCATCATTATTGTTATTTTCTTTATTTTTAATTTGTGACGCATGTAGCCATAAACCAATAATCTTGTCTTTGATAACTTTTAACCTATTATCGTTGTTTTTCTCAATTAATATTAGTTGCCATACAAGAACAAGCCTCATTGGGTGTTGACTTTTTGTAGTTTGTCTATTGTTCAGGTTGTGGGGGACGCGAAGATTCTAATGTCTATATTATTCGAATGAAGATTAAAGCTGCTTCTGCTATTGGAATTAAAGCCGAACATGTTCAATTGCCTAGAAGTATTACACAAATACAGGTAACTTTTCTTTGGCATTCTTATTCCTAAGGAATTCATACTAACTCATAGGAATTCTACTAATCTAGTTTTTGTATTATTTTCGAGATAAATTTATTGATTATTTTCTTAAATGTTGAAAATTAATCTAGTTTTGGTATTATTTTTGAGATAAATTTATTGATTATTTTCTTTGAATAAATTTTTCTATTGTGATTATCTGTTGTAAAAAACATTAATTATTCTAAACATTTTATATTTTAATAATCTTTCTTTTGACTGTTTTTTCACCTAACTCGTTTTTTTTAGTTGATTATTTTCTTTGAATAAATTTTTCTATTGTGATTATCTGTTGTAAAAAACATTAATTATTCTAAACATTTTATATTTTAATAATCTTTCTTTTGACTGTTTTTTCACCTAACTCGTTTTTTAGTTGATTATTTTCTTTGAATAAATTTTTCTATTGTGATTATCTGTTGTAAAAAACATTAATTATTCTAAACATTTTAAATTTTAATAATCTTTCTTTTGACTGTTTTTTCACCTAACTCGTTTTTTAGTTGATTATTTTCTTTGAATAAATTTTTCTATTGTGATTATCTGTTGTAAAAAACATTAATTATTCTAAACATTTTAAATTTTAATAATCTTTCTTTTGACTGTTTTTTCACCTAACTCGTTTTTTAGTTGATTATTTTCTTTGAATAAATTTTTCTATTGTGATTATCTGTTGTAAAAAACATTAATTATTCTAAACATTTTAAATTTTAATAATCTTTCTTTTGACTGTTTTTTCACCTAACTCGTTTTTTAGTTGATTATTTTCTTTGAATAAATTTTTCTATTGTGATTATCTGTTGTAAAAACATTAATTATTCTAAACATTTTAAATTTTAATAATCTTTCTTTTGACTGTTTTTTCACCTAACTCGTTTTTTAGTTGATTATTTTCTTTGAATAAATTTTTCTATTGTGATTATCTGTTGTAAAAAACATTAATTATTCTAAACATTTTAAATTTTAATAATCTTTCTTTTGACTGTTTTTTCACCTAACTCGTTTTTTAGTTGATTATTTTCTTTGAATAAATTTTTCTATTGTGATTATCTGTTGTAAAAACATTAATTATTCTAAACATTTTAAATTTTAATAATCTTTCTTTTGACTGTTTTTTCACCTAACTCGTTTTTTAGTTTTATTCCAGTTGACTGCGCCATGTTATATACGAAAAACTAGGGGGTGCATGTCAAAATAAAGAATCATTTGCCAAAACTTTGACTCTTTTTATTGTAAATTAAATAACAGAAACATTTCAGAAAATGATTAAACTCTGGACTGCAATTTGGATGCTGACCAGGAGGAAGAGTGATTTTGAAAAAGAATAATTTCACAAATACTAAAAAGGTTAATGGTGAATAATCAAAGCTATTGTATAATAGAGAATATATATTTTCTATAATGAAATGTGAATTTAATAAAAAAACTATAAAAACGATAAAGTGTTTTAATTATCAGAACTTTTTTCACACATTGTTTTATCTCTACTTGCTTCCTGAAACCTTTTTCCTAAAGAAAATTTTAGAGGGATGCTGGGGACCTGTTGGTGGGGGCTGTCCGCTAATACCTGCTGGTGGGGGCTGGGGGCCTGCTGGTGGGGGCTGGGGGCCTGCTGGTTGGGGGGGCTGTCCGCTAATACCTGGGGGGCTGGGGGCCTGCTGGTGGGGGCTGTCCGCTAATACCTGCTGGTGGGGCCTGCTAGTGGCTAGTTTGTCTAGATTAGCGCTTATTAAATATGTCTATAAACCATTTTGTGATTTTTATTGACAATTATTACAGCTCGTGACGTCACAACTAAGCAGCTCTATAGTTTTGGTGGCTAGTGACGTCACAACTAAGCAGCTCTATAGTTTTGGTGATAACCGATAGTGGCCTACCTTACCGACATTAGCATGGATCAGAACCGATAGCTCCCTACCTTACCGCGATAGTGGCGCCATCTAGTAAACTTAGCATGGATCAGAACCGATAGCTCCCTACCGCGATAGTGGCGCCATCTGGTAACTAAAGGATCAGAACCGATAGCTCCCTCAAGTTAGGCAATTTACATTACAAAAAGGGTACAAAAAGTGCAAAATGAACCTTAGAATTTCTTATGGGAAATAACATGTGAAAATGACCCAAAGTGAGCTAGAAACGGTATAGTCTATCTACTTATTGAAAGTGTATTAGAACCCATAAATAGTCATAATAAATATCAGAAACATATACCTGCTGTTGTGGGCTATTATTTTAAGTGTGCTTACGATGATTCACTATCATATTATCGTTCATATCGTGGAATGGATTGTATGGATTGGTTTACAAAGGAATTAAAGCGATTGTCTGAAGAAGTTGAAACAATTTTTTTGTGTTCATATGAGATGGATCTATTAACTACTATTGAAGAGGAAGATTTTCAGAAATCTACGCACTGTCATATATGTAATAAACCATTTGTGGATGGAGAGAAGAAAGTTAGAGATCATTTTCATCTTATGTCGAAAAGTGGTGGATATAAAGATGGTACTAATTATAGAGGTCCTGCACATGAAGCATGTAATATTAATTATCAAGACAGTCACGTGGTTCCTGTAGTCTTCCATAATATGTCAAATTATGATGGGATATTGATAGTGGAAGATGTTGCAACAAAAATTGGAGGGCGTGTTGAACTACTACCTATTACTAAAGAAAAATATATTTCTTTTACTAAAAACATTGATGATTCATCTATAAAATTTCGATTTATAGATTCATACAGATTTTTAGCTTCTTCCCTTGATAAGTTGGCATCATACTTGTCGGAATTTCCTAACATGAAAAAGCGTTTTTCTAAAGTTTCAGAAAATCAGTTTCAATTGTTGAAAAAGAAAGGTGTAATGCCATATGATTTTATTGATTCGTTTGACAAATTTAATTACACTCAATTACCGAATATAGAAGCATTCTATAACCGATTGGAGGAGAAACAGTGTTCTAGACAACTCTATCATCATGCACAAAACGTTTGGTCAGCATTTAATTGTTCAAATTTAGGTGACTATGTAGATCTCTATATGGAAACGGATATAATGCTACTTACGGATATTTTCGAAACGTTTAGAGCAACCTGCCTGTCTACGTACAACATTGACCCGGGAAATTACTATACACTTCCGGGATTTACGTTTGACTGTATGTTGAAGTATACAAATATTGAGCTCGAATTGTTGACTGATATAGATATGATGATGTTTGTTGAACGAGGAATTCGCGGTGGTTTGAGTCAATGTATGAAACGACGTTCCACAGCGAATAATAAATACATTCCAGGATTTGATCCATCCAAGCCTGAAGTGTATTTACTTTATACAGACATTAACAATCAATATGGATGGGCGATGAGTCAGTGTCTTCCTTACAGTGGTTTTGAGTGGTGTGATACAGATATTGATGTTTTGATGATTTTAGATGACGCTGATAATGGATATTTCTTAGAAGTGGATCTCAAATATCCTGAAGAACTTCATGATAAACATAAGGATTTACCTTTTTGCCCTGAACATAGAACAGCACCTAATTCTAAACAGAGTAAATTGATGGGTACTCTTCATGATAAAGAGCGATATGTAATTCATTATAGAACATTAAAGCAGGCATTAAACAATGGGCTAAAATTAGAAAAAATTCATAAAGTTTTAAAATTTAAACAGTCGCCTTGGCTTCAATCATATATTGATTTAAATACCAAACTACGAAAAAATGCTAATAATGATTTTGAAAAAAATTTGTATAAATTAATGAATAATGCGGTCTTTGGAAAAACAATGGAAAATGTTAGGAAACATTCTAATGTAAAGCTTGTGACAAAATGGGAGGGTCGATATGGGGCAGAAGCTTATATATCTAAACCCGAATTTCATTCTTGTACAATTTTCAATCCCAACTTGGTGGCCATTGAGTTGAAAAAGATGGAGATATTCTTCAATAAGCCTTTGTATATTGGTATGGCAATCTTAGATTTAGCTAAAACTACAATTTATGATTTTCATTATGGCTATATGATTCCACAGTTGGGTGATGATTCTACCGCTATCTATACAGATACTGACTCGGTTATTTATGAAATTAAAAACCATGATCCCTATGAAATGATAAAAAGAGATTGTTACAAGTATTTTGATACCAGTGATTACCATCCTTCTAATGTTTATAATATACCTTGCGTTAATAAAAAAGTGCTTGGTATGATAAAGGATGAAAACAATGGAACTCCTATGACTCATTTTGTTGGATTAAGATCAAAATTATATACGCTAAAAATAGCAACCCCTCCAGAAAAAGATGCAAAATCACTTGATGATGCTACATTTAATCATGGGAATATTAAACACGAATCAAACAATCTTAGGTTAACAAAAAAAGCTAAGGGAGTTAAAAGGTCGGTTCTTAGTACGAAAATAACATTTGAAGATTATGTTGAATGTTTGGAGAACTTTAAAGAGATATCGGTTAATCAAAACCTCATAAAATCTGAAAAACTTAAACTTTATACTCAAACTCAGACAAAAATTGCTCTAAGTCCTTATGATGATAAACGATACATTATACCTGGTTCCTATAATACACTACCTTGGGGCCACTATTCTTTGAATACTATAACCTATAAACGAAAAGCTGAAAATATAGATGAATCTTGCATCAAAAAGAAAAAATGTATAGTTAATTCGTGAGCATGATAATATCACTTATTCATTGAAGAGATCAACATTAATATCACTTAGTTCTTGTATTCATAAGTTAATATAAGTTATCTCAATAATCTCAATATTGTTAAAAAATCAGTATAAACTTTAATTAATTAATTAATTATTACCTATTTAATATTATGTCGAAACGTTTTTTTTTTGTTGATTTTTAAAATATCATCTCATTAAAGGGTGATTATGTGTGTAACGTAAAATTAATTTTTATAACATCTAAAACAAATTGAATATGTGGCCATATATACAAAAAAATCTTATGTTTTAAAATCTATCATAGGACTTGTAGAATCTTATAAATTAAATTATTTACTAATAATTAAACAAATTAATTAGAGTTTTCTTTTAGCAAATAGAATTGTTATCTTATAAATTAATTATCTATTTATAATTTAGTATTAATATTATTGTATTGTATATCAATTGTTTACTAATAAATTTAAAAATGTATTAGTTTCTTTTAACCATTGAATTATTACCTTGTAAATTAGCTATCTATCTATAATTTTGTATATATTAATATTATTATACTGTATATTATTATTGTTTACTAATAAAATAAAAAATCAAAATAATGTGATTGAGTTTCTTTTTACAAAACACTTTAAATAATATTCCTATGGTACAAATTTGTATCTAAACATTATTACAGATGAGCTTCTAATTTTTTAAGTACATGTTATTGCAGGTAAGTTTCTGGAGAAAAAATGCTTTTAATTACATTTGGTAATGATCTTCATGATGTTTTTATAATACACAATTAGTTTTATAAATTAATTATGTTCAGATGGTCTCGCTTGTAAAAATGCTGCATAATTGTTGTTATCTGTATTATTGGTATCTGTTATATTCGATAAGTATTATATAAAACTATATTAAATGCAATCATGTCAAGTTAGTAGGTGAGGTACCTTTGAATTAGCCCATATAAGTTGCATTTATAGTTGTGAATGTTAAATAATAATAATTCATAACTTTTATTATTGGAAAAATTAATCATATTCCTTTAAATAAAAAATATATAATACATACATACATACATTTGGATGTGAGAAAAAGTTAAGAAATGGGAATCAAATTAATGATTTCTACTAAAATGTTTAAATATATACGTAACAAACAATTAAATATCAAATTACATTCAAAAAGATTATATTGAAAACTATGTATAAATAATATACTTGAATATTAATTAATACAGTTGTTGACCTTCATGAATATAATATTTTAAATTATTTGTGTAAAAACGTTTACGTTGTTTATTGATGAAATTTGGTGAGCATTTTGTTTACTATTTTTTTCTCTTTTCTCAGAATCAAATTTTTATGACTTTGTTATTTTTCAAGCAGGTCATGTGTGCTTTGCGCTAAGATTATAAACAATAAGATATCAGAATATTTTTATAATACTCCAAAAGCATTGTAATTTATGCAATAGAATCGATTAGACAATAATTTTTGTAGAAAAATAATATCAAATTATAGCAATTTTTGTAATTATTTAGTTTAATCTATCGAAAAATAGGACAATTGCATCATTATTGTTATTTTCTTTATTTTTAATTTGTGACGCATGTAGCCATAAACCAATAATCTTGTCTTTGATAACTTTTAACCTATTATCGTTGTTTTTCTCAATTAATATTAGTTGCCATACAAGAACAAGCCTCATTGGGTGTTGACTTTTTGTAGTTTGTCTATTGTTCAGGTTGTGGGGGACGCGAAGATTCTAATGTCTATATTATTCGAATGAAGATTAAAGCTGCTTCTGCTATTGGAATTAAAGCCGAACATGTTCAATTGCCTAGAAGTATTACACAAATACAGGTAACTTTTCTTTGGCATTCTTATTCCTAAGGAATTCATACTAACTCATAGGAATTCTACTAATCTAGTTTTTGTATTATTTTCGAGATAAATTTATTGATTATTTTCTTAAATGTTGAAAATTAATCTAGTTTTGGTATTATTTTTGAGATAAATTTATTGATTATTTTCTTTGAATAAATTTTTCTATTGTGATTATCTGTTGTAAAAAACATTAATTATTCTAAACATTTTATATTTTAATAATCTTTCTTTTGACTGTTTTTTCACCTAACTCGTTTTTTTTAGTTGATTATTTTCTTTGAATAAATTTTTCTATTGTGATTATCTGTTGTAAAAAACATTAATTATTCTAAACATTTTATATTTTAATAATCTTTCTTTTGACTGTTTTTTCACCTAACTCGTTTTTTAGTTGATTATTTTCTTTGAATAAATTTTTCTATTGTGATTATCTGTTGTAAAAAACATTAATTATTCTAAACATTTTAAATTTTAATAATCTTTCTTTTGACTGTTTTTTCACCTAACTCGTTTTTTAGTTGATTATTTTCTTTGAATAAATTTTTCTATTGTGATTATCTGTTGTAAAAAACATTAATTATTCTAAACATTTTAAATTTTAATAATCTTTCTTTTGACTGTTTTTTCACCTAACTCGTTTTTTAGTTGATTATTTTCTTTGAATAAATTTTTCTATTGTGATTATCTGTTGTAAAAAACATTAATTATTCTAAACATTTTAAATTTTAATAATCTTTCTTTTGACTGTTTTTTCACCTAACTCGTTTTTTAGTTGATTATTTTCTTTGAATAAATTTTTCTATTGTGATTATCTGTTGTAAAAACATTAATTATTCTAAACATTTTAAATTTTAATAATCTTTCTTTTGACTGTTTTTTCACCTAACTCGTTTTTTAGTTGATTATTTTCTTTGAATAAATTTTTCTATTGTGATTATCTGTTGTAAAAAACATTAATTATTCTAAACATTTTAAATTTTAATAATCTTTCTTTTGACTGTTTTTTCACCTAACTCGTTTTTTAGTTGATTATTTTCTTTGAATAAATTTTTCTATTGTGATTATCTGTTGTAAAAACATTAATTATTCTAAACATTTTAAATTTTAATAATCTTTCTTTTGACTGTTTTTTCACCTAACTCGTTTTTTAGTTTTATTCCAGTTGACTGCGCCATGTTATATACGAAAAACTAGGGGGTGCATGTCAAAATAAAGAATCATTTGCCAAAACTTTGACTCTTTTTATTGTAAATTAAATAACAGAAACATTTCAGAAAATGATTAAACTCTGGACTGCAATTTGGATGCTGACCAGGAGGAAGAGTGATTTTGAAAAAGAATAATTTCACAAATACTAAAAAGGTTAATGGTGAATAATCAAAGCTATTGTATAATAGAGAATATATATTTTCTATAATGAAATGTGAATTTAATAAAAAAACTATAAAAACGATAAAGTGTTTTAATTATCAGAACTTTTTTCACACATTGTTTTATCTCTACTTGCTTCCTGAAACCTTTTTCCTAAAGAAAATTTTAGAGGGATGCTGGGGACCTGTTGGTGGGGGCTGTCCGCTAATACCTGCTGGTGGGGGCTGGGGGCCTGCTGGTGGGGGCTGGGGGCCTGCTGGTTGGGGGGGCTGTCCGCTAATACCTGGGGGGCTGGGGGCCTGCTGGTGGGGGCTGTCCGCTAATACCTGCTGGTGGGGCCTGCTAGTGGCTAGTTTGTCTAGATTAGCGCTTATTAAATATGTCTATAAACCATTTTGTGATTTTTATTGACAATTATTACAGCTCGTGACGTCACAACTAAGCAGCTCTATAGTTTTGGTGGCTAGTGACGTCACAACTAAGCAGCTCTATAGTTTTGGTGATAACCGATAGTGGCCTACCTTACCGACATTAGCATGGATCAGAACCGATAGCTCCCTACCTTACCGCGATAGTGGCGCCATCTAGTAAACTTAGCATGGATCAGAACCGATAGCTCCCTACCGCGATAGTGGCGCCATCTGGTAACTAAAGGATCAGAACCGATAGCTCCCTCAAGTTAGGCAATTTACATTACAAAAAGGGTACAAAAAGTGCAAAATGAACCTTAGAATTTCTTATGGGAAATAACATGTGAAAATGACCCAAAGTGAGCTAGAAACGGTATAGTCTATCTACTCACCCTTAAAGTGTTTTCACACGAATTCTAAGATTTTAAATAGATCAGTTTGTTTCTCGTCGAACACTTAATAAAACCCCCATAAATATGTCGAGATGAAATAGAACAAAATACGTTAATACGTCGAAAGTGATCCCCACCCTAACTTTACTTTACATGTGGCAATGTGTTTGTCATAAATACATACTTGAAATCTATTCAACTAAAATTTTCAAAAACCAAAGATTTAACTAAAAAACATCAATCTGTCAAAGCTCTTGAGGCTGGTCTAACATTTGAGATTCTTTAATGTCGCATCAATTTTATCTAGACCTGTACATGATTTTCAACATATGGTTCAAATTTAAACAAAACCGTCGCCTTAGTGTCGCCAAAAAGATAGACGTAATTTAAATAATTCCGACTTTACAAAGTTTTTCTTAAATTGCAAGAATAATATTAAAGAATTCAGCTTTAAATGTTTAAGCAAGCTTTTCAATAAATCAAATATTTACAATATTTTAAGGCGATTGGTTTTTCAGTCACCTTTAAAATATCTTCTAATTATCTAAAGTGATTACACCACAACAATTACACTTAATACTTTATAACTAACTTTGCAAATTTGACTTTAACCCCTTTTTGTTTTTGGTTTTTATTTCAAAGTCTTTCCTAAAAG
Source organism: Lagria hirta (assembly GCA_947359425.1). NCBI lineage: Eukaryota > Metazoa > Arthropoda > Insecta > Coleoptera > Tenebrionidae > Lagria > Lagria hirta. The sequence goes on along the minus strand of OX375796.1, from coordinate 25,652,442 downwards.
TGGACACTTTGATTGTTCATTTGATTGTCATAATTTATAACGCAGTAATCAATAATTTAATCTATGTGACATTTCAAAAAATTAATATAAACTACATTTTAACTCTTTAAACTCCAGACTCAGACTATCTCTATACAGAAATCTAAAAACTGTACTATACAACGGCTTTTCTTTGATTAAATTAATAATTTAAAGCAATTTGTTTTTTTTTGTTGTCAATAAATTAAGTTTGCAATATTGTTTGTCGCAAAAACTAGAATAGAACTCTAATAAAACTTTAAATTCATTTTACAAAAATGTTTTCTTATAAACACATAAAATCACTTCAATTGAACACTTTAATCATCAGGTAAACTTAAATAAATTAATTCATATTCAATTTTGTTTAAAGGAACTCCTATCAGAAATTATTATGTCTCAATAATATACTCAAGAGAAATATGCTAGCAACTGTTATTTATGTATAAAATTTAACTATTTTATAAAAACCAATTATAAATCACAGTTTGTACAAGGTTGTTGTTGCAGAAAGTCACAATAATGTAGCTGCTGTTTATATTTACGATTTTAATCCCAAAAAGTTACTCAAACTGGACATTTCGATTGTCATTAGATGCTATTGTTTTTAATTATTAAATATGCACTATTTAGCTAATTAAAAACTGAGGTTTAACGCAAATTCTTATCCCACTTCTAAAATTTGTAAGACTCTTTTATTCTAATCTTACGTTTTGCCTAATTTTAACAATTAACTTGAATTAAATAACAGTTAACTCTTTCTCCATAATAAATTTGTCAGGATGTCTATGTTCTACGATTATTTGCCTTAATTATTAACTCAAAAACAGTGTACAGAATAGCAACAGCCAGCTACATTATCATCAACAATCTACTTCAACTCACCCCTCTATATTCAGTGTTAGAGAAACGCTTGAACAGTCAGACGGATCGATTGGGCGACACATGAAACATATTTACACATAATGTACCTGTCAATAATCCCTGTAAAGTAACTCACTGGGGGCTTTTCTCCCCCTCGCAGGATTTTCTTCCTTTCGAACTGAATGTGGAAGACATCACAAGACTCATTGGAATTGGACAACCACTCTATGGACTCGATTGACTCATTCTTCACCCCTTTTCTTTAACATCGTGTTCTCAATGATGTCTTCGTTGTTTCGGTACCTCATTATTCCTCCGAATTCAGGGAGACAGCACTGAATTCACATTATTCCTCCAAATTCAGGGAGACAGCACTGAATTTACATTAATCCACCGAATTCAGGGAGACAGCACTGAATTCACATAATTTCTCCAAATTCAGGGAGACAGCACTGAATTTACATTAATCCACCGAATTCAGGGAGACAGCACTGAATTCACATTATTCCACCGAATTCAGGGAGACAGCACTGAATTCACATTATTCCTCCAAATTCAGGGAGACAGCACTGAATTTACATTAATCCACCGAATTCAGGGAGACAGCACTGAATTCACATTACTACCACAAAACAACATGATCAAAAGATCAACACGTTAACTATCTTTCTCTTTCTATAAACAATTAACAGTTTAAATACTCATAATACTGCCCGTCCGACCGCTCTGACCTTTCTTTAATCTACCTTCTCAGATGACTGGCTGGCCTCTACCCCCCGTTTTTCCAGGGATGCTAAGCCGATGTTCTCCCTCTTTTACTTAAGATGCCATATGGCTCTCATCGAGATGATTTAATTATACAAGCGATTTAGCGCCTTATTGGCTTATTTTTACTTTAGAAAATAACTATAAATTATTATAAAAGCAAAAACTCTCACAAATTATTAAAAATAATTCAAATCTTGTGTTAAAATTTTTTTAAATCATTCCACAGCATTTAAATAATCTTTTCAAGCACTTTCAAGTAATTCATTTGTTCTTTCAAAATTTTTTAAACGAATTAATAAATTTTAAAAATTAAATATAAATAGTTTAATAAAATTTTTTTAAAGTTATTGAGAAATTCTTAAAAAAATTTAAAATGCTTTTAAAATTTATTAAAAATATAAATTAAACCTTACAAAAGTATTAAAAATCCTTAAAACTATTTTTAAAGACGTTTAAATATTTTTAAATTGATAATTATTAAAAATAATTCAATAATTCAAAAACTCTCAACAGATGCAACGTCGACAAAATATTATAGACAAAAAAACTACAAAAAATAGAAGCTTTGCAGTGAGGCAATCTAGATGGGATAGCTGTGATAAAGGCAGATGGACCAACAGATGGTTTTCCAAAATTAGAATATGGTCAGAAAGAAATTACGGCGAGCTAGAATATCATCTTACTGTCTACCACTGACGCAATTAGTTTTCTGGTTCGTTGCCCTGCTCTTCTCGTATTTGGCATTATGTTGGTAATAATTCGCAGCTTAAGAGCAATAATAGCGCAACAAAATAAGCGCATCAAAAAACTGGAAGACCAGGTGAAAGAGCTTAAACACCAGACAATTTGTAGAAGGTGCAAAAGACAAGAAGTGATGAACACCATTGCTAAGCCCTGCCAAACCTTTAACGAATTTGAAGGAATTAAATATGAGAAATGGGCAGAGAGTGCGTTTAAGACTACTTGCGTAGACCACACGGATACGATTAAAATGACTGAAGAGCATGTTGTTTTTTCGTCGAAGACAAGATGGTAGAAAGAATAAGAAGGAACATTAATATCCTAGGAAAATTTCTAAAAGCAGAAAAACGCAAAAGCACTACATGCCCTGCAGGATGTGTGGTTACATTACACCATGTACGCAGCTACCGAGTAGGCGGACAGACACAGTCCAAAGAAAAAAATTTTTGTGTAACCGTAAAAGCTATAGCCTTGAAGACATGTTTGCAATAATGCGTAAACATTTGAAAAAAAAATGCACTGGAAAATATACAGAGAGCATAACTGCACCATCAGGCATAAGCGGAGAAGTTTTTTGAAAAATGGTTGAAGCCATATTCTATGGAATGGACGCTGTGATAAAGATACACATGCCGCTTTCTGCGATAGAAAAAAGGAAGCCAGCCAAAAAAAGCGAGGCAATCCTTGTGCAAATAGAGAAGGAAACATACGCACAAACTGTAATGCGTATCAAGAAAAAACGCTGAAAAGAAAACGTAGGGGAAGGAATAGAAAGTGTCAGAAAGACAGTGGAAGGAGATTTGCTTATCAACAATAAGAAGGGAGTATAGGGGTAAGAAACCCTACATAAAATCAAAGAGATGGCCCAGGATAGAAAACTCCACCATTTGGGCGGAAAAGAAGAGAAAGTGGTCTTTGTTAGAAACATCGACGGAGTAACCACAGAAGAAGAAATCAAAGAAACTTTAAACACCGTTAAAGACAGCTGTGTAAATGCGCAAGTTTTAACGCTTAAGCCGACATTTGGAGGAAACCAAAATGTGATCATTTCAATTTTGGAAACACTAAGCCAAGCGATAAAGTGTTCAAAAAAACCTGGCGTTTTAGGTGGGATTATAAATGTTGAGTCGAAACCGTGGGGCTCAAATAAAACGGATAAAAAATAAGAGCCAGTTTCAGACTGGCTCTTTCAACATGACCTCTCAGTTGCAGAAATTAGTGATAAACCAACCTTTTTACGGAAAAATGCTTGTTCAATAATAGAGGTTACGTTTAGCACTAAAAAAGTGAGCGTCAGTCACAGGAAAGTACTAGACAAAGAAACACATAGCGATCACCAACATATCGAATACATAATAGCAAATAGTAGCAGGACTGTACAGCAAAAAGATGCTATAAAAAACAAGAGCGCAATTAAAGGGGTATCATAAATATGGCAAGATTAATTGTAGAACAAATTTAACGAAAAATACAGATAAAAAGCGAAAACAAAATCTGTAGTTTAGGCAAAAGAATTAACATATGAAATACAAAGCACATGTCAAAATATACTGAAACAAAAAACTTTCAAAAAGTGGAGCCCGGTCTATTGGTGGTCAGCGGAAATAGCAGATAAACGCAACGTCTGCCACGCGGCTAAAAGAAAAGTGACAAAGGCTTGAGCAAAGTAAAACTATGATGAAGCAGATCGGCTTTATCTTGAATATAAACAAGCCAAAAGAAGCCTTGACAAAGCGATAAAGAAAGCAAAAAAAGCGCGTGGGCTAAACTAATAGATGATGTTGAAGAAGATCCGTATGGTAAAGGCTATAAAATAGCAACAGGTAAGTTAAAAAAAACAAGACCTGTTACTGCAGAAGAACACGAGAAAAAAGTAAGAAAATTGTTTCCAATAAAGCCGTAAATTATATATAAAAGTATAGATAAAAACATTGAAGAAATCACCCTGAACGAGCTACAGGAAGTTTAGACTTATCTGCTTGTTAAACTCTCTAGGGAAACTGATGGAAAAAGTAATAACCAAAAAATTGCAAAAGGAATTACACAAAAAGGCTGTTTTATCTGAAAACCTGTACGGGTTTAGAAAGAGAAAATCAGCCAAAGATGAAAAAGAAGAAGCTCTTAAATTTGCAAAATTTGCGTTCTTGTAACGCTTGATGTACAGATTGCTTTCAACTCAGCACCGTGAGATAAAATCCTAGATGCTGTTAGAAGACGTAGCATCAGCGTGAGTTTGATAAATATTTTGCAAAGCTATTAGCAAAATAGATACTTGCTAGGCTGAGAAAACAAAGCTTTCCAGCTGACGTGTGGAGTTCTACAGGGATCGGTTTTAGGCTCGATACTTTGGAATAATCTTTACAATGATCTGTTGGCTGTGGAAATACTGGCAGGTTCAAGGCTGATTGGATTTGCAGACGATCTAGCTGTGGTTGGTACGGCTCGGAGCAAAGATGAACTTTGTACAACATTAAACGGCATACTACAGAATATAGAGAATAGATGACAAAGGTCGGGCTAAAGCTGGCTGAGGTAAAAACAGAGGCTGTAATGCTGGTGGGTCAAAGAAGATACGGATATATTGAATTTAGGCTAGGAGAAGAAGTAATAGTGCCTGAAGAACAAATTATGTATCTGAGAGTGTGGGCTTGACACAAAGATGATCTTTAAATATCACTTAGAAAAAAGTGCGTCTAAAGCGGAAAAACTAGCTAGACTAACTGCCAACATACAGCCAAATGCGAGAAGAGCAGAGCAACGGACCAGACAGCTTATTGCGTCAGTGGTAAACAGTAAGATGCTGTATGCGGCCACAGTGTGGGCGCAAGCACCAAAGATTAAACTGTATGAAAAAATTGTGAAAAAACACAAAAAAAAATATTGTTAAGAATAATTTGTGCGTATAGAACGGTGTCAACAGAAGCTTTACAAGTGCTGGCTGGAAAGTTTTTATTTGACTTGCAGGCCTCTAAACAGATGCAACACTGACAAAATATTATAGACAGAAAAGCTACAGAAGAGAGAAACCTTGCGGTGTGGTAATCTAGATGGGATAGCTGTGATAAAGGTAGATGGACCAACAGATTGCTTTCCAAAATTAGAATATGGTCAGAAAAGAAACACGGCGAGCTAGAATACCACATGATGCAGGCGTTTAGTGAACATGGCTGCTTTTTAACCTATTTATTTAAGATAGGAAAAGCAACCACTGATAAATGTTAGTACTGTAATAGCACAGATGACTCAGAGCTTACTATTTTTTATTGCAATAGATGGACGCAAAAAAGAACTAAGTTTTAAGAATTTACATCGGCTTGGCAGTCAGTAAAAAATTGGTGCAAAATAATGTTTAACACAGAAGACGTGGTAAAGTGCAACAGCAATGTTTAGAAATATAATGGTCTAGATAGAAAAAGACGAAAGAGCTCTAGAAAAGAATGAAACAACAGCAGAAGAAGCCGAATGAAAGAAAAAGAAATAAGTAAGTAACTCAAGGTTGAGTTCTTTTCAAAAAAAAAGTTGGGTAAGGTTAGGTCAGGTTAGGCCAGGTCAGGTCAGGTCAGGTCAGGTCAGGTCAGGTCAGGTCAGGTCAGGTCAGGTCAGGTCAGGTCAGGTCAGGTCAGGTCAGGTCAGGTCAGGTCAGGTCAGGTCAGGTCAGGTCAGGTCAGGTCAGGTCAGGTCAGGTCAGGTCAGGTCAGGTCAGGTCAGGTCAGGTCAGGTCAGGTCAGGTCAGGTCGGGTCGGGTTGGGTCAGGTCAGATCAGGTCAGGTCGAGAAAAGTGAGCGTTAGTCACTGGAAAGTACTAGACAAAGAAACACATAGCGATCACTAACATATCGAATACATAAAAGCAAATAGTAGCAGGACTGTACAGCAAAAAGATGTTAGAAAAACAAAAGCGAAGACAAAATCTGTAGTTTTGGCAAAAGAATTAACATATGAAATACAAAGCACATGTTAAAATATACTGAAACAAAAAAACTTTGGAAAGGGGTGCCCGGTCTATTGGTGGTCAGCGGAAATGACAGACAATCGCAAAGTCTGTCACGCGGTTAAAAGAAAGGTGACAAGAGCTAGAGCAAAGCAAAACTATGATGAAGCAGATCAGCTCCATCTTGAATATAAAGAAGCTAAAAAAACGTTTAACAAAGCGTTATAAAAACAAGAAAAGCCGTGGGCTAAACTAATAGATAATGTTAAAAAAGATCCACAGAATAGCAACTGGTTAGTTAATTGATCAAGACCTGTTACTGCAAAAGAACACGAGAAAGCAGTAAAAAAACTGTTTCCAATAAAGCCGGGAAATCATATGGCAAAGTATAGATAAAATTATCAAAAAAATCACCCTAAGCGACCTACAGGACGCAGCGAAATGGTTAAAAAGGAAAAAAGCAAAAGACTTAACGGTGTTCTGGCGGGAGCAGTAAAAGCACTACTAGCACAAAAACCAGGATCGATCTTGGAAATTATTAACCGAACGCACAAAGCAGGCATATTTCCTGTAGAATAAAAGGTCAGCAGACTTGTGCTTATACCTTAAAACAAAGGAGGTGACGAAAACAAGAAATTTAGACCTATCTGCAGCCATGTCAACTAAACGTTCTTTCTGACCATATTCTAATTTTGGGAAGCAATCCGTTGGTACATCTACCTTTATCACAGCTATCCCATCTAGTCTGCCAGACCGCAAGGCTTTCCTCTTCTGTAGCTTTTCTGTCTATAATATTTTGTCGGCGTTACATCTGTTCAAACGCATGCAAGTCAATTGAAACCTCTCCAGCCAGCACTTGAAAGACTTCTGTTGACACCGCTCTATACGCACGAATTACTCTTAACAATGCATTTCTGTGTGCTTTTCCTGTGTTGTTTTTGGTTCTTGTGTCACTAGTGCCTTTACTGCTTTCGCCGAGACACTGTCAGGTCCAACTGCTTTTTTTGTTTTTAACCGTTTTGCTGCTTCCTGTAGCTCGTTCAGGGTGATTTCTTCGATGTTTTTATCTATACTTTGCCATATAATTTACGGCTTTATTGGAAACAATTTTCTTACTTTTTTCTCGTGTTCTTCTGCAGTAACTGGTCTTGCTTTTTTTAACTTACCTGTTGCTATTTTATAGCCTTTACCATACGGATCTTCTTCAACATCATCGATTAGTTTAGCACACGCGCTTTTTTTGCTTTTTTTATCGCTTTGTCAAGGCTTCTTTTGGCTTCTTTATATTCAAGATGAAGCCGATCTGCTTCATCATAGAAATTAATAAAAATGCTTAAAACTTTTTTTAAAGACGTTTAAATATTTTTAAATTGATAATTATTAAAAACAATTCAAATCTTGTGTTAAAATTTTTTTAAATCATTCCAAAGCATTTAAATAATCTTTTCAAGCACTTTTAAGTAATTTATTTGTACTTTTTAAACAAAAATAAAATTTTTTAAACAATTTATTGAATTTTAAAAATTAAATATAAATAGTTTAATAAAATTTTTTTAAAGTTATTAAAAATTTTTTAAAAAAATTTAAAAAACTTTTAAAACTTATTAAAATTATAAATTAAACCTTAACAAATGAATAAAAATGCTTAAAACCTTTTTTAAAGACGTTTAAATATTTTTAAATTGATAATTATTAAAAATAATTCAAATCTTGTGTTAAAAATTTTTTAAATCATTCCAAAGCATTTAAATAAAATCTCACGTGGTGTGTTCACGTGGTGTTTACTGCTGAGTGAATTCCTGTAGTTTTTCGAGGTTTTTAGGAGTTTTTAATTCTCGTTTTGGGAAAACTCTTCATGTGCTAAGGTTAGTCCTTTCTTTTTCACTTAAGGTTAGTCGGTAGACTTGCCTATAATCTCTACAAACGTAATAGAAAAGATTGGTGCAATTCTCTTTATCGGTGTCTTCACTGATAAGGCGTCAGCTGACGCTGATAATAATTGGCTGTGTTCCAATTTCTCAATTTCAACTAATCTATTGTGACTTTTATAATTGGGGTTGACGCGGACTTACAACTCTTACAAGCTTCAACTCGGAGCCTGATACAGTGATTTTTATTGAATTTACTCCTACGTACAGTGCCTTTTTTCTTACTGATTAGCAGTACCACGGTCAAGGTTTTTGTTTGCCAAATTGAACTGTGATCAATGTATCCTTTCTCTCAGTGTAATCCGGGTTGAATGTGATCATCATACTATTGACTATTTAAAGCATTTCTTATGCTATGGGAGGTGACGTGGTCAATATATGTCCCGAGTGCAAGGCACAGGTAGATTATACTTTGTCGGTTTCTTGTAGCACATGTAATTGCAATTTGCATTTTTCTTGTATTGGTATTAGAGCCGTGGATGCTTCATCAATTGCTGATTTTTGTAAAAAGTCGCGATTTATTAAGATCTCTTGCTCATCATGCTCGAATTCTCCTGGCGCAAATGTTCAGCAGATCTGCTCTGACATTTTACAAAACTCAATGTTCAAGGAGGGAGTGGCCCAAATGCTGGACGGTGTTATCTCTGTTGTAAATTCTTTGAAAACAGAAGTTAGTGATTTAAAACAAAGCAATATTGAGCTCGTTAAATTGTGTAGTAACTTGATCGAAAATGGTACAAATAAGCAGCCAGACTTGTATTCAGAAAAAGTCAAAATCTTGAATAACAGTAGAGTTATTGTGAAGCCAAAAAATCCCTCTCAAACGCAAGAGGGAACAAGGTCAGATTTGTTTAAAAGTGTCGACCCGGTTATGTGTGATATTAAAATTATGGATGTAAGAGCGACCAGTGGCAACGGTTTAATTATTAGCTCTGATTTAAAAAACTGTGATAAATTTGAACAAGTAATTTCTGATAAGCTTTCGTCTAAATACACGGTATCTAAGCTGTCTCCGTTACATCCTAAAGTCAAAATAGTTGGATTCTCTAGAGAAATTGCAGAACCTGATTTTGTTGATGTTTTAATGGCCCAAAACAAAGAAATTTTTGACTTCTCCTTTTGTAAGCTGACAAAGTACTGGCCTACTCACAAAAATAAAGATATATTTCAAGCTATTTTGCAAGTAGATGTTAATACGTACAACCAATTGTGTCAGCAAAAGAATATCTTAATTGGGTACAATAGCTGTTCTGTTTTCGACGCGGTTGAGCTCATGAGGTGCTATAAATGTAACGGCTACAACCACACTAGTACGCGTTGCACTAAAAATCTTTCATGTCCTCTCTGTGCACTTGAGCACAATGTGAAAGAGTGTCCTAATGTAGCCAAACCTCGGAATTGTTCAAATTGTGCTATTCTGAAAGAACAAAATCCCCAAGTTCAATTAAATCACGCTGCTTGGGATTACAATTTCTGTCATGCATATGCGAATGCTCTGTCTGTGTTCAAACAAAAGGTATTAAAGGTTAATCAATCAGTGAACGTTAAGTAGCAATCAATGTCTAACTGTTCGATCGATCAGATTCATTCCGGTACAATAGCATCTTTAGGGCATCCTCACTGTAATAGTAATTCTGTATCTATTTTCTATCAGAACGTTAGAGGTCTTAATTCCAAATGTAGCTTATTTTATAACAATGTTTTAAGCTCAAGTTATGACATTATTTGCCTGACTGAAACATGGCTTAATGACAGCGTTCTCAACTCTGAGTTTTCTGACTCATCATTTTTGGTTTTCAGGCAAGATCGAAATTTTCATAAAGTAGGCAGGTCTCGTGGCGGAGGCGTTGCTATTGTCTTGAAAAAATTGTTTTCTGCTTCTTCAATAGTATTCTCAGAAGAGGACTTGCAAAAAATTCCACTGGTTGACATCGTTGGCATTAAAATTCAACTAAAATTTAAATTCCTTTTAATCTTCTGCGTTTACATCCCACCCTCGCTAGGAGAAGATTACTATAATTCTTTGTTTGACTTACTGGATTCGACAATCTCTAAATTTGAAAAAAACCCTGAAATTTTAATTTTAGGTGATTTCAACATTCCCGTTTTTCATAATTTCTTCTCTGCTAGAGATAAAGCGTGTCCGTCAGCTAGGTGCTTATGTAATTTTTTAGACTTTATGTCTTTTACGCAATACAATGAAGTCTTCAATGCTTCTGATAGACTGTTAGACCTAGTGATATCAAATAATGTTGTAACCGTGCATAGGGCTGATTTTTATCTAGTTAAGGAAGACGTTCATCATCCTGCTTTAACATTTGATTTTAATATAAAAGCTGTTATTACAAAATACCTTCCATCTAAGGCAATAAACGCTTTTAATTTTAGGAAAGCTTGCATGGTGGATTTGAACAATGCTCTGCTCAACATTAACTGGGCTTTTCTTGATAACTGTCATAATGTTAATTCTGCCTGTGATTACTTCTACAAAACTCTTGAAGAAACTTTTGACACGCTAGTGCCTGTTTGCTCAGCTCGGCCGCATTCTCACCCCTTATGGTTTTCAGTAGGAATTATAATTTTAATCAAAGCTAAATACAAAGCTTTCTGTATTTACAAAAAACATCGCCGGCAATCTGATTATTTAAAATTCTCTGCTCTAAGGTCTAAATTAAAAAAAGAGATTAGAACTTCTTTTACTAAATTTCTTAAAGACTCTGAAAGTAAAATTTGCGAAGAACCTGGCAATTTTTGGAAATACATTAAATTGCGACGACATGCATCAAGTGTTCCACAAAACATGCGTGACGGAGATAGAACGGTGTCTGATTGTCAAAAAATTGCTCAAACTTTTGGAAAAACCTTTGCTTCGAATTTTATTGATTCTGATAAAATATTTCTAAACGAAGCTGATTATGCTTCTACATCAAATTTTAAGTTTGAAATTTTTGACGTTGCTACAGTTCAGAAAAAACTGTCTCTACTAAGCTCCAAATCTACTTCTGGGCCCGATTTCCTGCCTTCTTACTTGTTGAAAAAATGTTCCAGCGCTTTTGCCGTTCCGTTATGTAAAATTTACAATCTTTGTTTGAAATTCGGCTCTTATCCAAAATCTTGAAAAGTCGCAAAAGTATTCCCGTGTTTCAAATCTGGGGATAGCACACATTTTTCTAATTACCGTCCGATATCAATAATCTCTCTGCTAGAACGTATGATGTGTTGTATCTGAACAAGGCTAAAAGCAATTTATTGCATTTCTCGCCATTGCACAAAATGGGCCGCATAGTAAACTTGGCAAATTTTGACTTTTTCGCCAATGCCTTTAGCAGTTTAAATAAAGTAGATTTGACTTCTATTCATTTTAGGTAGCCGAAAACCTTTTCTTTTTTCATTTTACCTTTTGTTTTCTTTCTTTCTCTTGCGTTTTCAGTAATTTTTATGCATCTTTCTTTTTTATTTTTCCTATTCTGCTTCAACTCTCTTTAATTGGGGATGCATCCCTGTCGAGAGTTTGGCAAGGGGGGGTTTAGTGGGTATACCAGGCTCAGGGGAGTCCCACACACAGCTATATAAAAAAAAAAAAAAAAAAAAAAAAAAATAATTTTTTCAAGCACTTTTAAGTAGTTTATATGAACTTTTAAAATTTTTTGAACGTAAAATTGAATTTTAAAATTTAAATATAAAAAGTTTAATGAAATTTTTTAAAACTTCTTAAAAAATGTTTAAAAAAACTTGAAAAGCTTTTAAAACTTAATAAAAGTATAAATTAAACTTTAAAAAATTAATAAAATTGCTTAAAACTTTTTTTAAAGACGTTTAAATATTTTTAAATTGATAATTATTAAAAATAATTCAAATCTTGTGTTAAAAATTTTTTAAATCATTCCAAAGCATTTAAATTATCATTTCAAGCACTTTTAAGTAATTTATTTGAACTTTTAAAATTTTTTGAACGTATTATTGAATTTTAAAAATTAAATAAAAAAGTTTAATAAAAATTTTTAAAAGTTATTGAAAAATTCTTAAAAAAATTTAAAATGCTTTTAAAATTTATTAAAAATATAAATTAACCCTTGAAAAAGTATTAAAAATCCTTAAAACAATTTTTAAAGACGTTTAAATATTTTTAAATTGATAATTATTGAAAATAATTCAAATTTTGTGTTGAAAATTTTTTAAACCATTCCAAAGCATTTAAATAATCTTTTCAAGCACTTTTAAGTAATTTATTTAAACTTTTAAAATTTTTTGAACGTATAAATGAATTTTAAAAATTAAATATAAAAAGTTTAATGAAATTTTTTAAAACTTATTAATAAATGTTTAAAAAAATTTGAAAAGCTTTTAAAACTTAATAAAAGTATAAATTAAACCTTAAAAAATCAATAAAAATGCTTAAAACTTTTTTTAAAGACGTTTAAATATTTTTAAATTGATAATTATTAAAAATAATTCAAATCTGGTGTTAAAAATTTTTTAAATCATTCCAAAGCATTTAAATAATCTTTTCAAGCACTTTTAAGTAATTCATTTGTACTTTTAAAATTTTTTAAACAAATTATTAAATTTTAAAATTTAAATATAAATAGTTTAATAAAATTTTTTTAAAGTTAATAAAAAATTTTTTAAAAAATTTGAAAAATTTTTAAAACTTATTAAAATTATAAATTAAACCTTAAAAAATTATTAAAAATGCTTAAAACTATTTTCAAAGACGTTTAAATATTTTTAAATTGATAATTATTAAAAATAATTCAAATCTTGTGTTAAAAAATTTTTAAATCATTCCAAAGCATTTAAATAATTTTTTCAAGCACTTTTAAGTAATTTATTTGAACTTTTAAAATTTTTTGAACGTTTTCTTGAATTTTAAAAATTAAATATAAAAAGTTTAATGAAATTTTTTAAAACTTATTAAAAAATGTTTAAAAAAATTTGAAAAGTTTTTAAAACTTAATAAAATTAAAAATTAAACCTTAACAAATTAATAAAAATGCTTAAAACTTTTTTTAAAGACGTTTAAATATTTTTAAATGGATAATTATTAAAAATAATTCAAATCTTGTGTTAAAAATTTTTTAAATCATTCCAAAGCATTTAAATAATCTTTTCAAGCACTTTTAAGTGATTTATTTAAACTTTTAAAATTTTTTGAAAGTAAAATTGAATTTTAAAAATTAAATATAAAAAGTTTAATGAAATTTTTTAAAACTTCTTAAAAAATGTTTGAAAAAACTTGAAAAGCTTTTAAAACTTAATAAAAGTATAAATTAAACCTTAAAAAATTTTGAACTTTAAAACCTTAAAACCTTAAAACACAAGATTTGAATTATTTTTAATAATTATCAATTTAAAAATATTTAAACGTCTTTGAAAATAGTTTTAAGCATTTTCAATACTTTTTTAAGGTTTAATTTATATTTTTAATAAATTTTAAAAGCATTTTAAATTTTTTTAAGAAATTTTCAATAACTTTTAAAAATTTTTATTAAACTTTTTTAAATAGTTTTTAAAATTCAATAATACGTTTATAAAAATTTAAAAGTACAAATAAATTACTTAAAAGTGCTTGAAAAGATTATTTAAATGCTTTGTAATGATTTAAAGAATTTTTAACACAAGATTTGAATTATTTTTAATAATTATCCATTTAAAAATATTTAAACGTCTTTAAAAAAAGTTTTAAGCATTTTTATTAATTTGTTAAGGTTTAATTTATAATTTTATTAAGCTTTAAAAGCTTTTCAAACTTTTTAAAAAATTTTTTAATAACTTTAAAAAAATTTTATTGAACTATTTATATTTAATTTTTAAAATTTAATAATTTTTTTAAAAAATTTTAAAAGTACAAATGAATTACTTAAAAGTGCTTGAAAAGATTATTTAAATGCTTTGGAATAATTTAAAAAATTTTTAACACCAGATTTAAATTATTTTTAATAATTATCAATTTAAAAATATTTAAACGTCTTTAAAAAAAGTTTTAAACATTTTTATTAATTTTTTAAGCTTTAATTTATACTTTTATAAAGTTTTAAAAGCTTTTCAAATTTTTTTAAACATTTTTTAATAAGTTTTAAAAAATTTCATTAAACTAATTATATTTAATTTTTAAAATTCAATAATTCGTTTAAAAAATTTTAAAAGTACAAATAAATTAATTAAAAGTGCTTGAAAAGATTATTTAAATGCTTTGGAATGATTTAAAAAATTTTTAACACAAGATTTGAATTATTTTTAATAATGATCAATTTAAAAATATTTAAACGTCTTTGAAAATAGTTTTAAGCATTTTTAATAATTTTTTAAGGTTTAATTTATAATTTTAATAAATTTTAAAAATTTTTTGAATTTTTTAAAAAATTTTTTAATAATTTTAAAAAAATTTTATTAAACTATTTATATTTAATTTTTAAAATTCAATAATACGTTCAAAAACATTTAAAAGTTTAAATAAATTACTTAAAAGTGCTTGAAAAGACTATTTAAATGCTTTGGAATGATTTAAAAAATTTTCAACACAAAATTTGAATTATTTTCAATAATTATCAATTTAAAAATATTTAAACGTCTTTAAAAATAGTTTTAAGGATTTTTAATACTTTTTTAAGGTTTAATTTATAATTTTAATAAATTTTAAAATTATTTTAAATTTTTTTAAGAATTTTTCAATAACTTTTAAAAATTTTTATTAAACTTTTTTATTTAATTTTTAAAATTCAATAATACGTTTAAAAAATTTTAAAAGTTTAAATAAATTACTTAAAAGTGCTTGAAAAAATAATTTAAATGCTTTGGATTGATTTAAAAAATTTTTAACACAAGATTTGAATTATTTTTAATAATTATCAATTTATAAATATTTAAACGTCTTTAAAATAAGTTTTAAGCATTTTTATTAATTTTTTAAGGTTTAATTTATACTTTTATTAAGTTTTAAAAGCTTTTCAAGTTTTTTCAAACATTTTTTAAGAAGTTTTAAAAAATTTTATTAAACTTTTTATATTTAATTTTTAAAATTCAATTTTACTTTCAAAAAATTTTAAAAGTTCAAATAAATCACTTAAAAGTGCTTGAAAAGATTATTAAAATGCTTTGGAATGATTTGAAAAATTTTTAACACAAGATTTAAATTATTTTTAATAATTATCAATTTAAAAATATTTAAACGTCTTTAAAAAAGGTTTTAAGCCTTTTTATTAATTTGTTAAGGTTTAATTTATAATTTTATTAATTTTTAAAAGCTTTTCAAATTTTTTTAAACCTTTTTAAATAAGTTTTAAAAAATTTCATTAAACTTTTTATATTTAATTTTTAAAATTCAATAATACGTTTAAAAAATTTTAAAAGTTTAAATAAATTACTTAAAAGTGCTTGAAAAGATTATTTAAATGCTTTGGAATAATTTAAAAATTTTTTAACACAAGATTTGAATTATTTTTAATAATTATCAATTTAAAAATATTTAAACATCTTTAAAAATAGTTTTAAGGATTTTTAATACTTTTTTAAGGTTTAATTTATATTTTTAATAAATTTTTAAAATATTTTAATTTTTTTTAAGAAATTTTCAATAACTTTTAAAAATTTTTATTAAACTTTTTATTTAATTTTTAAAATTCAATAATATGTTTATAAAAATTTAAAAGTACAAATAAATTACTTAAAAGTGCTTGAAAAGATTATTTAAATGCTTTGGAATGATTTAAAAAAATTTTAACACAAGATTTGAATTATTTTTAATAATTATCCATTTAAAAATATTTAAACGTTTTTAAAAAAAGTTTTAAGCATTTTTATTAATTTGTTAAAGTTTAATTTTTAATTTTATTAAGTTTTAAAAACTCTTCAAATTTTTTTAAACATTTTTTTATAAGTTTTAAAAAATTTCATTAAACTTTTTATATTTAATTTTTAAAATTCAAGAAAACGTTCAAAAAAATTTAAAAGTTTAAATAAATTACTTAAAAGTGCTTGAAAAGATTATTTAAATGCTTTGGAATGATTTAAAAATTTTTTAACACAAGATTTGAATTATTTTTAATAATTATCAATTTAAAAATATTTAAACGTCTTTGAAAATAGTTTTAAGCATTTTTAATAATTTTTTAAGGTTTAATTTATAATTTTAATAAGTTTTAAAAGTTTTTCAAATTTTTTAAAAAATTTTTTAATAACTTTAAAAAAATTTTATTAAACTATTTATATTTAAATTTTAAAATTTAATAATTTGTTTAAAAAATTTTAAAAGTACAAATGAATTACTTAAAAGTGCTTGAAAAGATAATTTAAATGCTTTGGAATGATTTAAAAAATTTTTAACACCAGATTTGAATTATTTTTAATAATTATCAATTTAAAAATTTTTAAACGTCTTTAAAAAAAGTTTTAAGCATTTTTATTAATTTTTTAAGGTTTAATTTATACTTTTATTAGGTTTTAAAAGCTTTTCAAATTTTTTTAAACATTTATTAATAAGTTTTAAAAAATTTTATTAAACTTTTTATATTTAATTTTTAAAATTCAATTATACTTTCAAAAAATTTTAAAAGTTTAAATAAATTACTTAAAAGTGCTTGAAAAGATTATTTAAATGCTTTGGAATGGTTTAAAAAATTTTCAACACAAAATTTGAATTATTTTCAATAATTATCAATTTAAAAATATTTAAACGTCTTTAAAAAATGTTTTAAGGATTTTTAATACTTTTTCAAAGGTTAATTTATATTTTTAATAAATTTTAAAAGCATTTTAAATTTTTTTAAGAATTTTTCAATAACTTTTAAAAATTTTTATTAAACTTTTTTATTTAATTTTTAAAATTCAATAATACGTTCAAAAAATTTTAAAAGTTCAAATAAATTACTTAAAAGTGCTTGAAATAATAATTTAAATGCTTTGGAATGATTTAAAAAATTTTTAACACAAGATTTGAATTATTTTTAATAATTATCAATTTAAAAATATTTAAACGTCTTTAAAAAACGTTTTAAGCAATTTTATTAATTTTTTAAAGTTTAATTTATACTTTTATTAAGTTTTAAAAGCTTTTCAAGTTTTTTTAAACATTTTTTAAGAAGTTTTAAAAAATTTTATTAAACTTTTTATATTTAATTTTTAAAATTCAATTTTACGTTCAAAAAATTTTAAAAGTTTATATAAACTACTTAAAAGTGCTTGAAAAAATTATTTAAATGCTTTGGAATGATTTAAAAAATTTTTAACACAAGATTTGAATTATTTTTAATAATTATCAATTTAAAAATATTTAAACGTCTTTAAAAAAAGTTTTAAGCATTTTTATTCATTTGTTAAGGTTTAATTTATAATACCATCAAGTTTTAAAAACTTTTCAAATTTTTTTAAACATTTTTAAATAAGTTTTAAAAAATTTCATTAAACTTTTTATATTTAATTTTTAAAATTCAATAATACGTTCAAAAAATTTTAAAAGTTTAAATAAATTACTTAAAAGTGCTTGAAAAGATTATTTAAATGCTTTGGAATGATTTAAAAATTTTTTAACACAAGATTTGAATTATTTTTAATAATTATCCATTTAAAAATATTTAAACGTCTTTAAAAAAAGTTTTAAGCATTTTTATTAATTTGTTAAGGTTTAATTTTTAATTTTATTAAGTTTTAAAAACTTTTCAAATTTTTTTAAACATTTTTTAATAAGTTTTAAAAAATTTCATTAAACTTTTTATATTTAATTTTTAAAATTCAAGAGAACGTTCAAAAAATTTGAAAAGTTTAAATAAATTACCTAAAAGTGCTTGAAAAGATTATTTAAATGCTTTGGAATGATTTAAAAATTTTTTAACACAAGATTTGAATTATTTTTAATAATCATCAATTTAAAAATATTTAAACGTCTTTGAAAATAGTTTTAAGCATTTTTAATAATTTTTTAAGGTTTAATTTATAATTTTAATAAGTTTTAAAAGTTTTTCAAATTTTTTAAAAAATTTTTTAATAACTTTAAAAAAAATTTATTAAACTATTTATATTTAAATTTTAAAATTTAATAATTTGTTTAAAAAATTTTAAAAGTACAAATGAATTACTTAAAAGTGCTTGAAAAGATTATTTAAATGCTTTGGAATGATTTAAAAAATTTTTAACACCAGATTTGAATTATTTTTAATAATTATCAATTTAAAAATATTTAAACGTCTTTAGAAATAGTTTTAAGGATTTTTATTAATTTTTTAAGGTTTAATTTATACTTTTATTAAGTTTTAAAAACTTTTCAAATTTTTTTAAACATTTTTTAAGAAGTTTTAAAAAATTTCATTAAACTTTTTATTTTTAATTTTTGAAATTCAATTTTACGTTCAAAAAATTTTAAAAGATCAAATAAATCACTTAAAAGTGTTTGAAAAGATTATTTAAATGCTTTGGAATGATTTTAAAAATTTTTTAACACAAGATTTGAATTATTTTTAATAATTATCAATTTAAAAATATTTAAACATCTTTAAAAATAGTTTTAAGAATTTTTAATACTTTTTTAAGGTTTAATTTATATTTTTAATAAATTTATGAAATATTTTAAATTTTTTTAAGAAATTTTCAATAACTTAAAAAAATTTTTATTAAACTTTTTTATTTAATTTTTAAAATTCAATAATACGTTTATAAAAATTTAAAAGTACAAATAAATTACTTAAAAGTGCTTGAAAATATTATTTAAATGCTTTGGAATGATTTAAAAAATTTTTAACACAAGATTTGAATTATTTTTAATAATTATCAATTTAAAAATATTTAAACGTCTTTAAAAATAGTTTTAAGCATTTTTAATAATTTTTTAAGGTTTAAATTGTAATTTTAATAAATTTTAAAAAACTTTTAAATTTTTTTTAAAAATTTTTAATAACTTTAAAAAAATTTTATTAAACTATTTATATTTAATTTTTAAAGTTTAATAATTTGTTTAAAAAATTTTAAAAGTTTAGAAGAATTACTTAAAAGTGCTTGAAAAGATTATTTAAATGCTTTGGAATGATTTAAAAAATTTTTAACACAAGATTTGAATTATTTTTAATAATTACACAATTTAAAAATATTTAAACGTTTTTAAAAAAACTTTTAAGCATTTTTAACAATTTTTTTAAGGTTTAATTTATACTTTTATTAAGTTTTAAAAGTTTTTCAAATTTTTTTAAACATTTTTTAAGAAGTTTTAAAAAATTTCATTAAACTTTTTATATTTAATTTTTAAAATTCAATTCTACGTTTAAAAATTTTAAAAGTTTAATTAAATCACTTAAAAATGCTCGAAAAAATTATTTAAATGCTTTGGAATGATTTAAAAAATTTTCAACACCAAATTTGAATTATTTTCAATAATTATCAATTTAAAAATATTTAAACGTCTTTAAAAATAGTTTTAAGGATTTTTAATAATTTTTTAAGTTTTAATTTATAATTTTATCAAGTTTTAAAAGCTATTCAAATTTTTTTAGACAATTTTTAATAAGTTTTAAAAAATTTCATGAAACTTTTTATATTTAATTTTTAAAATTCAAGAAAACGTTCAAAAAATTTTAAAAGCTTAAATAAATACTTAAAAGTGCTTGAAAAATATATTTAAATGCTTTGGAATGATTTAAAAATTTTTTAACACAAGATTTGAATTATTTTTAATAATTATCAATTTAAAAATATTTAAACGTTTTTAAAAAAAGTTTTAAGCATTTTTATTAATTTGTTAAGGTTTAATTTATAATTTTATTAAGTTTTAAAAGCTTTTCAAATTTTTTTAAACATTTTTTAATAAGTTTTAAAAAATTTCATCTAACTTTTTATATTTAATTTTTAAAATTCAAGAAAACGTTCAAAAAATTTTAAAAGTTTAAATAAATTACTTAAAAGTGCTTGAAAAGATTATTTA
The DNA here is from genome assembly GCA_947359425.1 of Lagria hirta. Taxonomy (NCBI): domain Eukaryota; kingdom Metazoa; phylum Arthropoda; class Insecta; order Coleoptera; family Tenebrionidae; genus Lagria; species Lagria hirta. Next base: position 25,632,290 of record OX375796.1, on the reverse strand, counting down.
AATGCTTTGGAATGATTTAAAAAATTTTTAACACAAGATTTGAATTATTTTTAATAATTATCAATTTAAAAATATTTAAACGTCTTTGAAAATAGTTTTAAGCATTTTTAATAATTTTTTAAGGTTTAATTTATAATTTTAATAAATTTTAAAAATTTTTTAAATTTTTTAAAAAATTTTTTAATAACTTTAAAAAAATTTTATTAAACTATTTATATTTAATTTTTAAAATTTAATAATTTGTTTAAAAAATTTTAAAAGTACAAATGAATTACTTAAAAGTGCTTGAAAAGATTATTTAAATGCTTTGGAATGATTTAAAAAATTTTTAACATTAGATTTGAATTATTTTTAATAATTATCAATTTAAAAATATTTAAACGTCTTTAAAATAAGTTTTAAGCATTTTTATTGATTTTTTAAGGTTTAATTTATACTTTTATTAAGTTTTAAAAGCTTTTCAAATTTTTTTAAACATTTTTTAATAAGTTTTAAAAAATTTCATTAAACTTTTTATATTTAATTTTTAAAATTCAATAATACGTTCCAAAAATTTTAAAAGTTTAAATAAATTACTTAAAAGTGCTTGAAAAGACTATTTAAATGCTTTGAAATGATTTAAAAAATTTTCAACACAAAATTTGCATTATTTTCAATAATTATCAATTTAAAAATATTTAAACGTCTTTAAAAATAGTTTTAAGGATTTTTAATATTTTTTTAAGGTTTAATTTATATTTTTAATAAATTTTAATTTTATTTTAGTTTGTTTTAACTTATTTTTATTTATTTTAGTTTATTTTAGTTTATTTTAGTTTATTTAAGTTTATTTTAGCTTATTTTAGATTATTCTAGTTGATTTTAGTTTATTTTAGATTATTTTAATTTATTTCAGTTTATTTTAGTTTATTTTAGTTTATTTTAGTTTATTTTAGTTTATTTTAGTTTATTTTAGTTTATTTTAGTTTATTTTAGTTTATTTTAGTTTATTTTAGTTTATTTTAGTTTATTTTAGTTTATTTTAGTTTATTTTAGTTTATTTTAGTTTATTTTAGTTTATTTTAGTTTATTTTAGCTTATTTTAGATTATTCTAGTTGATTTTAGTTTATTTTAGTTTATTTCAATTTATTTTAGTTTATTTTAGTTTATTTTAGTTTATTTTAGTTTTTTTAGTTTATTTTAGTTTATTCTAGTTTATTCTAGTTTATTGTAGTTTATTTGGTTTATTTCAGTTTATTTTAGTTTATTTTAGTTTATTTTAGTTTATTTTAGTTTATTTTAGTTTATGTTAGTTTATTTTAGATTATTTTAGTTTATTTCAGTTTATTTTAGTTTATTTTAGTCTATTTTAGTTTATTTTAGTTTATTTTAGTTTATGTTAGTTTATTTTAGATTATTTTAGTTTATTTCAGTTTATTTTAGTTTATTTTACTTTATTTTAGTTTATTTCAGTTTATTTTTGTTTATTTTAGTTTATTTTAATTCATTCTAGTTTGTTTTAGTTTATTCTAGTTTATTTTAGAATAATTTAGTGTATTTCAGTTTATTTTAGTGTATTTTACTAATTTTAGTTTATTTTAGTTTATTTTAGTTTATTTTGGTTTATTTTAGTTTATTTTAGTTTATTTTAGTTTATGTTAGTTTATTTTAGATTATTTTAGTTTATTTCAGTTTATTTTAGTTTATTTTACTTTATTTTAGTTTATTTCAGTTTATTTTTGTTTATTTTAGTTTATTTTTGTTTATTTTAGTTTATTTTAGTTTATTTTAGTTTATTTCAGATTATTTTAGTTTATTTTAGTTTATTTTAGTTTATTTTAGTCTATTTTAGTTTATTTTAGTTTATTTTAGCTTATTTCAGTTTATTTTAGTTTGTTTTAACTTATTTTTATTTATTTTAGTTTATTTTAGTTTATTTTAGTTTATTTTAGTTTATTTTAGTTTATTTTAGTTTATTTTAGTTTATTCTAGTTTATTTTAGTTTATTTTAGTTTTTTTTAGTTTATCATAGTTTATTTTAGTTTATTTCAGTTTATTTTAGTTTATTTTAATTTATTTTAGTTTATTTTAGTGTATTTTAGTTTATTCTTGATTATTTTGGATTATTTAAGTTTATTTTAGTTTATTTTAGTTTATTTTAGTTTATTTTAATTCATTCTAGTTTGTTTTAGTTTATTCTAGTTTATTTTAGAATAATTTAGTGTATTTCAGTTTATTTTAGTGTATTTTACTAATTTTAGTTTATTTTAGTTTATTTTAGTTTATTTTGGTTTATTTTAGTTTATTTTAGTTTATTTTAGTTTATGTTAGTTTATTTTAGATTATTTTAGTTTATTTCAGTTTATTTTAGTTTATTTTACTTTATTTTAGTTTATTTCAGTTTATTTTTTTTTATTTTATTTTATTTTTGTTTATTTTAGTTTATTTTAGTTCATTTTAGTTTATTTTAGTTTATTCTAGTTTATTCTAGTTTATTGTAGTTTATTTGGTTTATTTCAGTTTATTTTAGTTTATTTTAGTTTATTTTAGTTTATTTTAGTTTATTTTAGTTTATGTTAGTTTATTTTAGATTATTTTAGTTTATTTCAGTTTATTTTAGTTTATTTTACTTTATTTTAGTTTATTTCAGTTTATTTTTGTTTATTTTAGTTTATTTTTGTTTATTTTAGTTTATTTCAGTTTATTTTAGTTTATTTCAGTTTATTTTAGTCTATTTTAGTTTATTTTAGTTTATTTTAGTTTATTTCAGTTTATTTTAGTTTGTTTTAATTTATTTTTATTTATTTTTGTTTATTTTAGTTTACTTTAGTTCAATTTAGTTTATTTTAGTGTGTTTTTGTTTATTCTTGCTTATTTCAGTTTCCCGTAGTTTGTTAAGATTTATTTTAGTTTATTTTAGTTTATTTTAGTTTATTTTAGTTTATTTTAGTTTATTTTAGTTTATTTTAGATTGTTTTAGTTTATTTCAGTTTATTTCAGTTTATTTTAGTTTATTTTAGTTTATTTTAGTTTATTTTAGTTTATTTTAGTTTATTTTAGTTTATTTTAGTTTATTTTAGCTTATTTTAGATTATTCTAGTTGATTTTAGTTTATTTTAGATTATTTTAATTTATTTCAGTTTATTTTAGTTTATTTTAGTTTATTTTAGTTTTTTGTGGTTTATTTTAATTTATTTTAGTTTATTTCAATTTATTTTAGTTTATTTTAGTTTATTTTAGTTTATTCTAGTTTTTTTAGTTTATTTTAGTTTATTCTAGTTTATTCTAGTTTATTGTAGTTTATTTGGTTTATTTCAGTTTATTTTAGTTTATTTTAGTTTATTTTAGTTTATTTTAGTTTATGTTAGTTTATTTTAGATTATTTTAGTTTATTTCAGTTAATTTTAGTTTATTTTACTTTATTTTAGTTTATTTCAGTTTATTTTTGTTTATTTTAGTTTATTTTTGTTTATTTTAGTTTATTTTAGTTTATTTTAGTTTATTTCAGTTTATTTTAGTTTATTTTAGTTTATTTTAGTTTATTTTAGTTTATTTTAGTCTATTTTAGTTTATTTTAGTTTATTTTAGCTTATTTCAGTTTATTTTAGTTTGTTTTAACTTATTTTTATTTATTTTTGTTTATTTTAGTTTACTTTAGTTCAATTTAGTTTATTTTAGTGTGTTTTTGTTTATTCTTGCTTATTTTAGTTTCCCGTAGTTTGTTTAGGTTTATTTTAGTTTATTTTAGTTTATTTTAGTTTATTTTAGTTTATTTTAGTTTATTTTAGTTTATTTTAGTTTTTTTTAGTTTATATTAGTTTATTTTAGTTTATTCTAGTTTATTGTAGTTTATTTGGTTTATTTCAGTTTATTTTAGTTTATTTTAGTTTATTTTAGTTTATTTTAGTTTATGTTAGTTTATTTTAGATTATTTTAGTTTATTTCAGTTAATTTTAGTTTATTTTACTTTATTTTAGTTTATTTCAGTTTATTTTTGTTTATTTTAGTTTATTTTTGTTTATTTTAGTTTATTTTAGTTTATTTTAGTTTATTTCAGTTTATTTTAGTTTATTTTAGTTTATTTTAGTTTATTTTAGTTTATTTTAGTCTATTTTAGTGTATTTTAGTTTATTCTTGATTATTTTGGATTATTTAAGTTTATTTTAGTTTATTTTAGTTTATTTTAGTTTATTTTAATTCATTCTAGTTTGTTTTAGTTTATTCTAGTTTATTTTAGTTTATTTTAGTTTTTTTTAGTTTATCATAGTTTATTTTAGTTTATTTCAGTTTATTTTAGTTTATTTTAATTTATTTTAGTTTATTTTAGTTTATTTTAGTTTATTTTAGTTTATTTTAGTTTATTTTAGTTTATTCTAGTTTATTTTAGTTTATTTTAGTTTATTTTAGTTTATTTTAGTTTATTCTAGTTTATTTTAGTTTATTTTAGTTTTTTTTAGTTTATCATAGTTTATTTTAGTTTATTTCAGTTTATTTTAGTTTATTTTAATTTATTTTAGTTTATTTTAGTGTATTTTAGTTTATTCTTGATTATTTTGGATTATTTAAGTTTATTTTAGTTTATCATAGTTTATTTTAGTTTATTTTAGTTTATTGTGGTTTATTTCAATTTATTTTAGTTTATTTCAGTTTATTTTAGTTTATTTTAGTTTATTTTAGTTTATTTTAGTTTTTTTAGTTTATTTTAGTTTATTCTAGTTTATTCTAGTTTATTGTAGTTTATTTGGTTTATTTCAGTTTATTTTAGTTTATTTTAGTTTATTTTAGTTTATTTTAGTTTATTTTAGTTTATTTTAGTTTATTTTAGTTTATGTTAGTTTATTTTAGATTATTTTAGTTTATTTCAGTTTATTTTAGTTTATTTTAGTTTATTTTAGTTTATTTTAGTTTATTTTAGATTGTTTTAGTTTATTTCAGTTTATTTCAGATTATTTTAGTTTATTTTAGTTTATTTTAGTCTATTTTAGTTTATTTTAGTTTATTTTAGCTTATTTCAGTTTATTTTAGTTTGTTTTAACTTATTTTTATTTATTTTTGTTTATTTTAGTTTACTTTAGTTCAATTTAGTTTATTTTAGTGTGTTTTTGTTTATTCTTGCTTATTTTAGTTTCCCGTAGTTTGTTTAGGTTTATTTTAGTTTATTTTAGTTTATTTTAGTTTATTTTAGTTTATTTTAGTTTATTTTAGTTTATTTTAGTTTATTTTAGTTTATTTTAGTTTATTTTAGTTTATTTTAGTTTATTTTAGTTTATTTTAGTTTATTTTAGTTTATTTTAGTTTATTTTAGCTTATTTTAGATTATTCTAGTTGATTTTAGTTTATTTTAGTTTATTTCAATTTATTTTAGTTTATTTTAGTTTATTTTAGTTTATTTTAGTTTTTTTAGTTTATTTTAGTTTATTCTAGTTTATTCTAGTTTATTGTAGTTTATTTGGTTTATTTCAGTTTATTTTAGTTTATTTTAGTTTATTTTAGTTTATTTTAGTTTATTTTAGTTTATGTTAGTTTATTTTAGATTATTTTAGTTTATTTCAGTTTATTTTAGTTTATTTTAGTCTATTTTAGTTTATTTTAGTTTATTTTAGTTTATGTTAGTTTATTTTAGATTATTTTAGTTTATTTCAGTTTATTTTAGTTTATTTTACTTTATTTTAGTTTATTTCAGTTTATTTTTGTTTATTTTAGTTTATTTTAATTCATTCTAGTTTGTTTTAGTTTATTCTAGTTTATTTTAGAATAATTTAGTGTATTTCAGTTTATTTTAGTGTATTTTACTAATTTTAGTTTATTTTAGTTTATTTTAGTTTATTTTGGTTTATTTTAGTTTATTTTAGTTTATTTTAGTTTATGTTAGTTTATTTTAGATTATTTTAGTTTATTTCAGTTTATTTTAGTTTATTTTACTTTATTTTAGTTTATTTCAGTTTATTTTTGTTTATTTTAGTTTATTTTTGTTTATTTTAGTTTATTTTAGTTTATTTTAGTTTATTTCAGATTATTTTAGTTTATTTTAGTTTATTTTAGTTTATTTTAGTCTATTTTAGTTTATTTTAGTTTATTTTAGCTTATTTCAGTTTATTTTAGTTTGTTTTAACTTATTTTTATTTATTTTAGTTTATTTTAGTTTATTTTAGTTTATTTTAGTTTATTTTAGTTTATTTTAGTTTATTTTAGTTTATTTTAGTTTATTCTAGTTTATTTTAGTTTATTTTAGTTTATTTTAGTTTATTTTAGTTTATTCTAGTTTATTTTAGTTTATTTTAGTTTTTTTTAGTTTATCATAGTTTATTTTAGTTTATTTCAGTTTATTTTAGTTTATTTTAATTTATTTTAGTTTATTTTAGTGTATTTTAGTTTATTCTTGATTATTTTGGATTATTTAAGTTTATTTTAGTTTATTTTAGTTTATTTTAGTTTATTTTAATTCATTCTAGTTTGTTTTAGTTTATTCTAGTTTATTTTAGAATAATTTAGTGTATTTCAGTTTATTTTAGTGTATTTTACTAATTTTAGTTTATTTTAGTTTATTTTAGTTTATTTTGGTTTATTTTAGTTTATTTTAGTTTATTTTAGTTTATGTTAGTTTATTTTAGATTATTTTAGTTTATTTCAGTTTATTTTAGTTTATTTTACTTTATTTTAGTTTATTTCAGTTTATTTTTTTTTATTTTATTTTATTTTTGTTTATTTTAGTTTATTTTAGTTCATTTTAGTTTATTTTAGTTTATTTCAGATTATTTTAGTTTATTTTAGTTTATTTTAGTTTATTTTAGTCTATTTTAGTTTATTTTAGTTTATTTTAGCTTATTTCAGTTTATTTTAGTTTGTTTTAACTTATTTTTATTTATTTTAGTTTATTTTAGTTTATTTTAGTTTATTTTAGTTTATTTTAGTTTATTTTAGTTTATTTTAGTTTATTTTAGTTTATTTTAGTTTATTTTAGTTTATTTTAGTTTATTCTAGTTGATTTTAGTTTATTTTAGATTATTTTAATTTATTTCAGTTTATTTTAGTTTATTTTAGTTTATTTTAGTTTATTGTGGTTTATTTCAATTTATTTTAGTTTATTTCAGTTTATTTTAGTTTATTTTACTTTATTTTAGTTTATTTCAGTTTATTTTTTTTTATTTTATTTTATTTTTGTTTATTTTAGTTTATTTTAGTTCATTTTAGTTTATTCTAGTTGATTTTAGTTTATTTTAGATTATTTTAATTTATTTCAGTTTATTTTAGTTTATTTTAGTTTATTTTAGTTTATTGTGGTTTATTTCAATTTATTTTAGTTTATTTCAGTTTATTTTAGTTTATTTTACTTTATTTTAGTTTATTTCAGTTTATTTTTTTTTATTTTATTTTATTTTTGTTTATTTTAGTTTATTTTAGTTCATTTTAGTTTATTTTAGTTTATTTCAGATTATTTTAGTTTATTTTAGTTTATTTTAGTTTATTTTAGTCTATTTTAGTTTATTTTAGTTTATTTTAGCTTATTTCAGTTTATTTTAGTTTGTTTTAACTTATTTTTATTTATTTTAGTTTATTTTAGTTTATTTTAGTTTATTTTAGTTTATTTTAGTTTATTTTAGTTTATTTTAGTTTATTTTAGTTTATTTTAGTTTATTTTAGTTTATTCTAGTTTATTTTAGTTTATTTTAGTTTTTTTTAGTTTATCATAGTTTATTTTAGTTTATTTCAGTTTATTTTAGTTTATTTTAATTTATTTTAGTTTATTTTAGTGTATTTTAGTTTATTCTTGATTATTTTGGATTATTTAAGTTTATTTTAGTTTATTTTAGTTTATTTTAGTTTATTTTAATTCATTCTAGTTTGTTTTAGTTTATTCTAGTTTATTTTAGAATAATTTAGTGTATTTCAGTTTATTTTAGTGTATTTTACTAATTTTAGTTTATTTTAGTTTATTTTAGTTTATTTTGGTTTATTTTAGTTTATTTTAGTTTATTTTAGTTTATGTTAGTTTATTTTAGATTATTTTAGTTTATTTCAGTTTATTTTAGTTTATTTTACTTTATTTTAGTTTATTTCAGTTTATTTTTTTTTATTTTATTTTATTTTTGTTTATTTTAGTTTATTTTAGTTCATTTTAGTTTATTTTAGTTTATTTCAGATTATTTTAGTTTATTTTAGTTTATTTTAGTCTATTTTAGTTTATTTTAGTTTATTTTAGCTTATTTCAGTTTATTTTAGTTTGTTTTAACTTATTTTTATTTATTTTTGTTTATTTTAGTTTACTTTAGTTCAATTTAGTTTATTTTAGTGTGTTTTTGTTTATTCTTGCTTATTTTAGTTTCCCGTAGTTTGTTTAGGTTTATTTTAGTTTATTTTAGTTTATTTTAGTTTATTTTAGTTTATTTTAGTTTATTTTAGTTTATTTTAGTTTATTTTAGTTTTTTTTAGTTTATATTAGTTTATTTTAGTTTATTCTAGTTTATTGTAGTTTATTTGGTTTATTTCAGTTTATTTTAGTTTATTTTAGTTTATTTTAGTTTATTTTAGTTTATGTTAGTTTATTTTAGATTATTTTAGTTTATTTCAGTTAATTTTAGTTTATTTTACTTTATTTTAGTTTATTTCAGTTTATTTTTGTTTATTTTAGTTTATTTTTGTTTATTTTAGTTTATTTTAGTTTATTTTAGTTTATTTCAGTTTATTTTAGTTTATTTTAGTTTATTTTAGTTTATTTTAGTTTATTTTAGTCTATTTTAGTGTATTTTAGTTTATTCTTGATTATTTTGGATTATTTAAGTTTATTTTAGTTTATTTTAGTTTATTTTAGTTTATTTTAATTCATTCTAGTTTGTTTTAGTTTATTCTAGTTTATTTTAGTTTATTTTAGTTTTTTTTAGTTTATCATAGTTTATTTTAGTTTATTTCAGTTTATTTTAGTTTATTTTAATTTATTTTAGTTTATTTTAGTTTATTTTAGTTTATTTTAGTTTATTTTAGTTTATTTTAGTTTATTCTAGTTTATTTTAGTTTATTTTAGTTTATTTTAGTTTATTTTAGTTTATTCTAGTTTATTTTAGTTTATTTTAGTTTTTTTTAGTTTATCATAGTTTATTTTAGTTTATTTCAGTTTATTTTAGTTTATTTTAATTTATTTTAGTTTATTTTAGTGTATTTTAGTTTATTCTTGATTATTTTGGATTATTTAAGTTTATTTTAGTTTATCATAGTTTATTTTAGTTTATTTTAGTTTATTGTGGTTTATTTCAATTTATTTTAGTTTATTTCAATTTATTTTAGTTTATTTTAGTTTATTTTAGTTTATTTTAGTTTTTTTAGTTTATTTTAGTTTATTCTAGTTTATTCTAGTTTATTGTAGTTTATTTGGTTTATTTCAGTTTATTTTAGTTTATTTTAGTTTATTTTAGTTTATTTTAGTTTATTTTAGTTTATTTTAGTTTATTTTAGTTTATGTTAGTTTATTTTAGATTATTTTAGTTTATTTCAGTTTATTTTAGTTTATTTTAGTTTATTTTAGTTTATTTTAGTTTATTTTAGATTGTTTTAGTTTATTTCAGTTTATTTCAGTTTATTTTAGTTTATTTTAGTTTATTTTAGTTTATTTTAGTTTATTTTAGTTTATTTTAGTTTATTTTAGTTTATTTTAGTTTATTTTAGCTTATTTTAGATTATTCTAGTTGATTTTAGTTTATTTTAGATTATTTTAATTTATTTCAGTTTATTTTAGTTTATTTTAGTTTATTTTAGTTTTTTGTGGTTTATTTTAATTTATTTTAGTTTATTTCAATTTATTTTAGTTTATTTTAGTTTATTTTAGTTTATTCTAGTTTTTTTAGTTTATTTTAGTTTATTCTAGTTTATTCTAGTTTATTGTAGTTTATTTGGTTTATTTCAGTTTATTTTAGTTTATTTTAGTTTATTTTAGTTTATTTTAGTTTATGTTAGTTTATTTTAGATTATTTTAGTTTATTTCAGTTAATTTTAGTTTATTTTACTTTATTTTAGTTTATTTCAGTTTATTTTTGTTTATTTTAGTTTATTTTTGTTTATTTTAGTTTATTTTTGTTTATTTTAGTTTATTTTAGTTTATTTTAGTTTATTTCAGTTTATTTTAGTTTATTTTAGTTTATTTTAGTTTATTTTAGTTTATTCTAGTTTATTTTAGTTTATTTTAGTTTTTTTTAGTTTATCATAGTTTATTTTAGTTTATTTCAGTTTATTTTAGTTTATTTTAATTTATTTTAGTTTATTTTAGTGTATTTTAGTTTATTCTTGATTATTTTGGATTATTTAAGTTTATTTTAGTTTATTTTAGTTTATTTTAGTTTATTTTAATTCATTCTAGTTTGTTTTAGTTTATTCTAGTTTATTTTAGAATAATTTAGTGTATTTCAGTTTATTTTAGTGTATTTTACTAATTTTAGTTTATTTTAGTTTATTTTAGTTTATTTTGGTTTATTTTAGTTTATTTTAGTTTATTTTAGTTTATGTTAGTTTATTTTAGATTATTTTAGTTTATTTCAGTTTATTTTAGTTTATTTTACTTTATTTTAGTTTATTTCAGTTTATTTTTTTTTATTTTATTTTATTTTTGTTTATTTTAGTTTATTTTAGTTCATTTTAGTTTATTTTAGTTTATTTCAGATTATTTTAGTTTATTTTAGTTTATTTTAGTTTATTTTAGTCTATTTTAGTTTATTTTAGTTTATTTTAGCTTATTTCAGTTTATTTTAGTTTGTTTTAACTTATTTTTATTTATTTTAGTTTATTTTAGTTTATTTTAGTTTATTTTAGTTTATTTTAGTTTATTTTAGTTTATTTTAGTTTATTTTAGTTTATTTTAGTTTATTTTAGTTTATTTTAGTTTATTTTAGTATATTTTAGTATATTTTAGTTTATTTTAGTTTATTTTAGTTTATTTTAGTTTATTTTAGTTTATTTTAGTTTATTTTAGTTTATTTTAGTTTATTTTAGTTTATTTTAGTTTATTTTAGTTTATTTTAGTTTATTTTAGCTTATTTTAGATTATTCTAGTTGATTTTAGTTTATTTTAGATTATTTTAATTTATTTCAGTTTATTTTAGTTTATTTTAGTTTATTTTAGTTTATTGTGGTTTATTTCAATTTATTTTAGTTTATTTTAGATTATTTTAATTTATTTCAGTTTATTTTAGTATATTTTAGTTTATTTCAGTTTATTGTGGTTCATTTCAATTTATTTTAGTTTATTTCAATTTATTTTAGTTTATTTTAGTTTATTTTAGTTTATTTTAGTTTTTTTAGTTTATTTTAGTTTATTCTAGTTTATTCTAGTTTATTGTTGTTTATTTGGTTTATTTCAGTTTATTTTAGTTTATTTTAGTTTATTTTAGTTTATTTTAATTCATTCTAGTTTGTTTTAGTTTATTCTAGTTTATTTTAGAATAATTTAGTGTATTTCAGTTTATTTTAGTGTATTTTACTAATTTTAGTTTATTTTAGTTTATTTTAGTTTATTTTGGTTTATTTTAGTTTATTTTAGTTTATTTTAGTTTATGTTAGTTTATTTTAGATTATTTTAGTTTATTTCAGTTTATTTTAGTTTATTTTACTTTATTTTAGTTTATTTCAGTTTATTTTTTTTTATTTTATTTTATTTTTGTTTATTTTAGTTTATTTTAGTTCATTTTAGTTTATTTTAGTTTATTTCAGATTATTTTAGTTTATTTTAGTTTATTTTAGTTTATTTTAGTCTATTTTAGTTTATTTTAGTTTATTTTAGCTTATTTCAGTTTATTTTAGTTTGTTTAAACTTATTTTTATTTATTTTAGTTTATTTTAGTTTATTTTAGTTTATTTTAGTTTATTTTAGTTTATTTTAGTTTATTTTAGTTTATTTTAGTTTATTTTAGTATATTTTAGTATATTTTAGTTTATTTTAGTTTATTTTAGTTTATTTTAGTTTTTTTTAGTTTATATTAGTTTATTTTAGTTTATTCTAGTTTATTGTAGTTTATTTGGTTTATTTCAGTTTATTTAAGTTTATTTTAGTTTATTTTAGTTTATTTTAGTTTATTTTAATTCATTCTAGTTTGTTTTAGTTTATTCTAGTTTATTTTAGAATAATTTAGTGTATTTCAGTTTATTTTAGTGTATTTTACTAATTTTAGTTTATTTTAGTTTATTTTAGTTTATTTTGGTTTATTTTAGTTTATTTTAGTTTATTTTAGTTTATGTTAGTTTATTTTAGATTATTTTAGTTTATTTCAGTTTATTTTAGTTTATTTTACTTTATTTTAGTTTATTTCAGTTTATTTTTTTTTATTTTATTTTATTTTTGTTTATTTTAGTTTATTTTAGTTCATTTTAGTTTATTTTAGTTTATTTCAGATTATTTTAGTTTATTTTAGTTTATTTTAGTTTATTTTAGTCTATTTTAGTTTATTTTAGTTTATTTTAGCTTATTTCAGTTTATTTTAGTTTGTTTTAACTTATTTTTATTTATTTTAGTTTATTTTAGTTTATTTTAGTTTATTTTAGTTTATTTTAGTTTATTTTAGTTTATTTTAGTTTATTTTAGTTTATTTTAGTTTATTTTAGTTTATTTTAGTATATTTTAGTATATTTTAGTTTATTTTAGTTTATTTTAGTTTATTTTAGTTTATTTTAGTTTATTTTAGTTTATTTTAGTTTATTTTAGTTTATTTTAGTTTATTTTAGTTTATTTTAGTTTATTTTAGTTTATTTTAGCTTATTTTAGATTATTCTAGTTGATTTTAGTTTATTTTAGATTATTTTAATTTATTTCAGTTTATTTTAGTTTATTTTAGTTTATTTTAGTTTATTGTGGTTTATTTCAATTTATTTTAGTTTATTTTAGATTATTTTAATTTATTTCAGTTTATTTTAGTTTATTTTAGTTTATTTTAGTTTATTGTGGTTTATTTCAATTTATTTTAGTTTATTTCAATTTATTTTAGTTTATTTTAGTTTATTTTAGTTTATTTTAGTTTTTTTAGTTTATTTTAGTTTATTCTAGTTTATTCTAGTTTATTGTAGTTTATTTGGTTTATTTCAGTTTATTTTAGTTTATTTTAGTTTATTTTAGTTTATTTTAATTCATTCTAGTTTGTTTTAGTTTATTCTAGTTTATTTTAGAATAATTTAGTGTATTTCAGTTTATTTTAGTGTATTTTACTAATTTTAGTTTATTTTAGTTTATTTTAGTTTATTTTGGTTTATTTTAGTTTATTTTAGTTTATTTTAGTTTATGTTAGTTTATTTTAGATTATTTTAGTTTATTTCAGTTTATTTTAGTTTATTTTACTTTATTTTAGTTTATTTCAGTTTATTTTTTTTTATTTTATTTTATTTTTGTTTATTTTAGTTTATTTTAGTTCATTTTAGTTTATTTTAGTTTATTTCAGATTATTTTAGTTTATTTTAGTTTATTTTAGTTTATTTTAGTCTATTTTAGTTTATTTTAGTTTATTTTAGCTTATTTCAGTTTATTTTAGTTTGTTTTAACTTATTTTTATTTATTTTAGTTTATTTTAGTTTATTTTAGTTTATTTTAGTTTATTTTAGTTTATTTTAGTTTATTTTAGTTTATTTTAGTTTATTTTAGTTTATTTTAGTTTATTTTAGTTTATTCTAGTTGATTTTAGTTTATTTTAGATTATTTTAGTTTATTCTAGTTGATTTTAGTTTATTTTAGATTATTTTAATTTATTTCAGTTTATTTTAGTTTATTTTAGTTTATTTTAGTTTATTGTGGTTTATTTCAATTTATTTTAGTTTATTTCAATTTATTTTAGTTTATTTTAGTTTATTTTAGTTTATTTTAGTTTTTTTAGTTTATTTTAGTTTATTCTAGTTTATTCTAGTTTATTGTAGTTTATTTGGTTTATTTCAGTTTATTTTACTTTATTTTAGTTTATTTCAGTTTATTTTTGTTTATTTTAGTTTATTTTAGTTTATTTTAGTTTATTTTAGTTTTTTTAGTTTATTTTAGTTTATTCTAGTTTATTCTAGTTTATTGTAGTTTATTTGGTTTATTTCAGTTTATTTTAGTTTATTTTAGTTTATTTTAGTTTATTTTAGTTTATTTTAGTTTATTTTAGTTTATTTTAGTTTATGTTAGTTTATTTTAGATTATTTTAGTTTATTTCAGTTTATTTTAGTTTATTTTAGTTTATTTTAGTTTATTTTAGTTTATTTTAGATTGTTTTAGTTTATTTCAGTTTATTTCAGTTTATTTTAGTTTATTTTAGTTTATTTTAGTTTATTTTAGTTTATTTTAGTTTATTTTAGTTTATTTTAGTTTATTTTAGTTTATTTTAGCTTATTTTAGATTATTCTAGTTGATTTTAGTTTATTTTAGATTATTTTAATTTATTTCAGTTTATTTTAGTTTATTTTAGTTTATTTTAGTTTTTTGTGGTTTATTTTAATTTATTTTAGTTTATTTCAATTTATTTTAGTTTATTTTAGTTTATTTTAGTTTATTCTAGTTTTTTTAGTTTATTTTAGTTTATTCTAGTTTATTCTAGTTTATTGTAGTTTATTTGGTTTATTTCAGTTTATTTTAGTTTATTTTAGTTTATTTTAGTTTATTTTAGTTTATGTTAGTTTATTTTAGATTATTTTAGTTTATTTCAGTTAATTTTAGTTTATTTTACTTTATTTTAGTTTATTTCAGTTTATTTTTGTTTATTTTAGTTTATTTTTGTTTATTTTAGTTTATTTTTGTTTATTTTAGTTTATTTTAGTTTATTTTAGTTTATTTCAGTTTATTTTAGTTTATTTTAGTTTATTTTAGTTTATTTTAGTTTATTTTAGTCTATTTTAGTTTATTTTAGTTTATTTTAGCTTATTTCAGTTTATTTTAGTTTGTTTTAACTTATTTTTATTTATTTTTGTTTATTTTAGTTTACTTTAGTTCAATTTAGTTTATTTTAGTGTGTTTTTGTTTATTCTTGCTTATTTTAGTTTCCCGTAGTTTGTTTAGGTTTATTTTAGTTTATTTTAGTTTATTTTAGTTTATTTTAGTTTATTTTAGTTTATTTTAGTTTATTTTAGTTTATTTTAGTTTATTTTAGTTTATTTTAGTTTATTTTAGTTTATTTTAGTTTATTTTAGTTTATTTTAGCTTATTTTAGATTATTCTAGTTGATTTTAGTTTATTTTAGTTTATTTCAATTTATTTTAGTTTATTTTAGTTTATTTTAGTTTATTTTAGTTTTTTTAGTTTATTTTAGTTTATTCTAGTTTATTCTAGTTTATTGTAGTTTATTTGGTTTATTTCAGTTTATTTTAGTTTATTTTAGTTTATTTTAGTTTATTTTAGTTTATTTTAGTTTATGTTAGTTTATTTTAGATTATTTTAGTTTATTTCAGTTTATTTTAGTTTATTTTAGTCTATTTTAGTTTATTTTAGTTTATTTTAGTTTATGTTAGTTTATTTTAGATTATTTTAGTTTATTTCAGTTTATTTTAGATTATTTTACTTTATTTTAGTTTATTTCAGTTTATTTTTGTTTATTTTAGTTTATTTTAATTCATTCTAGTTTGTTTTAGTTTATTCTAGTTTATTTTAGAATAATTTAGTGTATTTCAGTTTATTTTAGTGTATTTTACTAATTTTAGTTTATTTTAGTTTATTTTAGTTTATTTTGGTTTATTTTAGTTTATTTTAGTTTATTTTAGTTTATGTTAGTTTATTTTAGATTATTTTAGTTTATTTCAGTTTATTTTAGTTTATTTTACTTTATTTTAGTTTATTTCAGTTTATTTTTGTTTATTTTAGTTTATTTTTGTTTATTTTAGTTTATTTTAGTTTATTTTAGTTTATTTCAGATTATTTTAGTTTATTTTAGTTTATTTTAGTTTATTTTAGTCTATTTTAGTTTATTTTAGTTTATTTTAGCTTATTTCAGTTTATTTTAGTTTGTTTTAACTTATTTTTATTTATTTTAGTTTATTTTAGTTTATTTTAGTTTATTTTAGTTTATTTTAGTTTATTTTAGTTTATTTTAGTTTATTTTAGTTTATTCTAGTTTATTTTAGTTTATTTTAGTTTTTTTTAGTTTATCATAGTTTATTTTAGTTTATTTCAGTTTATTTTAGTTTATTTTAATTTATTTTAGTTTATTTTAGTTTATTTTAGTTTATTCTTGATTATTTTGGATTATTTAAGTTTATTTTAGTTTATTTTAGTTTATTTTAGTTTATTTTAATTCATTCTAGTTTGTTTTAGTTTATTCTAGTTTATTTTAGAATAATTTAGTGTATTTCAGTTTATTTTAGTGTATTTTACTAATTTTAGTTTATTTTAGTTTATTTTAGTTTATTTTGGTTTATTTTAGTTTATTTTAGTTTATTTTAGTTTATGTTAGTTTATTTTAGATTATTTTAGTTTATTTCAGTTTATTTTAGTTTATTTTACTTTATTTTAGTTTATTTCAGTTTATTTTTTTTTATTTTATTTTATTTTTGTTTATTTTAGTTTATTTTAGTTCATTTTAGTTTATTTCAGATTATTTTAGTTTATTTTAGTTTATTTTAGTTTATTTTAGTCTATTTTAGTTTATTTTAGTTTATTTTAGCTTATTTCAGTTTATTTTAGTTTGTTTTAACTTATTTTTATTTATTTTAGTTTATTTTAGTTTATTTTAGTTTATTTTAGTTTATTTTAGTTTATTTTAGTTTATTTTAGTTTATTTTAGTTTATTTTAGTTTATTTTAGTTTATTTTAGTTTATTCTAGTTGATTTTAGTTTATTTTAGATTATTTTAATTTATTTCTAGTTTATTTTAGTTTATTTTAGTCTATTTTAGTTTATTTTAGTTTATTTTAGCTTATTTCAGTTTATTTTAGTTTGTTTTAACTTATTTTTATTTATTTTTGTTTATTTTAGTTTACTTTAGTTCAATTTAGTTTATTTTAGTGTGTTTTTGTTTATTCTTGCTTATTTTAGTTTCCCGTAGTTTGTTTAGGTTTATTTTAGTTTATTTTAGTTTATTTTAGTTTATTTTAGTTTATTTTAGTTTATTTTAGTTTATTTTAGTTTATTTTAGTTTTTTTTAGTTTATATTAGTTTATTTTAGTTTATTCTAGTTTATTGTAGTTTATTTGGTTTATTTCAGTTTATTTTAGTTTATTTTAGTTTATTTTAGTTTATTTTAGTTTATGTTAGTTTATTTTAGATTATTTTAGTTTATTTCAGTTAATTTTAGTTTATTTTACTTTATTTTAGTTTATTTCAGTTTATTTTTGTTTATTTTAGTTTATTTTTGTTTATTTTAGTTTATTTTAGTTTATTTTAGTTTATTTCAGTTTATTTTAGTTTATTTTAGTTTATTTTAGTTTATTTTAGTTTATTTTAGTCTATTTTAGTTTATTTTAGTTTATTTTAGCTTATTTCAGTTTATTTTAGTTTGTTTTAACTTATTTTTATTTATTTTTGTTTATTTTAGTTTACTTTAGTTCAATTTAGTTTATTTTAGTGTGTTTTTGTTTATTCTTGCTTATTTTAGTTTCCCGTAGTTTGTTTAGGTTTATTTTAGTTTATTTTAGTTTATTTTAGTTTATTTTAGTTTATTTTAGTTTATTTTAGTTTATTTTAGTTTATTTTAGTTTTTTTTAGTTTATATTAGTTTATTTTAGTTTATTTTAGTTTATTTTAGTTTATTGTGGTTTATTTCAATTTATTTTAGTTTATTTCAATTTATTTTAGTTTATTTTAGTTTATTTTAGTTTATTTTAGTTTATTTTAGTTTTTTTAGTTTATTTTAGTTTATTCTAGTTTATTGTAGTTTATTTAGTTTATTTCAGTTTATTTTAGTTTATTTTAGTTTATTTTAGTTTATGTTAGTTTATTTTAGTTTATGTTAGTTTATTTTAGTTTATTTTAGTTTATTTCAGTTTATTTTAGTTTATTTTCGTCTATTTTAGTTTATTTTAGTATATTTTAGTTTATTTCAGTTTATTTTAGTTTGTTTTAATTTATTTTTATTTATTTTTGTTTATTTTAGTTTACTTTAGTTCAATTTAGTTTATTTTAGTGTGTTTTTGTTTATTCTTGCTTATTTCAGTTTCCCGTAGTTTGTTAAGATTTATTTTAGTTTATTTTAGTTTATTTTAGTTTATTTTAGTTTATTTTAGTTTATTTTAGTTTATTTAAGTTTATTTAAGTTTATTTAAGTATATTTAAGTTTATTTAGGTTTATTTAAGTTTATTTAAGTTTATTTTAGTTTATTTTAGTTTATTTTGGATTATTTTAGTTTATTTCAGTTTATTTTAGTTTATTTTAGATTATTTCAGTTTATTTTAGTTTATTTTAGTTTATTTCAGTTTATTTTAGTTTATTGTAGTTTATTTCAATTTATTTTAGTTTATTTCATTTTATTTAATTTTAATTTAGTTTATTTCAGTTTGCTTTAGTATATTTTAGTTTATTTAAGTTTATTTTAGTTTATTAAAGTTTATTTCCGTTTATTTTAGTTTATTTTAGTTTTTTTTAGTTTATCATAGTTTATTTTAGTTTATTTCAGTTTATTTTAGTTTATTTTAATTTATTTTAGTTTATTTTAGTTTAGTTTAAATATTTTTAAATGGATAATTATTAAAAATAATTCAAATCTTGTGATAAAAAGTTTCTAAATCATTCCAAAGCATTTAAATAATCTTTTCAAGCACTTTTAAGTATTTATTTGAGCTTTTAAAATTTTTTGAACGTATTATTAAATTTTAAAAATTAAATATAAAAAGTTTAATAAAATTTTTTAAAACTTCTTAAAAAATGTTTAAAAAAATTTGAAAAGCTTTTAAAACTTAATAAAATTATAAATTAAACCTTAAAAAATTATTAAAAATCCTTAAAACTATTTTTAAAGACGTTTAAATATTTTTAAATTGATAATTATTGAAAATAATTCAAATTTGGTGTTGAAAATTTTTTAAATCTTTCTAAAGCATGTAAATAATCTTTTCGGGGACTTTTAAGTGATTTATTTAAACTTTTAAAATTTTTTAAACGTAGAATTGAATTTTAAAAATTAAATATAAAAAGTTTAATGAAATTTTTTAAAACTTATGTAAATGTTTAAAAAAATTTGAAAAGCTTTTAAAACTTAATAAAATTATAAATTAAACCTTAACAAATTAATAAAAAGACTTAAAACCTTTTTTAAAGACGTTTAAATATTTTTAAATTGATAATTATTAAAAATAATTCAAATCTTGTGTTAAAAATTTTTTAAATTATTTCAAAGCATTTAAATAATCTTTTCAAGCACTTTTAAGTAATTTATTTGAACATTTAAAATTTTTTGAAAGTAAAATTGAATTTTAAAAATTAAATATAAAAAGTTTAATAAAATTTCTTAAAACTTCTTAAAAAATGTTTAAAAAAACTTGAAAAGTTTTTAAAACTTAATAAAAGTATAAATTAAACCTTAAAAAATTAATAAAAATGCTTAAAACTTTTTTAAAGACGTTTAAATATTTTTAAATTGATAATTATTAAAAATAATTCAAATCTTGTGTTAAAAATTTTTTAAATCATTCCAAAGCATTTAAATTATTTTAAATTTTTTTAAGAATTTTTCAATAACTTTTAAAAATTTTTATTAAACTTTTTTATTTAATTTTTAAAATTCAATAATACGTTCAAAAAATTTTAAAAGTTTAATTAAATTACTTAAAAGTGCTTGAAAAATAATTTAAATGCTTTGGAATGATTTAAAAAATTTTTAACACAAGATTTGAATTATTTTTAATAATTATCAATTTAAAAATATTTAAACGTCTTTAAAAAAGTTTTAAGCATTTTTATTAATTTTATAAGGTTTAATTTATACTTTTATTAAGTTTTAAAAACTTTTCAAGTTTTTTTAAACATTTTTTAAGAAGTTTTAAGAAATTTTATTAAACTTTTTATATTTAATTTTTAAAATTCAATTTTACTTTCAAAAAATTTTAAATGTTCAAATAAATTACTTAAAAGTGCTTGAAAAGATTATTTAAATGCTTTGAAATAATTTAAAAAATTTTTAACACAAGATTTGAATTATTTTTAATAATTATCAATTTAAAAATATTTAAACGTCTTTAAAAAAGGTTTTAAGTCTTTTTATTAATTTGTTAAGGTTTAATTTATAATTTTATTAAGTTTTAAAAGCTTTTCAAATTTTTTTAAACATTTACATAAGTTTTAAAAAATTTCATTAAACTTTTTATATTTAATTTTTAAAATTCAATTCTACGTTTAAAAAATTTTAAAAGTTTAAATAAATCACTTAAAAGTCCTCGAAAAGATTATTTACATGCTTTAGAAAGATTTAAAAAATTTTCAACACCAAATTTGAATTATTTTCAATAATTATCAATTTAAAAATATTTAAACGTCTTTAAAAATAGTTTTAAGGATTTTTAATAATTTTTTAAGGTTTAATTTATAATTTTATTAAGTTTTAAAAGCTTTTCAAATTTTTTTAAACATTTTTTAAGAAGTTTTAAAAAATTTTATTAAACTTTTTATATTTAATTTTTAAAATTTAATAATACGTTCAAAAAATTTTAAAAGCTCAAATAAATACTTAAAAGTGCTTGAAAAGATTATTTAAATGCTTTGGAATGATTTAAAAACTTTTTATCACAAGATTTGAATTATTTTGAATAATTATCCATTTAAAAATATTTAAACTAAACTAAAATAAACTAAAATAAATTAAAATAAACTAAAATAAACTGAAATAAACTAAAATAAACTATGATAAACTAAAAAAAACTAAAATAAACTAAAATAAACGGAAATAAACTTTAATAAACTAAAATAAACTTAAATAAACTAAAATATACTAAAGCAAACTGAAATAAACTAAATTAAAATTAAATAAAATGAAATAAACTAAAATAAATTGAAATAAACTACAATAAACTAAAATAAACTGAAATAAACTAAAATAAACTAAAATAAACTGAAATAATCTAAAATAAACTAAAATAAACTGAAATAAACTAAAATAATCTAAAATAAACTAAAATAAACTAAAATAAACTTAAATAAACTTAAATAAACCTAAATAAACTTAAATATACTTAAATAAACTTAAATAAACTTAAATAAACTTAAATAAACTTAAATAAACTTAAATAAACTTAAATAAACTTAAATAAACTTAAATAAACTTAAATAAACTTAAATAAACTTAAATAAACTTAAATAAACTTAAATAAACTTAAATAAACTTAAATAAACTTAAATAAACTTAAATAAACTTAAATAAACTTAAATAAACTTAAATAAACTTAAATAAACTTAAATAAACTTAAATAAACTTAAATGAACTAAAATAAACTAAAATAAACTAAAATAAACTGAAATAAACTGAAATAAACTAAAACAATCTAAAATAAACTAAAATAAACTAAAATAAACTAAAATAAACTAAAATAAACTAAAATAAACTAAAATAAACTAAAATAAACTAAAATAAACTAAAATAAACTAAAATAAACTAAAATAAATCTTAACAAACTACGGGAAACTGAAATAAGCAAGAATAAACAAAAACACACTAAAATAAACTAAATTGAACTAAAGTAAACTAAAATAAACAAAAATAAATAAAAATAAATTAAAACAAACTAAAATAAACTGAAATAAACTAAAATATACTAAAATAAACTAAAATAGACGAAAATAAACTAAAATAAACTGAAATAAACTAAAATAAACTAAAATAAACTAACATAAACTAAAATAAACTAACATAAACTAAAATAAACTAAAATAAACTAAAATAAACTGAAATAAACTAAATAAACTACAATAAACTAGAATAAACTAAAATAAACTAAAAAAACTAAAATAAACTAAAATAAACTAAAATAAACTAAAATAAACTAAAATAAACTAAAATAAATTGAAATAAACTAAAATAAATTGAAATAAACCACAATAAACTAAAATAAACTAAAATAAACTAAAATAAACTCATATAAACTAAAAAAAACTAAAATAAACTAAAATAAACTAAAATAAACTAAAATAAACTAAAATAAACTAAAATAAACTAAAATAAACTAAAATAAACTAAAATAAACCTAAACAAACTACGGGAAACTAAAATAAGCAAGAATAAACAAAAACACACTAAAATAAACTAAATTGAACTAAAGTAAACTAAAATAAACAAAAATAAATTAAAATAAGTTAAAACAAACTAAAATAAACTGAAATAAGCTAAAATAAACTAAAATAAACTAAAATAGACTAAAATAAACTAAAATAAACTAAAATAAACTAAAATAAACTGAAATAAACTAAAATAAACTAAAATAAACTAAAATAAACAAAAATAAACTAAAATAAACAAAAATAAACTGAAATAAACTAAAATAAAGTAAAATAAACTAAAATTAACTGAAATAAACTAAAATAATCTAAAATAAACTAACATAAACTAAAATAAACTAAAATAAACTAAAATAAACTAAAATAAACTGAAATAAACCAAATAAACTACAATAAACTAGAATAAACTAGAATAAACTAAAATAAACTAAAAAAACTAAAATAAACTAAAATAAACTAAAATAAACTAAAATAAATTGAAATAAACTAAAATAAATTAAAATAAACCACAAAAAACTAAAATAAACTAAAGTAAACTAAAATAAACTGAAATAAATTAAAATAATCTAAAATAAACTAAAATCAACTAGAATAATCTAAAATAAGCTAAAATAAACTAAAATAAACTAAAATAAACTAAAATAAACTAAAATAAACTAAAATAAACTAAAATAAACTAAAATAAACTAAAATAAACTGAAATAAACTGAAATAAACTAAAACAATCTAAAATAAACTAAAATAAACTAAAATAAACTAAAATAAACTAAAATAAACTAAAATAAACTAAAATAAACTAAAATAAATCTTAACAAACTACGGGAAACTGAAATAAGCAAGAATAAACAAAAACACACTAAAATAAACTAAATTGAACTAAAGTAAACTAAAATAAACAAAAATAAATAAAAATAAATTAAAACAAACTAAAATAAACTGAAATAAACTAAAATAAACTAAAATAAACTAAAATAGACTAAAATAAACTGAAATAAACTAAAATAAACAAAAATAAACTGAAATAAACTAAAATAAAGTAAAATAAACTGAAATAAACCAAATAAACTACAATAAACTAGAATAAACTAGAATAAACTAAAATAAACTAAAAAAACTAAAATAAACTAAAATAAACTAAAATAAACTAAAATAAATTGAAATAAACTAAAATAAATTGAAATAAACCACAATAAACTAAAATAAACTAAAATAAACTGAAATAAATTAAAATAATCTAAAATAAACTAAAATCAACTAGAATAAACTAAAATAAACTAAAATAAACTAAAATAAACTAAAATAAACTAAAATAAACTAAAATAAACTAAAATAAACTAAAATAAACTAAAATTAACTAAAATAAATAAAAATAAGTTAAAACAAACTAAAATAAACTGAAATAAGCTAAAATAAACTAAAATAATCTAAAATAAACTAACATAAACTAAAATAAACTAAAATAAACTAAAATAAACTAAAATAAACTGAAATAAACCAAATAAACTAGAATAAACTAGAATAAACTAAAATAAACTAAAAAAACTAAAATAAACTAAAATAAATTAAAATAAACTAAAATAAATTGAAATAAACCACAATATACTAAAATAAACTAAAATAAACTAAAATAAACTGAAATAAATTAAAATAATCTAAAATAAACTAAAATCAACTAGAATAAACTAAAATAAACTAAAATAAACTAAAATAAACTAAAATAAACTAAAATAAAGTAAAATAAACTAAAATAAACTGAAATAAACTAAAATAATCTAAAATAAACTAACATAAACTAAAATAAACTAAAATAAACTAAAATAAACCAAAATAAACTAAAATAAACTAAAATAAACTAAAATTAGTAAAATACACTAAAATAAACTGAAATACACTAAATTATTCTAAAATAAACTAGAATAAACTAAAACAAACTAGAATGAATTAAAATAAACTAAAATAAACAAAAATAAACTGAAATAAACTAAAATAAAGTAAAATAAACTAAAATAAACTGAAATAAACTAAAATAATCTAAAATAAACTAACATAAACTAAAATAAACTAAAATAAACTAAAATAGACTAAAATAAACTAAAATAAACTGAAATAAACTAAAATAATCTAAAATAAACTAACATAAACTAAAATAAACTAAAATAAACTAAAATAAACTAAAATAAACTAAAATAAACTGAAATAAACCAAATAAACTACAATAAACTAGAATAAACTAGAATAAACTAAAATAAACTAAAAAAACTAAAATAAACTAAAATAAACTAAAATAAACTAAAATAAATTGAAATAAACTAAAATAAACTAAAATCAACTAGAATAATCTAAAATAAGCTAAAATAAACTAAAATAAACTAAAATAAACTAAAATAAACTAAAATAAACTAAAATAAACTAAAATAAACTAAAATAAACTAAAATAAACTAAAATAAACTAAAATAAACTAAAATAAACTGAAATAAATTAAAATAATCTAAAATAAACTAAAATCAACTAGAATAATCTAAAATAAGCTAAAATAAACTAAAATAAACTAAAATAAACTAAAATAAACTAAAATAAATAAAAATAAGTTAAAACAAACTAAAATAAACTGAAATAAGCTAAAATAAACTAAAATAGACTAAAATAAACTAAAACAAACTAAAATAAACTGAAATAAGCTAAAATAAACTAAAATAGACTAAAATAAACTAAAATAAACTAAAATAAACTAAAATAAACTGAAATAAACTAAAATAAACTAAAATAAACTAAAATAAACAAAAATAAATTAAAATAAACAAAAATAAACTGAAATAAACTAAAATAAAGTAAAATAAACTGAAATAAACTAAAATAATCTAAAATAAACTAAAATAAACTGAAATAAACCAAATAAACTACAATAAACTAGAATAAACTAGAATAAACTAAAATAAACTAAAAAAACTTAAATAAACTAAAATAAACTAAAATAAACTAAAATAAATTGAAATAAACTAAAATAAACTAAAATCAACTAGAATAATCTAAAATAAGCTAAAATAAACTAAAATAAACTAAAATAAACTAAAATAAACTAAAATAAACTAAAATAAACTAAAATAAACTAAAATAAACTAAAATAAACTAAAATAAACTAAAATAAACTAAAATAAACTAAAATAGACTAAAATAAACTAAAATAAACTGAAATAAACTAAAATAATCTAAAATAAACTAACATAAACTAAAATAAACTAAAATAAACTAAAATAAACTAAAATAAACTGAAATAAACCAAATAAACTACAATAAACTAGAATAAACTAGAATAAACTAAAATAAACTAAAAAAACTAAAATAAACTAAAATAAACTAAAATAAACTAAAATAAATTGAAATAAACTAAAATAAACTAAAATCAACTAGAATAATCTAAAAT
Source organism: Lagria hirta (assembly GCA_947359425.1). NCBI lineage: Eukaryota > Metazoa > Arthropoda > Insecta > Coleoptera > Tenebrionidae > Lagria > Lagria hirta. The sequence continues at coordinate 25,606,767 of OX375796.1, read as the reverse complement.
AAGCTAAAATAAACTAAAATAAACTAAAATAAACTAAAATAAACTAAAATAAACTAAAATAAACTAAAATAAACTAAAATAAACTAAAATAAACTAAAATAAACTAAAATAAACTAAAATAAACTAAAATAAACTAAAATAAACTGAAATAAATTAAAATAATCTAAAATAAACTAAAATCAACTAGAATAATCTAAAATAAGCTAAAATAAACTAAAATAAACTAAAATAAACTAAAATAAACTAAAATAAATAAAAATAAGTTAAAACAAACTAAAATAAACTGAAATAAGCTAAAATAAACTAAAATAGACTAAAATAAACTAAAATAAACTAAAATAAACTGAAATAAACTAAAATAAACTAAAATAAACTTAAATAAACAAAAATAAACTAAAATAAACAAAAATAAACTGAAATAAACTAAAATAAAGTAAAATAAACTGAAATAAACTAAAATAATCTAAAATAAACTAAAATAAACTGAAATAAACCAAATAAACTACAATAAACTAGAATAAACTAGAATAAACTAAAATAAACTAAAAAAACTAAAATAAACTAAAATAAACTAAAATAAACTAAAATAAATTGAAATAAACTAAAATAAATTGAAATAAACCACAATAAACTAAAATAAACTAAAATAATCTAAAATAAACTGAAATAAATTAAAATAATCTAAAATAAACTAAAATAAATTGAAATAAACCACAATAAACTAAAATAAACTAAAATAAACTAAAATAAACTGAAATAAATTAAAATAATCTAAAATAAACTAAAATCAACTAGAATAATCTAAAATAAGCTAAAATAAACTAAAATAAACTAAAATAAACTAAAATAAACTAAAATAAACTAAAATAAACTAAAATAAACTAAAATAAACTAAAATAAACTAAAATAAACTAAAATAAACTAAAATAAACTAAAATATACTAAAATATACTAAAATAAACTAAAATAAACTAAAATAAACTAAAATAAACTAAAATAAACTAAAATAAACTAAAATAAACTAAAATAAACTAAAATAAACTGAAATAAACCAAATAAACTAAAACAAACTAAAATAAACTAAAATAAACTAAAATAAATTGAAATTAAACTACAATAAACTAAAATAAACTGAAATAAACTAAAATAAACCAAAATAAACTAAAATAAACTAAAATAAACTTAAATAAAGTAAAATACACTAAAATAAACTGAAATACACTAAATTATTCTAAAATAAACTAGAATAAACTAAAACAAACTAGAATGAATTAAAATAAACTAAAATGAACTAAAATAAACTAAAATAAACTTAAATAATCCAAAATAATTAAGAATAAACTAAAATAAACTAAAATAAACTAAAATAAATTAAAATAAACTAAAATAAACTGAAATAAACTAAAATAAACTATGATAAACTAAAAAAAAAAAATAAACTAAAATAAACTAAAATAAACGGAAATAAACTTTAATAAACTAAAATAAACTAAAATAAACTAAAATAAACTAAAATAAACTTAAATAAACTAAAATAAACTAAAATAAACTGAACTAATCTAGAATCATATAAAACAAACTAAGATAAACTAAAATAAAATGAAATACACTTAAATAAACTAAAATAAACTAAAATAAACTAAAATAAACTGAAATAAACCAAATAAACTAAAATAAACTAGAATAAACTAAAATAAACTAAAATAAATTGAAATAAACTACAATAAACTAAAATAAACTAAAATAAACTGAAATATACTAAAATATACTAAAATAAACTAAAATAAACTAAAATAAACTAAAATAAACTAAAATAAACTAAAATAAACTAAAATAAATTGAAATAAACTAAAATAAATTAAAATAAACCACAAAAAACTAAAATAAACTAAAATAAACTAAAATAAACTGAAATAAATTAAAATAATCTAAAATAAACTAAAATCAACTAGAATAATCTAAAATAAGCTAAAATAAACTAAAATAAACTAAAATAAACTAAAATAAACTAAAATAAACTAAAATAAACTAAAATAAACTAAAATAAACTGAAATAAACTGAAATAAACTAAAACAATCTAAAATAAACTAAAATAAACTAAAATAAACTAAAATAAACTAAAATAAACTAAAATAAACTAAAATAAATCTTAACAAACTACGGGAAACTGAAATAAGCAAGAATAAACAAAAACACACTAAAATAAACTAAATTGAACTAAAGTAAACTAAAATAAACAAAAATAAATAAAAATAAATTAAAACAAACTAAAATAAACTGAAATAAACTAAAATAAACTAAAATAAACTAAAATAGACTAAAATAAACTGAAATAAACTCAAATAAACTGAAATAAACTAAAATAAACAAAAATAAACTAAAATAAACAAAAATAAACTGAAATAAACTAAAATAAAGTAAAATAAACTAAAATAAACTGAAATAAACTAAAATAATCTAAAATAAACTAACATAAACTAAAATAAACTAAAATAAACTAAAATAAACTAAAATAAACTAAAATAAACTGAAATAAACCAAATAAACTACAATAAACTAGAATAAACTAGAATAAACTAAAATAAACTAAAAAAACTAAAATAAACTAAAATAAACTAAAATAAACTAAAATAAATTGAAATAAACTAAAATAAATTGAAATAAACCACAATAAACTAAAATAAACTAAAATAAACTAAAATAAACTAAAATAAACTAAAATAAACTAAAATAAACTAAAATAAACAAAAATAAACTAAAATAAACTAAAATAAACAAAAATAAACTGAAATAAACTAAAATAAAGTAAAATAAACTGAAATAAACCAAATAAACTACAATAAACTAGAATAAACTAGAATAAACTAAAATAAACTAAAAAAACTAAAATAAACTAAAATAAACTAAAATAAACTAAAATAAATTGAAATAAACTAAAATAAATTGAAATAAACCACAATAAACTAAAATAAACTAAAATAAACTGAAATAAATTAAAATAATCTAAAATAAACTAAAATCAACTAGAATAAACTAAAATAAACTAAAATAAACTAAAATAAACTAAAATAAACTAAAATAAACTAAAATAAACTAAAATAAACTAAAATAAACTAAAATAAACTAAAATTAACTAAAATAAATAAAAATAAGTTAAAACAAACTAAAATAAACTGAAATAAGCTTAAATAAACTAAAATAATCTAAAATAAACTAACATAAACTAAAATAAACTAAAATAAACTAAAATAAACTAAAATAAACTGAAATAAACCAAATAAACTACAATAAACTAGAATAAACTAGAATAAACTAAAATAAACTAAAAAAACTAAAATAAACTAAAATAAATTAAAATAAACTAAAATAAATTGAAATAAACCACAATAAACTAAAATAAACTAAAATAAACTAAAATAAACTGAAATAAATTAAAATAATCTAAAATAAACTAAAATCAACTAGAATAAACTAAAATAAACTAAAATAAACTAAAATAAACTAAAATAAACTAAAATAAACTAAAATAAACTAAAATAAACTAAAATAAACTAAAATAAACTAAAATAAACTAAAATAAATAAAAATAAGTTAAAACAAACTAAAATAAACTGAAATAAGCTAAAATAAACTAAAATAAACTAAAATAGACTAAAATAAACTAAAATAAACTAAAATAAACTAAAATAAACTAAAATAATCTGAAATAAACTAAAATAAACTAAAATGAACTAAAATAAACTAAAATAAACAAAAATAAAATAAAATAAACAAAAATAAACTGAAATAAACTAAAATAAAGTAAAATAAACTAAAATAAACTGAAATAAACTAAAATAATCTAAAATAAACTAACATAAACTAAAATAAACTAAAATAAACTAAAATAAACCAAAATAAACTAAAATAAACTAAAATAAACTAAAATTAGTAAAATACACTAAAATAAACTGAAATACACTAAATTATTCTAAAATAAACTAGAATAAACTAAAACAAACTAGAATGAATTAAAATAAACTAAAATAAACTAAAATAAACTAAAATAAACTTAAATAATCCAAAATAATCAAGAATAAACTAAAATAAACTAAAATAAATTAAAATAAACTAAAATAAACTGAAATAAACTAAAATAAACTATGATAAACTAAAAAAAACTAAAATAAACTAAAATAAACTAGAATAAACTAAAATAAACTAAAATAAACTAAAATAAACTAAAATAAACTAAAATAAACTAAAATAAACTAAAATAAACTAAAATAAATAAAAATAAGTTAAAACAAACTAAAATAAACTGAAATAAGCTAAAATAAACTAAAATAAACTAAAATAGACTAAAATAAACTAAAATAAACTAAAATAAACTAAAATAATCTGAAATAAACTAAAATAAACTAAAATAAACTAAAATAAACAAAAATAAACTAAAATAAACAAAAATAAACTGAAATAAACTAAAATAAAGTAAAATAAACTAAAATAAACTGAAATAAACTAAAATAATCTAAAATAAACTAACATAAACTAAAATAAACTAAAATAAACTAAAATAAACCAAAATAAACTAAAATAAACTAAAATAAACTAAAATTAGTAAAATACACTAAAATAAACTGAAATACACTAAATTATTCTAAAATAAACTAGAATAAACTAAAACAAACTAGAATGAATTAAAATAAACTAAAATAAACAAAAATAAACTGAAATAAACTAAAATAAAGTAAAATAAACTAAAATAAACTGAAATAAACTAAAATAATCTAAAATAAACTAACATAAACTAAAATAAACTAAAATAAACTAAAATAGACTAAAATAAACTAAAATAAACTGAAATAAACTAAAATAATCTAAAATAAACTAACATAAACTAAAATAAACTAAAATAAACTAAAATAAACTAAAATAAACTAAAATAAACTGAAATAAACCAAATAAACTACAATAAACTAGAATAAACTAGAATAAACTAAAATAAACTAAAAAAACTAAAATAAACTAAAATAAACTAAAATAAACTAAAATAAATTGAAATAAACTAAAATAAACTAAAATCAACTAGAATAATCTAAAATAAGCTAAAATAAACTAAAATAAACTAAAATAAACTAAAATAAACTAAAATAAACTAAAATAAACTAAAATAAACTAAAATAAACTAAAATAAACTAAAATAAACTAAAATAAACTAAAATAAACTGAAATAAATTAAAATAATCTAAAATAAACTAAAATCAACTAGAATAATCTAAAATAAGCTAAAATAAACTAAAATAAACTAAAATAAACTAAAATAAACTAAAATAAACAAAAATAAATTAAAATAAACAAAAATAAACTGAAATAAACTAAAATAAAGTAAAATAAACTGAAATAAACTAAAATAATCTAAAATAAACTAAAATAAACTGAAATAAACCAAATAAACTACAATAAACTAGAATAAACTAGAATAAACTAAAATAAACTAAAAAAACTTAAATAAACTAAAATAAACTAAAATAAATTGAAATAAACTAAAATAAACTAAAATCAACTAGAATAATCTAAAATAAGCTAAAATAAACTAAAATAAACTAAAATAAACTAAAATAAACTAAAATAAACTAAAATAAACTAAAATAAACTAAAATAAACTAAAATAAACTAAAATAAACTAAAATAAACTAAAATAGACTAAAATAAACTAAAATAAACTGAAATAAACTAAAATAATCTAAAATAAACTAACATAAACTAAAATAAACTAAAATAAACTAAAATAAACTAAAATAAACTGAAATAAACCAAATAAACTACAATAAACTAGAATAAACTAGAATAAACTAAAATAAACTAAAATAAACTAAAATAAACTAAAATAAACAAAAATAAACTAAAATAAACAAAAATAAACTGAAATAAACTAAAATAAAGTAAAATAAACTGAAATAAACTAAAATAATCTAAAATAAACTAAAATAAACTGAAATAAACCAAATAAACTACAATAAACTAGAATAAACTAGAATAAACTAAAATAAACTAAAAAAACTAAAATAAACTAAAATAAACTAAAATAAACTAAAATAAATTGAAATAAACTAAAATAAATTGAAATAAACCACAATAAACTAAAATAAACTAAAATAAACTAAAATAAACTGAAATAAATTAAAATAATCTAAAATAAACTAAAATAAATTGAAATAAACCACAATAAACTAAAATAAACTAAAATAAACTAAAATAAACTGAAATAAATTAAAATAATCTAAAATAAACTAAAATCAACTAGAATAATCTAAAATAAGCTAAAATAAACTAAAATAAACTAAAATAAACTAAAATAAACTAAAATAAACTAAAATAAACTAAAATAAACTAAAATAAACTAAAATAAACTAAAATAAACTAAAATATACTAAAATATACTAAAATAAACTAAAATAAACTAAAATAAACTAAAATAAACTAAAATAAACTAAAATAAACTAAAATAAACTGAAATAAACCAAATAAACTAAAACAAACTAAAATAAACTAAAATAAACTAAAATAAATTGAAATTAAACTACAATAAACTAAAATAAACTGAAATAAACTAAAATAAACCAAAATAAACTAAAATAAACTAAAATAAACTAAAATAAAGTAAAATACACTAAAATAAACTGAAATACACTAAATTATTCTAAAATAAACTAGAATAAACTAAAACAAACTAGAATGAATTAAAATAAACTAAAATGAACTAAAATAAACTTAAATAATCCAAAATAATTAAGAATAAACTAAAATAAACTAAAATAAATTAAAATAAACTAAAATAAACTGAAATAAACTAAAATAAACTATGATAAACTAAAAAAAAAAAATAAACTAAAATAAACTAAAATAAACGGAAATAAACTTTAATAAACTAAAATAAACTAAAATAAACTAAAATAAACTTAAATAAACTAAAATAAACTAAAATAAACTGAACTAATCTAGAATCATCTAAAACAAACTAAGATAAACTAAAATAAAATGAAATAAACTTAAATAAACTAAAATAAACTAAAATAAACTGAAATAAACCAAATAAACTAAAATAAACTAGAATAAACTAAAATAAACTAAAATAAATTGAAATAAACTACAATAAACTAAAATAAACTAAAATAAACTAAAATAAACTGAAATATACTAAAATATACTAAAATAAACTAAAATAAACTAAAATAAACTAAAATAAACTAAAATAAACTAAAATAAACTAAAATAAACTAAAATAAACTAAAATAAACTAAAATAAACTAAAATAAACTAAAATCAACTAAAATAATCTAAAATAAGCTAAAATAAACTAAAATAAACTAAAATAAACTAAAATAAACTGAAATAAACTAAAATAAACTAAAATAAACTAAAATAAACTAAAATAAACTAAAATAAACTAAAATAAACTAAAATATACTAAAATATACTAAAATAAACTAAAATAAACTGAAATAAACCAAATAAACTACAATAAACTAGAATAAACTAGAATAAACTAAAATAAACTAAAAAAACTGAAATAAACTAAAATAAACTAAAATAAACTGAACTAATCTAGAATCATCTAAAATAAACTAAGATAAACTAAAATAAAATGAAATAAACTAAAATAAACTAAAATAAACTAAAATAAACTAAAATAAACTAAAATAAACTAAAATAAACTAAAATAAACTAAAATAAACTGAAATAAACCAAATAAACTAAAATAAACTAGAATAAACTAAAATAAACTAAAATAAATTGAAATAAACTACAATAAACTAAAATAAACTAAAATAAACTGAAATATACTAAAATATACTAAAATAAACTAAAATAAACTAAAATAAACTAAAAATAAACTAAAATAAACTAAAATAAACTAAAATAAACTAAAATAAACTAAAATAAACTAAAATAAACTAAAATCAACTAAAATAATCTAAAATAAGCTAAAATAAACTAAAATATACTAAAATAAACTAAAATAAACTAAAAAAAAATAAAATATACTAAAATATACTAAAATAAACTAAAATAAACTAAAATAAACTAAAATAAACTAAAATAAACTAAAATAAACTAAAATAAACTAAAATAAACTAAAATAAACTAAAATAAACTAAAATCAACTAAAATATACTAAAATAAACTAAAATAAACTAAAATAAACTAAAATATACTAAAATATACTAAAATAAACTAAAATAAACTAAAATAAACTAAAATAAACTAAAATAAACTAAAATAAACTAAAATAAACTAAAATCAACTAAAATAATCTAAAATAAGCTAAAATAAACTAAAATAAACTAAAATATACTAAAATATACTAAAATAAACTAAAATAAACTAAAATAAAGTAAAATAAACTGAAATAAACTAAAATAATCTAAAATAAACTAAAATAAACTGAAATAAACCAAATAAACTACAATAAACTAGAATAAAC